>CM022673.1:15501309-15523809 GCA_012295275.1 Chrysomallon squamiferum | reverse complement strand
TATAAATGCAAATAAATAGCACTGGAGGTATTTTTCCCCCCACATTCTATGAACTGTTTTCAAATAACAGTAATGTTAATTAAACATTTTAGAAATTGAGTAATATTGACTTACTATTTCCAGTTGGGTGCAATGACCCTCTTTCTCTTGTAGTAACGTGCTAAGCGGTGAATTCGGCTTTCCACCAAAATCAAACGAAATTTGGCATCTCTGTCCTGAAAGACCAAAATGATATGAGAAGTGAAAATATACATAATAGTGCTAAGAGTATGTGAAAACAAATGATGATGAATCCCTTAAAGTGGATTTGGTGTATGGTGTTTTTTAAATATTTTGTCTATTTATTATAACCTTCATTGCTGTTGTATTTATAAGTGGTGGAATAGAGAGTAATGTCCCTTATTAAACGTTACATAAAGTTGTTTTCTTTCAGAAAATAATAATGCTGTATCTTTTACTGAAGTAAAAATTAACAAAGCCATTTGACAGGTTAGCTCTTTTTATTTTTTAAACTGAAAAAATCCGACCGATGAGAGAAAAAAGAAACAGTTAAATAAGATGCTAGAGATAGAAAAGCCAGAATTGCTTTTCAAACTTATTTGTTTTATTCTTTAAAAGAATTCATTTACACATGTTCTCCAGGCTACACTGTATCCACTAAACTGTCTGATTTTTAGTACACTAAATTCCACAATCTATTTTTCATAGATTTCCACAGAAAATATTCAGATTCTGGAGTTGTAATTTTTCTGTTACAAACTGAGCATGTCACAGCTTAGGTTTCTATTAGCAAAGATTTTCTTCAGAAATTCTTCCTGTTTATTTACTGCATAATATAATTTAACAAATAAGGTTAAACAATAATAATAATAATAAAAAAAAAAAAAATTGCCCTATTTCTAAGTTACAAAACCGAAACTTTAAACATATGGATAAAATACTACTACTACTACAACAACAACAACAACAATACTAATAACAACAACAATAAAAATACTAATGATGATGATGACAATAGTGTTTTGTATTTTATTTAATGTCTTAGTGAAAAAAGGAAAGAAACAAAAAACAAAGCAAAAACAAAACAACAACCCCAACAAGAACATGAAAAAACCCAACCCAAAACAGAAACAACAACAACAAAACCCCAAACAATCAGCTGAAACCTAGGACCATACTTCAGTTTGAAATTTCATAATTGCATATTTTATATATTATTTGCAAGTTACCTTTCTGCTTCTCTCCAAATGTTTACGGATGTTTACTGCTTTCTTGATAAGATGATACAAATCTTCAGGTATATCTGGAGCCAGACCTTTGGCTTTCAACAGTCGAAGAATTTTATTTCCAGTTACAAAACGTACCTGTGCAACACCATGAGAATCCCTTAAAATGACACCTGGAAAGATTTTATTATTTAAAACAAACATTCAATGTATTAACAATTATGGAAACAACAACAATAACTTTTTTAAAAGACAGAAGAAACACATACATAAAACATAACTGTTCAACATGATGCAAGGAAACCTGACTCCTCTGCTAACATCATTAAAGTTCCATTTAGCAACAGTGATCGTATTCAACAGAACAAAATAATTAAGAAATGAAAATTCATTATATAAAATATTTTAAAGTGTCTTTTATTACAAACAATTTAAAAATGTCTAATAGTAAATTTTGAGAATAATTCAAGGTACTAACTAAATGATTTTATCAAGGCTCACGGTAACGGTTTTTCACCAAATGTAATATGTTAGATAAAGAAATATATTTGTATAAAATAAAAAGTAATCTCAGTACTAATTTCTGTTATTCAAGATGTTAAACTCACCAATCTGTGACGGTGTTAAACCTTTCTTAGCCAGCTTATATATTTGTTCACCAACATCTTCTGAAGTTAGCTTCAGCCACTAAAATGATGGAAAAATAGATGACAATTTAATGCTTTAATCTGACAATAGGAAACATTTATAAATAATATTTTAAATTAATAATACATTAACGTATGTGTGTACCATTTGTTTTTTTAGTTTTTTTAAAACTATTAATGAGTAACTCTAGAACAACAAAATAAAGATTTAAATTTACTATCTATACTTTCATCTTCATGTTAATTTATGTCTGGTGATTAGTATGCCAACAGCAATAAAACTAAATATCGTCATATGACAGTTTCTGCATTTTTTCAGCACTTTTGCAGCTTCCAACTGGTATTTTTACACAGATTTTCCTCTTTGATTCCAAAGATTCACTCAGATACTAATTTTTTGTCGTCCACATATTTTGAAAATCTGATTTCAGACTTACAGATATGAAGTTTAGCACCTTGAATATCAAAGTTTTCAGCTACTGTTTTCATGGGCATTAAAAGAACCATATTAAACTGACCCAGTCAATGACAGATGCCAGACAAACAATTATAAAGAGCCAACATGGCAGCATTCATAAAACTGACAGTAGTAATTAAATGACAAGCTTATCTATTTTATTAGTAGGCACCAACCATCTGACAGAAATGTAAGATGAATGATAAAAAAAAGCCATTCAAATCATTCGTTTTCATTTCAAAAGGGTGTCTGAGAAAATAGTGACATACATCAACACTGCACATGCGCACTCAAACACACAAACATGTAAAAAATAAAATAAAAATATAAAGATGAAAAATTATAATTAAAAAAAGAAAGAAAACAATTAAAAAAAATTAATAATAAATAAAACACCCATTAAAACTATGATTGGCTCTAAACAAGAAACAACATATACCACCAAATTTCATGTGAAAAAAAACAAATAAAAATAACCACAAAAAACACTTACAGTAGGCACTGATCGTCTGTATGGCAAAGCTGACTGGGAAATACCCTTTCTGGAGAAAAAAAACAAATCATATATATATATAAATTCAATTGAAATATGCATTTCTTTAGGTCACTGAGGCATACAAGCACATGCACATGTTAAGGAATGGACTATGAAGGGAACTTTTTCAGTTATAAAACTGAATTTAAAGAAGGCTGGAAAAAAGGTTTCACATGTAAAATATTCATCTAATTTAATAAAAGCTACATCTAATTGCTTTTCTTGGAAGATATTATCATAATTGATGTTCTCATTTTGTTACTTATAAATATATCCCAAAACAAAGAATAAAATGTAGTATAATAATTCAGCTTTATTTTTGTATCTGTGAATCCTGATCAACTAATGAGAATCAACACAGTTTACCATTTTAAACTGATAATTACAAAACTTTGAAACATAAAATATATGCATTTTAAAACCCCTGTCTGCCCAATTTGAAAGACATAAAAAGTAATAGATACTTAATTTGGATTAGGCAGAAAGGGAGGTGCCATAGCATTGCATTAATGGTCAGAAGTCTGACGTTTGTGAGTCGCTTATCTTATCAATCAATCAGTTTACTGAGAGAGTGGGTAATTATCTGGCATGATCACGAGTTTACTATATATTGCAGTTTTATACATTTTATTTCTATTATGTCGAATATAATGCATATTCTCTGCAAGTTAGCATGTTTGGTAAATGGGCTCTGTGATCAAGAGATCATGTAGTAATAACCTGATTCGATTAATGTGTGTTTTTTTTTTTTAATGATTTTTTTTTTTTAAATCAGCTAATCAGTGCACTTAATTAAAATTCACGTGTTGGCTCTCATCAAAAGCTTCATTCTGATATATATTTTATCTATATTGGTTTGAATTTAATTTAATAAAAACATTAAAAACTTTAAAATAGAAATATAAATTAATTATAATTATTAGAATACGAATCTTTTATGAATGTCATTCACACAGTATTAATACACAATATTGTTATTATTTCCATATTATATATCTTGTGATAAACTGTTCTGTTTATTTCTTTATTTGTTATGTATAGACTGCTATCAACTAATGTAGTAAATATTTGGACAATTTTTATTATTTCGTTTCGCTTGTCATATTCCGAACAAGAAAAACACGTGCTATTCCGTAACCAAAATTAATTCAAGAAACAGAATACTCGGATCTGAGCACATCTTAACTAAAAGATCGTATCACTTATTCAATGACATAAAGAAAGTCAATCTTTTTAATTGTTGCAGTGAAAAGAACATGGGTTTAAAAGAATCATTTGTTAGCATTACCCAGGATTGTGCATACGACCCATGATGGCGGCGGAAAAAGAAAGATCAATCCCACAATTCCACGAAAAGACAATTCGTACAAAATCTCTATGTACGGGTCATATTCAATAGGTTGACATAAAACCAACACTATGAAATTAAAAAAATAATAAATATCATAGCAATAAAAATTTAAATAATGAACTTAGTCCAGATATATACACAGTATTAATGCGTTATTATTATTATTATTATTATTATTATTATTATTATTATTATTATTATTATTATTAGTGTAGTAGTAGTAGTAGTTGTAGTAGTAGTAGCAGTAGTATTAATAGTGTTTAGAAGGCGTTATTTCATGTCGCAATAACTACTTTACGAATGATTTAACAAATTTCATCACACGTATTCAGTGTTATTTATCTACACAAATGTGGATATAAAAGACATAGTGTTGTCAAGAGAGAGAGAGAGAGAGAGAGAGAGAGAGAGAGAGAGAGAGAGAGAGACTAGTAATGTAGTTTATGTTTGTATATGTATGTGAATGTGACAGTTATTCTGTTTAAACGTTCTCACAAGTGCAATAATATTAACGATGGGGAGGGGGAATAGGAAAAAGAAAAATATAGATGCAGAGAGGCATCCATTATTTTTAATTAGAAACAAACTTCAGTTTGACAACAGTATCATTAGATTTTTGAATGTAGGTGCTTATATATTTTATATAGATTTTTTTTTTTTCAGAAAGTTAAGTAATGCTCAATCCTTGGCATCAAGGAATTCTTTATGATTCTCATCCCATGCTTATTACTGTATAACACTATGAAAAAACAGAATTAGAGGGGAAAAGTTACTTGAAGTAGACAAAAGATTTTCTGAAAGTTTGCTGTGTACCTTTAGAAATTGGGATATCGTTGGCAAAATCTTCTTAACCCTGTGAAGGCTGCTTTTCACGGTGGCGAACGTTTATTTCTATAAGGAAGTAGCATTAATAATTATATATATTTTTATACATATATAAACAATAATTGATTCATCAATATATTCGATTTATTCTGTAAAAATGTAAGTATTTTATCACTTTAACATTGAAACACCAGTTCTTATTATTACTGTTGGTATTTTGTAAGGAATAAAAAAAAAAAAAAAAAATAAATAATAATAATAATTTTTAAAATGAAAAAATAATGAAACTCGTATGAAAGTAAAAAGGAATGATAAAATGTAGTATTTTTTAGTGCATTGTTATTGTTGTTATTATAATGATTATTATTGTTATTGTTGTTGTTGTTGTTATTATTATTATTATTAGAGGAAATATTTTTTTTTTTTTTTAATGAAAAAGAGCTTTAAGATTTTTAATTTCTTACTGAAGAAAGCTTATGTATATAATCATTTGAAACGAGCAAAATGTTTTTTATCGAAATTAAAATGAAATTTACACTGATATATTATATAATTTTCGAAAAAAGCCATTTATGCTGTGCATGACAAAGCAGAAAATTTATGTTTTGTTTATATGTTTCATGTCGGTTGAAATTTAAAGTGTCATAACTAAATCACAATTATTGTTTTATTTTAATAAATGCAGTGAGACATGTCATTTTCATTAAAGGTACGATTATAACATTTATATTTAACATTTAACAACATTTGCCACATATTTCTTTTAGGCGCATTTTACTTAGATGAGAAAATACATTAGAAACCAGCATGTGTAGCTTTGTATGACTTCAGTAAAACTTATCAGAAATACATACTCATTCACTGAAATGTACAAATACTTTAAAAAAAATTAATTAAAAAATCCTATTTCAAACATCATAATCATCATCATCATAATAATAATATGGATGTATGTGTGTATATTTATATATATATATATATATATATATATATATATATACATACACATACATACATACATGCATATTATTATGATGATGATGATGATGATGATGATATATATATATATATATATATATTTTATGTAAGAGGTATAAGCGTTCGTGTCAGCATGTAGGTAAATATAAATAAAGATATGACCAAAATAATTATCAAATACATTCTCTCACAATCAATATATATTTTATGCTGTCTCACTTTTATTTTCGATCTACTGTTTATAAATTACATATAATCATATGAAAAGTGAAATTCAGTGTCGAGAATCAGTGGTAATTTCTTATCGGTTGATAGCATGGATTCATTTAAAAATATATATCTCCAAAAAAACACCAAAACACGCATCGGACTGGGATGGAAAAATACCTGACTGATAATTTTTAACATGCAAGCTCTCAAAACCTAGATATTATACCTTCACATCTCACTGATTTTAGATTTGTTTTTTTTTTAAATTTATTTATTTTTGTTAAAAAAATTGATGTGTGATGCATATTGAAAAAAGAGAGTAACATTTAAATTATGTTCTATTCATACTTCTGTGGTTAGTATTAGGCCTTCACAAAATGTTAATTAGAATCAGATATCTCTGCAATATATAGTCTCTTAGTTTTCATTATCCAACAATGAAATACGTGGCTATTGAACTTGAGGAGAATAGCTAGATACTTACGTAAGAATAAATTTTCTTTCTACTCTCTTACTTATTTCCTACCACATACACTAATCAGCTGCACCAATTTTTCTGGTTAGTCAAAGTTTAGGAGCATTAAAATGTTATACTCATTCGATTTTCATTTATTTAATTTATTTTGTTGCGTTTTGTTTTATTTTCCTTCCTGATAATTGTCTTTTCTTCTTTTATATCCTTATTTCTCTTTGTTCTTATCATCACAGATGTCATTTCCTGATCATCCATATTTGTTCTTCTAACTATTACTACAACTTCTATCAATACTATAATAACTACAACTCATAATATTTGTCCGGCAATTGTCAGTATTTCATCTTTTGCTTTATCTCGCTATTCAGAAATGTCTGCGACTTCGTTGTTATCCCCCATATATATGAACAAATTTTCAAATATATTTGCTAGGCATACACTCGCAAATATATACACAGTAACTAAGGCACTGTAGCTGAATAATTAATAAGGACCTGTTCTTACTTCAGGTTTCTGAAAACTGTTTTGATGTTAACCTAATATCTATATTTGGGCGTAGGTTATCATTCGAGAGTCATTATAATACTTAGAGAGTATCTATATTTCATTTAAAGAATATTTTAGTAATAATTTCCTTTCTCTTCACAGATGAAATTGGTGCTTGTGGATATTTTTATCTTTCTTATGTGTCAGCACACATCATATCTCAGAGATATAAGTAAAAAAAACAATTTCTATTTAATTTTTCATTTTCATTTCTGGGTGGCTGTTGAAATTTATGCTGTCTGATTCACAGATAGTGTTCTCAACTGAAATATATACAGATCACACACATACACACACACATACACACACCAAGGTGACGTCATTGCTACTTTTTAGTTAATATTAATTATTATTACTATTATTATTATTTCATCAACAATCTTGTGTACGACTCTATGCTTGTGTATATATCTCTGTGTATGTGCATCATTATGTGTAGATTGTTGGCTGGTAAGCAAATGGGTATATGGCTTTAGTACAAAAACACATACCAATAATGTGCATATATTTTCAACTTTCATTTTTTATTTTATTTTTTTATTTTTATTTAGTTAAGTGTTACATTAAAGAAATCATACGAGAGTGGTTTAGATATAATAAATACCAATAACGTGCATCAAATTACTTTCAGTTTCTTTTTTTTTTTGTAACTAAGTATTAAATTAAAGGAATTCATGAGAAAATGGTATGGCAATAATAATTGCCAACAACGTGTATAAAACTATTTTCATTAATTTTTTTTTTTTTTTTTTTATTTTTTTGCTCTGCCATGTGTTACATTAAAGAAAATCGTAACAGGGCTGTATATGTCTCTGTTATACGGAGGACAACAATGAATGCTTGAGTTGGTCAGATATATGTTCTTCGCAGGAATACCCAGAGGAAGGATCTGTGGCGGCTGCTAGGAACTACTGCAGAGACGCAGATGGATCTGATTACATATGGTGCTACATCGACCAGCACCGAGAATGGAGGCTGTGCGATATTCCGAAATACGCAGGTTTATGAATTTTATAATTATTAGCAAGATTTTCATCAGAAAATCTTCCAGTCTATTGATTGCTTGTTATAATTTAACAAAGGAGGGTAAATAATAATAATAAAAAAGCCCTGCTCTCTTTCTAAGTTACAAAACCACGACTTTAAACATATGGATAAAATACTACTACCAACAATAATAATAATAACAACAACAACAACAACAACAACAATAATAATAATAACAATAATAATAATATAACAACAACAACAACAACAACAATGATGATGATGATGATGACAATGGGGTTTTCTGTTTTATTTAATGATTTAGTGAAAAAAAAAGGAAAAAACAAAACAACAAGCCCCAAAATATGAAAAAGCACAAACCAAAACACGAAAAAAAAAGAAGAAAAAAAATCAACCACAAAATAAACAAACAAAAGAAACAACAACAAACAAACAGCAAAAAGATTTACATGATGCGGAAAACATTTGCCGTGATCCTGATGACTCCGGTTCTCCATGGTGCTATACTATGACCAGCAAGAGTTGGGAAACATGTGGAATTCCAGAACGCTGAGGTTCGTATATCACTGCAGTCTAAAATAAATATGCATTCACAGGGCATAAGAACAACTAATGAAACTGCTCTCAAACTGTAATGTATTGTTAACAAAACATAATGGATTCCATACCCAGAGCTGATGACAAACACTTCTCCTCCTTCTTCTTTTTTTTTTTTTTTTGACAGTATGATTGTTAATACGATTATACCTATCACAAGACTTTTACAAAATAATAATGTTGACAGACATGTTACAGTTTGCTATGGTGAGTTTCATTACGCAAAACCATTGATTCTCAGCCTGGGCGGTAGTGCCTGTTTGAGACAGAGTGAGAAAACATGGTCACGGTAAAATATCTAGAATTTATAATTTATAAAAATTGTGACATCAGTATTTCGTCAGTGAATGACAACATTCAACTGTCAGAGATCTTTGGCCTTATATTTTCAAAGACTTTAAAATCACAGAATTGGAATAAAAAAAATAAAAAAATGTATTTAAAAACATATGCTTGAAAGCGCTATTATGACATTAATGTTCATAAGTACATTATACAATTCATCGTTCTTCTATTAAATTTAACCTAGTGACCACAACCTCAAATAATATTTGAAATGGGGCGCTGCAAAAATAAACTTTAAACCACTGACTGTACACCATTTCTCGGTGGCTAATTTTCTTTCAGTTACCAATGGCGACTGAACATTGCTGACTTTGAAATAATAATTCTCCGATATGCTGATTTTAGTTCTCAGTTAATAAGCTATGTTTTACGCTCATATTTGCATACAACACGTAGTTTAATAGCCAATCGTAAAATTCATTACTAAGACGACTAATCTGCTAGTCTCTAACCACCTATTCTAGAGTGATCTCCATTAGCGTCAGCTTTCCCAGTAGTTTCAATTTCTCCTCCAGTAGGTTAACACCTACTTTAGACATCGACTGACAAAGCATTAGTGTCGCGTTTCTCATCAAAAATTAGCTTTATATCATCCTCTAATTATCAAGAAATGAATAACTGTTAGCCACACAGTACTACAATAATAATAATAATAATAATAATAATAATAATAATAATAATAATAATAATAATAAAAATAAAATAATAATAATAAAAAAACAACAACGTACAACACAAAATAAAACAACAAAAACAAACAACCATACAAACAAAACCCAAGTAACAACAATAAAAAAAATAAAAGCAACAACAAACATCAAACCACACACACACACACTCAAAAGCAAAACAAAAACAAAAATAAGAAAACAAACAAAAAAAGCAATCGAAAAAACAAAAACAAACGAACAAACAAACAATAAATAAAATAATAAATAACAAGAAAAAACAACAACAAAGAAACCCCACAAAATAATATACAGCAATAGATTTCCCAAAAATAAAATAAATATCTGCACATCTGAAAAATAAACAGAAACAAATATACACCACCCCCAAGAAAAGAAACAACAACAACAACAAAACAAAGACACAAAAACACAAACAAAAAACAACAAAAAAAGCAAACAAAACAAAACAACAAAACAAAACAACAAAGACATCATAAGGAAGCTAACAATCTTAATAATAATAATAATAATAACAATAATAATATTTCTTATCATTATTGTTATTGATATTAATATTATTATTATATTAATATTATTATTATATTATTATTATTATTATTATTATTATTATTATTATTATTATTATAGTCATTATCTATGTAAGTGCTTAGTATATATTCGATTAATATATTTGTATCTTAATTTCAGGTTAAGAAAATCTTACAGTGAAATGAAAACATCATTATGAAAACTGACTTGATCAATAAAACGAAGATATTCGATTCTTTCAACATCGCTGACGTTTTTTCCATTAGAAAATAACTGCGTAAAAATAGGGTAATAACATTCAAAATTTAGTTTTATTTTTCATTTCTTTCTTTCACTCTCTAGTTTTGCTCTTTTTTATAATCCATTGTCTTTCTGTCTAACAATCTTTCTTCTGTATTTTTTCTACCTATTTTTCACACTACAAGTACTGAATTGAGCTGAATTGTTTATTTGTTTAACGACACCCCATCACATAAATACATATCTGGGATATCCATACTAGCATGAGGTAAATTCAATGCAGCCTTGGCAGCTAGGTGTGCCTTTTCATTGCCGCTATTACCAACACGACTCGGTAACCAACACAGTAGTACATGCTTTTTAGATGATAAAAAACCCCACCCTCTTAGCACCAATTAAGGGATCTTTCAGTCTTATATTGTGTAAGGCCTTGAGTCACTAAAGTAAGTCTGTAATAATAATGAATTTGAATACTCATTTATTTTTCCAGGGCATCAGTGATTGCTTATATTTCAGATGGGAACACTGTAGCAGAAGCTTACTGAAGAGATAACTTAGAACGTCTGGCATCCAGACTAGTTCGAGTGCATCGTCTTACCAAATGTCAAGAAGAGATGCTCTAAAAGTATAATCTCCTGTTTGTGTGATAGGATCAACCATCTGCAGATAGGTATGAAATTTATTCAGCTAACAGCTGCGATTTACATTCAGTTATACTCACATTGGCTGATTTATAGCAAATTTGGAAATCGTCATCATATTCAAAACAAATTAACATCAGGATTTAAACACTGACAGAAAATAATGTAACAGACAGGATACTACCCTGAGACACCATGTCCTGATGGTGTAGGTCAGAGAAAGTTGCCCCTTTCCTAATTTTAAAGGATATATCACTTGAAAATTTGAAATAAAATCAGGTAAGAAACATCTAAGCATGAAACCCTGTAGGTCCTTCAGAAACCCGTGCTGCCATATTGTATCATATACTTTGTCCATGTCAACAACTATAGAAATCTTATATCTGAACCTGCTGCAGTATAGTGAGATCTGCGACGAGCATCCTGTAGCTTTTCCATAGAAAATACTCGTGGTATATCTCATTTTTTCCAGATTTAAATCTAACAGATTGCTTTTCAGCTTTATTAAAAAAAAAGAGAAGAATTATCAGAAAAATTATCTGCCATAGCATTAAGATGTGACATTTATGTCATCGACATGCAAGTGATCGATAATGTTACTGGATTCTTTCTCCTTGGTCTAACGGATTCTATTTCAGACACATTTACAAGAAGTCTGAGGCGTAATTTCTCTAAGACGACTTCTTCTCTGTACGAGCTATAGCCCTAACAAGGTGATAATTATCCAGGTTATTCCTCGTAGGCTCTCGCTTGAAACTCTGAAGGATCCTGTTTCGCCCTTTTACTGTATTTCTAAACGAGTCATTAAACCATGGTTTGTGAAAAAGGTTTCGAACTGTTGAACTCTTAGGAACTGTTTAATCGGCACTACTTTTCAGGATGAAAGTTTACAAAGACATGGGATCATCAGCGTCAGTAATGGCAAATTAAGATTACTGCCGACTGCTGCTGCTGCAGATGCCGAAATTAATCCCTGTCTGCCCTTGTTAACTTCCATCTCTGAACCGTATTAAGTGAGGGCGGTCCATTATTCTCTAAAAAGATAGGAAGTGGTCATGTACCTACTTTCCTAATGTACCGAACGAGTGATGTGAAAGAACCAGTAACAGAAAGAAAATATGTACGGCGTTCGTTATTAAATAAAATAATCTAATTTTTAAGAATAAGTTTTCTAATTATTGACATTTATTATTTACATCGTCGGATCCCAAAAATTTGCGGTGACCATTGAAATTTCCCATCACTATAAAAGGTGTTTAGAGTTGATAAAAGAGATCCTGAAGAACTCTAGGATTAAAATTAAAATGATTTCGTGGAGGTTAATATACCTAACGCAGTCTGTAAATTAGTATTTAACTAAACTATATTCTGGGCAAAGTCTTCATTAACTGTGATGGAAAACCCCTAGAAACCCTACGTTCAGCTTCATTAAATTTATAACAGAGGTTAAATCCTTCAGATTCCCTTCAGAAATATTTCCGGAAAAGAAACTGCAGCAGGATTATATTTTTGAATCAAAATACTTAAATCGTAGATGTTGGGCCTAAGATCACGACAGTTCCACTGATATGTTATGCAGCTTGTTTCTGAGCTTTTTTATTTATTTCTGATACTTTCTTAAAATTGTATGCATCTACTGGCCAACTTAAGTCTGTCTTTACTTCTAGATACTTTCACAGATGCAGTGTGAAGTGAATTCTACATGTTTTCTATCATCAGGATACGCAAGATGATTTTCAACTTTAACATGCTGCACCTGCTTTTATATTTTCGGACATTCTCGCGAATACGCGAAATGTTTTCTCCTGCAGTTGGTGCATACGATGTCATTTCGACATATTTTGCTATCGTGATCAAATTGACCACAACGAGTACATGTCAGTTTGTTTCGGCATGCATTTTGTCCGTGTCAAATGTTTGACATTTGTAACACCGCAAACGGTTTGGAACATAGGACACAACAGCTATTTTTAAATACCCAGTTTTAACAGATTCAGGAAGGGATGGCCTGTTGAAACTGAGGATCCGCCTTTTTCTTGGAACGAATACTGCTATTGCTGCTGCAACTATACTTCTGCTACTAGTACCACTGCCGATGCTGCAACTGTTGCTACCAAATCTATTACTGCTACTACTACTATAATCTAACATTCTTTCTTCTATTTTTCGCATTACGAATACTGCTACAACATTTTGACCAGTATTACTGCTATTACTACAACGACTGTTATTACTACTATTACTACTACTACTTATAATAATAATAATTAACTATTATTATTTGTCTCAAGCTGCATATAATTACTTTAAATCTGTTTCTGTTGCAACGCATCCAGGAAAACTAATATTTTAAAATTATTATTAACATTATTATTTTTATTATATTTAAGAATATAATAATAATAATAATAATAATAATAATAATAATAATAATAATAATAATAATAATAATAAAATAATAAATAAATAAATAAATAGGTCGAGTGTAATTCATAATGTTATAAATGGTTACTCTTTTTTTATTTTTTTTTTATTTTTTTATTATCATTATTATTATTTTTTTGAGTGATCATGGGGGAAGGCAACAAAGAAAATCGTCACAAATGGGAGATCACATTAGAATCGACCGAAAGAGACTTGTCCATGTTAAGTCTGTTCCTATTCTGCGATTGCTTTATGAATCGCTATCCAGCATAATTTGTAGGGTTTTTTTGCGGCAATATAGACATAATCTATAAATAATACTGTTGATAATGCTTCATTAGTTGGTGAAATTTTTACTAAGTATAAAATGTACTTACATTTCACTGAAAAGACGTAAAAGAGAAAGAAATGGGGTAAAAAAAAAAAAAAAAAAAAAAAAAAAAAAAAAAAGAAAGAGAAGAAAACAAAGAAAATTAAACAAAACAAAAACAAATACAGTGAAAAATAATAACAAAGTTGAAAGAACTGGATATGTATTTTTATTGAATAGGTCAGTTTTCTCAATCATTGTTTTCATTGTTTCTTGGATCTGATGTATTTTCTTATTCTGAAATTATAAATACTAATATATAAATATATTATTTGCTAATTACTTTGAATTGTTATATAATAATAATAATCATAATAATAATAATAATAATAATTTATTTATGAGTCAAGACAAATTTAAAACAGCTATGCAGTCTACTTGCAAAAATCAAATCTACTGTGAAATCGCTATAGAATAGATCGACAAAGATTTGGACATTTCACGTCATAAGCAGCACCCTATCAAATATGGAGGCGTCATCAAACAAAACACATTTGTCTTCGACTAAATACATTCACATGGCAAATACTGAATTGTATATCGTAATACGTTTTCATCGTTATCCTTTAATGTAAACAAACATGGATTCATGCATGTATAGGGGTACGTGCGTGTATATAGGCAATTCCATAGTGACTGACGTTACATTCAGAGGGGTTGGACGCCATCCCAGCTTGCTTGATTGCTGTCCTCGTACTCAGCAACATGGCCCTCAGTAAAATATTTGTCTATTGCAACATCTATTTGGAGTCATAGAGAAAAGAGTCCATGGATATATATGGCTTGACAGGTAATGAGAAAGATAAGTGTAACGGATGTTACATCCAAAGCACATGGATGAAAACCAACTAACTTCATTTCAGAATTATCTGAAATCTATAAATTGTGCAAACAACAAATATTAAATAAATGAGTCATTAGTAAAAACCTTTCTTGATTTATTTGAATGTGACGGATGTTACTGTATTTACAGTTTTCTTTTCTCTCTCAAATATAGAGAGTGTGCTTGGGTGATATATTTTTAAACTTCCCCTTGGCAATTAGAAAGTACATGATTATACCTTCAGATTTTCTTCTCACATAAACAATCTAGTTTTTTCGTGACGGACGTTACACTGACTGGGCACATTGCTTCAAATCCAATATTAATTTACCTATTTCCAAAATTGATTTTAAACTTCCTTATTCTTTAAACTGATGCTAATGCTTTTATAAACTGAGTGAAATGACTATGGGTTGGAAGATTTGTCAATCAATTTGATACTTTTTATAATGAAATAATTGTTTCCGTCTCTTCTCCCTTGAGGCATGGAATATATGTTTGTATGGGTATTTTTTGGTTTTTATATAAGTGTGTCTATGTGTACGTGTGCGTGTGAATGTGTGTGTGTATGTGTTTATATTCTGTATATAGCTTTTTAGTACAAAATAAAATAATTATAAGCTGTTTAACTCAAACTAATATTCTATCAAAATTATTCCATCTAAGTTACATTATCCATGCAAAAGAATTAAAAAACAAACAAAACCAAGATGTATCTCACAAACCCTATAAGTAGTGACAGTCATTACTTTTGATTAGCAATGAAGTATACTTTGAGATTCGTTTCATTATGAATCTCTAGACTTTATACATTTATGTACTGAATCATTTTGTACTGCAGCGTTTCAAATAAAGCAGAAATAAAACACTAACGTTAGCATTTATGAATTGCACAACCTTCCCATCTCGTCGTAGTCAGAGTGTAACACCACGGATAGCCAGTCTTATCGGGGTCACGGCAAAGGTTCTGAGCCGATATCACATTTTTTTCCGGATATAATTCAGACTTCATGAAAGCATGGGGATGAGGAGTCATTTGGTCCCATCGTTGGCATATTTTTCCTGAATGTGTAACCGACGTCATTCCATTGTATTGGGCCATGCGGTCTTTTACAGTGTAACATTCTGGAACGGAATGTTATTTCCAAAATAATAGACTGATTTGCACATCAGTGAACCATCATTTAATCAGTGTATTTAACAGATTATGAAAACGTTTTTATTTTATGATTGTTTAGTGAAATAATTAAACTGTTATTACTGAAGTAATTTTAGTATTTAAGTCTTGAGTAAAAGAGAGAGGCTTTCGTATTTGTAATTACGAATAAATTTTATCGAGGGTATTATGCTATGGGAAAAGAACTACTTATTTCTTTTTATTTAATTTAGTATATATTTGTTTGTTTTTGTTGTTGTTTTATTTAACATACAGACAGTAAATGAAGAACAGCCTGAAGAACATTTATAATAATAATTATAATACAAGTTTCACAGACCTGGGCATTCCGGAACATTGCAATATTCCCAAGCTACATGATCACCTTCAATAAAACACCATAACCGACCTGATTTATCTGCATCTCTACAGTAATTCTGCGCGGCCTTCACAGATGCGTCGTATGGAAACCGATAACTGTCCAAGAGACTATATACCTCTGACCAATGCTTGCATTTAGAACCATTTTTTGCAGTGTCTTTTGTACCCTTGTATATAACCCTCTCACCATTGGGTGTAATACAACATGTGATTGGGTCTATAATAATAACAATAACTATAATGATGATGATGAAGATATGATGATAATAATAATAATAATAACGATTATGATAATGGTGATGATGATAATAACAACTAAAACTCAAATCAAAATAATAATAATAGTCGTTGTCCAACCTTCCCTCGGACACTTCGGAATGTTACATGGTTGCCACATCATATGTGTAACGTTGAGATAACACCACGAATAACCAGAAGATGATGGGTCGCGGCAGAAATTTGCCGCATCGTACACAGAACCCCCAGGAACCTTTTTATCAGCGACATAGATATGATCCGAGCTATCGACGACACTCCATCTTTTACAAATATGTCCAGATCTACTAGTTCTTACGTGACCAGTATATTGAGCCGTATTTTTTACGACTGTATAACAATCACCTTTTAAATATAATCAGAAGAGGAATAAAAGACAGGATTTGGTAAACAGGCATATATCAGATAATGCTAAGTAAATTCATCAGTCAAAAATAATAATATAAACTTAGTGGCTTTTCAGACGCGGATAAAAAAGGCCAAATCGAAGTTTGCAGAAATACATACATACATACATACATACATACATACATATATATACTTAACAACCTACATATATACGTACCTGTATAAACAAACACTCACACACACAAACACACACACATACACTGTTGAAATAATAATTAATAATAATAATAATAATAATAATAATAATAATAATAATAATAATAATAATAATAATAGTAATAATAATATTAAAATAATTATAATATCTATGATGATTATGATGATAATACAAAATAACCAAATAAATAATATTCCTGATGCGTCCTCATTGTACATTTTTGTGATATACTAGTTTAAGGAAACAGTACCTTTGTCCTCACGAACTAAAATATAAAACAACAAAATAGAAATAGTATTCTCACCGGTCTTTTTGGAAAAAGTAAGAGACACTACAAAGATGAGGAAATTCAGGATAAGTAATTTCATCTGTGAACAATAAAAAAATAAACAAAATAAAAATTAAAAATAATAATGATAATACAAAAACAAAAACAAAAAGCAGCAACAACAGAAAATAATATAAATAAATAAATTAGAAAAAATCAACAACAACAACAACAAAAAAAAAAAAAAGGAATTTTAATTATTTCAAAAGCATGAACTTGCGATATTTTAATTATTCTTGTTAAGGTAATTTCCGTCTCACCATAAACATCGCAGACAGTGTTTTCAATCTATTAAAATTGTATTCAAACCTCTGAAACAAAACACATAGTTAAACTGAGTTTACCGACATAATAATTTGATATTAAATTATCCATTAATCGTTACTCAGTGTGTACGTCCTCATAAACCTCTAACACTTAAGGCCTTCAGGTAACGCTATACAAGCTGTGTGGGAAATACAGCAAAGTAGCTGTTACGGCACGTTCAGACGAGATATATGTCAACAACAGCGCTGGAGACACATCAACAAATAATTCTCTCTCTCTCTCTCTCTCTCTCTCTCTCTCTCTCTCTCTCTCTCTCTCTCTCTCTCTCTCTCTCTCTCTCACACACACACACACACACACACACACACACACACACACACACACACACACACACACGCTCGCACGCCTACAGTAACATTTCTGTATGCATGCATGCATGAATGTATCCATGTATATGTACGTGATAAACATGTGTGTATGTGTATATTAAATGGTATTATGTATGTAAGTGGGTTTATGTATATATGTCAGTATGGAAGAATGTAAGTATATATGTATGTATCTACTTATAATAGTATTATGTACACATATATGTATGTATGTCTAATATAATCATAAGGATGTATTTTTTGATCATTTCAGAAGAGGTAACTAATTTATATCAAAAGTCATAATTTGTTCCGAGCAACAACAGTAGTGGTAGCTGTTGACGCAGTAGTTGTTGTAATAGTAGCAATAAAACAAAAATAGTAATTGCAGTAGTAGTAGTAGAAGTAATAATGGTAGTTGTATTAGCAGTAATAGTAGTAGCAGTGGTAGCAAAATTATTAGTAGAAGTAATAATGGCAGGTGCAGAAGCAGTAGTATTATTAGTAGTAATAGTAGCAGTTGTAGTAGTGGGAATAGTATTAATAGAAGTTATAATGGTATTAGTAGTAGCAGTACTAGTAGTTGAAGTAATAATAGTAGTTTAATAGAAGCAGTATTATTATTACTATTATTATTATTGGTAGTAATAGTACGGAAATAATAATTTCAGTAGTAGCGGTAGTAATAGTACTAGAGGTATTACCAGTAGTCGATGTAATAATAGTACTAATAGTAGTAGACATAATAATGGTAATAGAACAGTAGTAGTTGTGCTAGTAGAAGTAGTAGTATTAGTATACGTTGTATGGTGATAGCAGAAATAGGATATTAGGTGCAAGACAAAAATTAAAACAAAAGTTTAGGATATGAAAAATAAACTGTAGAAGATTAGAAAAAAAATACTTACGGTGTCACATTAAATAAAGCGAAGTGATTCTCGTTCTGGAGAATGAAAACGAGATACTCTATTATATTACAGAGGTTCTGATTAGCATTGCGGTTTCGTTAATCATTTTTCTGTCAAAAACACAACACTAAGAACGAACATATATATATATATATATATATATATATATCACTTATTTTATAACATATTTTATTTTTGTATCATCATATAAATTTCGTTATCAAAAAAAGAAGAAAAAAAGAAAAGAAAAGAAAAAAAAGAGACATAATGTCTATTTATAAAATGTAAATTTTATTCTGTTTTGTGAAATTAACCAACAAAGAATATGCATAAATGTGTGTATGTATGTATGTATGTATTTTTGATTTTCAAAGTTCCTCAGTCTTTTGTGCATCTGATTAGATTCTGTAATAAACAATATTTGGGAATATACTGGAACCGGAGCACAAAGTCCAATCATTACCTTACAACCCCCTCAGATGCGGCTGACGAGAATCGAACGTATGGCCCGAAGTCGGATGACGTATAAAGATATTTGTATGCATATATGTGTGTTTGTATGCATGTTAATATATATTATATGATGAACATATATGTATGTATGTATGTATGTATACATTTATATATGTATGTAATGTATGTGTGTATATGTATGTATGTATATATTTATATATGTATGTAATGTATGTGTGTGTGTGTTTATATGTTAGTATATACGTGTGGATGGATGGATGGATGATGGACGAATGGATGTATCAGTGTATGTGTATATATTCAAAAATTGATCCCGAGATCGTTAAAACTTACCGAAAAGTATATGAAAATGTTGGAGAATTAATGGCTTATTCAAATAAACAAAATCTCTTGGTTATAGAACGACGAGATCTCAACAGTCTACGCAAAAATCCCCAAATAGTAGTCAAAGGATCAGCAACTATTTTATCAAGGGAAAATTACATCCGCCATGTCCATAGACAACTAAATAATACGAAATATTATAAAAAAGTAGACGAAACCATTTGGCCAACCAATAAAAAATTCAACAGAATTATTGTTCGTCTACAGGAAAAGGTTAATATAAACAAAAAACAGATGAACTATCTTGCATCACAATTTGATTCTCAGACTAGAACATTTTATTTACTCCCAAAGATAGAGAAGCCAGCTGAAACATTGACAGATATCAACAAACCACCAGTTCGACCAATCATCTGTGATTGTGGATCGGAATCTTATAACATTTCCAAATACACTGACTCGTATTTAAAGCCAAATGCTAGTTTTGTTAAAAATACAGTCGATCTTTTATTTAAAATATGTAAAACAAAAATACCACCAAACTCCTTTTTAGTCACACTGGATATTGATTCTATGCACACTGACACAAACAACGATGCAGGCACAGAATCTCTTGAGAGAGTGTTCGAAAAATATCCAGATACAGAGAGACCAACCGAAATTATTATGGAATTACTTGAATTAAGCTTAAAGGGTAAGGACTTTGAAATTAACAGGGAAATGTTTCAGCCCAAATTTTGCCTCCATTTATATCGCAGAATGTGAAGAAGCGGCATTGAACAAAGTAGGCAAGAAGTCATTTTTATATCTCAGATATTTAGATGACATTCTTATTATCTGGCAACCATCTAAAGACGAATTTTGGAAATTCTTTGAATTATTAAATCAACAAAATGATAATATAAAACTTAAAGCCACAATATCAGTTCAAACGTAAATTTATTTGGATGTAACAATTTACAAAGGTATACCGTTTGAAAAATCAAATTACTTAAATTATAAAGTATTTTTTAAACCTACGGACACTCACCAACTGCTGCATTATAAATCATTTCATCCCATCATACAGTTAAAGGTATTGTTAAATCTCATAAGGTTTCACAGAAATTTGAGTAACAAAGAACATTTTAATAATGCCCTATTTTGCGCTTTGAAATCGAGAGGTTATTCAAAACGAGTTTTTTTAAATTAAAAATTAAATCTAAAGCCATCATAGAAATAGAAAAACCCTTGGATCCAACAGACACATTCAAACCATATAAAATCCAACATAATACTCCACCTCACTTGGGTACCGGATCTACAGTGGTCTGCAAAAAGACCAGATGCAGGCTTCACGAAGTAATAAAATCTCAGTCTACGTTCAGTAGCGAAAAACAAAAAGTGAATATCAAATCCGAACTAACCTAGTCTACGATTCCAAATATGTTGTGTATTTGTTAAACGTTTGTAAAAAACCCAGTATGTCGGCCACACACAAAATATGTTACGAGTTAGAACTGCCTGTGACAAATACGATATTAGGAAAGAAGTTGACATTCCTGTCGCCAAACATTTTAACCTGCCTGGTCATATACCGAAGGATCATTTTGAAATAATCCCAATACAGCAACCGCCCATTCTCGAGTCCAAAACTGAAACCGACCTTTTTAGACTTGAACGAGAAGCGTTTTGGATTCGAACGTTACAAACCCCAAAACCACTTGGAATAAATGTTGAATCGGGAAAATGTAAAGACAGGGATAAAATAATTTTCCCAATAATTTACAATCGCCGCAACGTCGACGTTGGTAAAATTATGAAAGAGCAATATTTTAACTAACAGACTACTACGAAAAATCCACTAACAGCACGTCTCGTCACAGCTTACAGAAGAAAACCAAGTCTAAAAGACATTCTAGTCCCTACGCGATTTTCAGAATAATCAGCCCATCCAAGGGATTTAAGAATTAATTCAATAAAATGTAAGGAAATGTTTTAAGATGTTTATAAAAGATATGTCATGTTTCGACGAAATTTTTGGAATGTTTTTTTTGAAATGTTACCTTTTTCCAGACTTTGAGAAATGGATATCGTCTAAATAGAGTTTAAAATAGTTTTAAATAGATCTTTGAACTGTGTTTTTTCTAGAAGTATATTGGTATCAAATATCACAATATTTTATAGATATTTTTAGAAATGGTACTTTCAAAATAGTTTTTGAAATAGTTTTAAATAGATTTAGAAATGTACTGTTTTGCTCCATTAATGTATTTTTAAGCATGTTTGAATGCGTTTGAATTTAAAAGGTTTCATGCATTTAAATATTTTTTTAATGTTTTTTTTTTTAAATATGATAACAAATTAATAAATATATACACAAAAGACCATAGCATACTGCAATAAAAATCACAATGGTCAGTTTTAAATTAAATCGAATCCCTAGATATAAAATAAGAAAATGATTAATTCTTTTTAAATAATAAAAGAATTTCCTGTGCCAGTGCGTTAATTAATTCTTAAATACATACATACATCAAATATGTATGCATATGT
>CM022673.1:15418809-15496309 GCA_012295275.1 Chrysomallon squamiferum | reverse complement strand
AATATTGAATAAATAAATCATTAGCAAAAACCTTTCTTGACGGATGTTATTGTATTCGAATAAAGTAGAAATAAAACACTAACGTTTTTTAGCATTTTGCAATTGCACAATATTCCCATCTGATCTCAATCAGAGTGTAACACCACGGATAGCCAAGATTATCGGGGTCACGGCAAAAGTTCTGAGCCGAATGTACATCGTACATCGTTTTCAGGATATATTTCAGACTCCATGAAAGGATGGGCATGAGGAGTCATTTGGTCCCATCGTTGGCATATTTTTCCTGAATGTGTAACCGACGTCATTCCATTGTATTGGGTTCTACCGTATTTTACAGTGTAACATTCTGGAACGGAATATTATTTCCAAAATAATATATTCATTAGCATGTCAGTTAACCATCATTTAATCAGTGTATTTAACAGATTATGAAAACATTTTTGTTTTACCACTGTTTAGTGAAATAATTAAACAATTTTATTATTGAAGACATTTTAGTGTTAAAGTCTTGAATAAAACAGAGAGAACTTTGTTTTTGTAATTAATTATACATTTTACCGAGGATATTATGCTATGGGAAAACAATTACTTATTTCTTTTATTAATTTAGTATAATTTGTTTTTTTCCCTTCTTTTTTTTTTTTTTTTTTTTCCTTTCTTTTTTTCTTTCTTTTCTTTTCTTTCTTTTTTTTTCCTTTTTTTTTTTTTCTTTCTTTTTATAATATACATACAGTAAACGGAAGGACAGCCTGAACAGAATATATAATAATAATCATCATAATGTGAATTTCACTAACCTGAGCATTCCGGAACATTGCAATATTTTCAAGCTACACGATAACTTCAATAAAACACCATAACCGACCTGATGCAACTGGATCTCTACAGTAATTATGTGCTGCGGACACAGATACGTCGTATGGGAACCGATAACTGTCCAAGAGACTATATACCTCTGACCAATGCTTGCATTTAGAACCATTTTCTGCAGTGTCTTTTGTACCCTTGTATATGACCCTCTTACCATTGGGTCTATAATAATAACAATAACTATAATGATGATGATGATGAATATGATGAGAATAATAATAATAATAATAATAATAATAATAATAATAATAATAATAATAATAATAATAATAATGATTATGATGATGGTGATGATGATAACAACAACTAAAATTCATCAAAATAATAATAATAATCGTTGTCCAACCTATCCTCGGACACTTGGGAATTTCACATTTTTCCCACACTTCATGCTGATCTTTGAGGAAACACCACAGATAATCAGCGGAGCCTGGGTCGCTGCAGAAATCTTCCGCATCTTCCACAGAACCCTCAGGAAAGTTTTCATCAGTGACATAGGTATGGGCCACGTCGGTCCATCTTTTGCAAATACCCCCAGATTTGGATGTTCTTACGTGACCAGTATATTGACCCATATTTTTTACGACTCTATAACAATCACCTTTTAAATATTATCAGAAGAGGAATAAACGACAGGATTTGGTAAAAAGGCATATATGAGATAATGCTAAGTAAATTCATCAGTAAAAAATAATTATATAAACGTAATGGCTTTTCAGACGCGGATAAAAAAAGGTTATTTGCAGAAATATATATATGTATGTATGTATATATGTGTGTATATATAAGTCTACTTAAAAACCTACATATATACATACATGTATAAACCAAAAAACACATACGACCAGAATAATAATAATAATAATATCTATGATAATTAGGATGACAAGATAAATAATAATATTTTCTCTTCTTCATTGTAAATTTTCGTGATATACTAGTTTAAGGAAACAGTATCTTTCTCGTCACGAAGTAAAATATAAAACAACTAAATAGAAATAGTTTTCTCACCGGTGTTACTGGAAAACGCCGTAGGGAGACACATTAAGAGGTTGAGGAGATGCAGGAACTGTAATTTCATCTGTATACAATAAAAATATAAATAATAAAAAAGAAAACAGAAAATAAAATAAACAAATACATTACAAAAACGAAACATCATAAAAAAATACCAGAACAACAAAGTAACAACAACAAACAACAAAGGAATTTTAATTATTTGCTAATCATTCTTGTAACGACAATTTTCGTTCCACCATAAACATCAAAATAACAACAAAAAGAATCAAAGGAATTTTAGTTAGTTCCACCATAAACAGAGTTCTCAATCCATTAAAACTCTATTCAAACCGCTGAAACAAAACACATATTTCTTTACCGTTCACTGACGTACTCACAAACCATTAACCTTTAAGACCTTCGGGTAACATTGTGCAACAGTACCGGAGTACAAACTGAGTATGTTAGTATGACCTTCCGTAACAATGCGTGGCAAATTCAGCACAGTAGCTGTTACTGTACGTTCAGACGAGATATATAACAACAACAGCGCTTCCTGGAGACACATTTACAATAATTCTCTCTCTCTCTCTCTCTCTCTCTCTCTCTCTCTCTCTCTCTCTCTCTCTCTCTCTCTCTCTCTCTCTCTCTCTCTCTCTCTCTCTCTCTCTCTCTCTCTCTCTCACACACACACACACACACACAGACACACTCAGATACACATTCACTGATAATAAGCACGCACACATGTTTGTGTGGATATATATATAATATATATGTGCATATATGTTTATGTACATATATGCGTTTATGTATGTATGTGTTTAAGAATGTGTATTGTATACAGATGTGTATGTATGTCATGTATTTGTTGATCATTTCAGAAGTATCTAATTTAAATCAAAAGTGATAATTTGTTCTGAGCAGCAATAGTAATGGTACTTGTTGACTCAGTAGTTGTACTAAAAATAATAACAAAAGCAATGATTGCAAATTCCTATCGGAGCAGTAGTAGAAGTAATAATGGTAGCTGTATTAGCAGTAATAGTAGTAGTAGTAGTAGTAGTAGTAGTAGTAGTAGTAGCAGCAGCAATATTATTAGTAAAGTAATAATGGTAGTTTCAGTATCAGTGGTATGAGAAAAACTGAAAAAAGAATATTTAGGATGTGAAAAATAACAATGTAGTAGCTTAGAAAACGAACCAATTACCGTGTCACATTAAATAAAGCCAAGTGATTCTCGTTCTGGAGAATGAAAACGAAATACTGATTCTAATAAACACTGCGTTTTCGAAATTTTGCTGTCAAAAAGACACGTATTTTATTTTTATGTCATCATATAAATTTCATTAATAAAAAAAAAAAAAAAAAAAAAAAAAAATATATATATATATATATATATATATATATAGAAAAGAATTTTTTTTTTTTTTTTTTTTTTTTATAACGTAAGTTTTACTCTGTTATGTGAACTTAACCAACAAAGAGTGTTTATAGATATGTGTATGTATTTTAGGAATCTGATTAGATTCTGCAATAGACAATATTCGGGAATGCACTGGCACCGGAGATGCGGTTTTCATCCGCACTCCGAAGGGACGAAGTGACCATTCGGCCATCACGTTACTTGTACGAATGTATATATGTGTGTTTGTATGTATGTTTGTATATATATGGACGTATGGATGAATATATGTATGTATATATATGTACATGTATTTATGCATTTATGTATATATGTAATGTAAGTGTTTGTATGTGTATATCTTAGTAAGTAAGTATGGATGGATGGATGGTTGATGGACGTATGGATGTATCAGTGTATGTGTATATATATATAGTTAATTACATAAATACATACATACATACATAATAGATACATACATACATACATACATACATACATACATACATACATATATACAAAGATTCAGATGTGTATGGATATGTATGTATATATGTTTGTATCGATCCAAAAACCTATCCATCTGTCAGCTTATCTGTCTCTCTATCTATCTATCTATATATATACACACACATATACATAGGCGTACATATATATATATATATATATATACATACATATACACACACACATATACATAGGCGCACCCAGATATGCATATATAGATAGAAAAAATATTACAGCTTCTGCCCCTAAACACAAACTCATGATACTTCCACTTGTTATGGTTAGCTCTAATTTACATTTTATAATTCGCCGACAAGTTTATTTCCTAACAGAAGTCAAATTTCGTTTTCTGCCGGTGATACATTTTAAAATATCTCGTACCCTGAACTAATGACACTATTTCACACTATGTTATTGGGTCTGTAATAATAACACTAACTATAATGATGATGAAGATGATGATGATAATAATAATAATAATAATAATAATAATAATAATAATAATAATTATTATTATGATGACGATGATGATGATGATGATAACAACAACTAAAACTTCGTCAAAATAATTGAGAATTTCACATTTTTTTCCACATGTCGTACTGATCCTTGAGGTAACACCAGAGATAAGCAGAAGAGGATGGGTCACGGCAGAAATGTTCCGCCTCGTCCAAAGAAGCCTCAGGAAAGTTTTCATCAGCGACATAGGTATGATCCGAGCTGTCCACGTCACTCCATCTTTTACAAATATTCCCAGAGTTGGTGGTTCTTACGTGACCAGTATATTGAGCGATATTGATTAGGAGTGCATAATATTCAGCCTTTCTAGACTCGGATAAAAAAGGTAAAATCGATATTGTTTGCAGAAATACATATATACAGATATATATATATATATACTACTTAACAACTTACATATATATGTACCAGTATGTACAAACGAACAGTCACCCACCCACACAAACATACGCCCAGAATCCGTTTCAGTTACACTGTTCAAAATAATTATAATAATAATGATGATGATGATAATAATAATAGTAATAATAATAATGTAATCAAATCAACGATGATTAACATGATAAATAAAAAAATAATATTCCTGTCCGCTCCACATTGAAACTTAGAAATAGAAATAGTTTTCTCACAGGTGTTACCGGAAGACGCCGTAGAGAGACACATTATGAGGTTGAGGAGATTCAGGAACAGTAATTTCAACTGTGAACAATAAAATAAAATAAAAAAAAAAAAAAACATAAAATAAAATAAATAAATAAATTACTAAAAAAACAATACAATAACAAAAACAAGACAACAACAAAAAAACAACAAAAAAACAACGACAAACAAACAAAGTTAACAGAACAACAAAAAACAACAACAAGAACAACAAAAAACTAAGGAATAATTATTATTTAAAAAGCCTTTAAACCTCTGAAACAAAACTTATTATGTTTCTTTACTGAGTTGACTGACATAATAATTTGATATTAAATTATCCATTATCACTGCCGTGTGTACTCACAAATCTTTAACATTTAACATCTTCGGACATTCAGCATATTATTATGACCATCCGTAACACAGTACAAACTGTTTGACTAATATAGCATAGTAGCTGTTACAGCACGTTCAAACGAGATATACGACAACAACAGCGCTTCCTGGAGACACATCTACAATAATTCTCTCTCTCTCTCTCTCTCTCTCTCTCTCTCTCTCTCTCTCTCTCTCTCTCTCTCTCTCTCTCTCTCTCTCTCTCTCTCTCTCTCTCACACACACACACACACACACACACGCACACACACAGTCACACACACGCTCGCAAGTAAGCACGCACACCCGTGTGTGTGTATATATATGTTTGATATATTATCTATATATGTGTGATTATGAATGTATATATGTAAGTATGTATGTATCTATCTATAACAGCATTATATACAAATATGTTTATGTATGTCTAGTATAATCATAAGGATGTATTTGTTGGTCATTTCAGAAGACGTATCTAATTTATAGGAAAAGTCACAATTTGTTGCTTTCTAGCTGTATTAGTAGTAATAGTAGTAGTAGTAGTAGTAGTAGTAGTAGTAGCAATATTATTAGTAGAAGTAATAATGGTAGTTTCAGTAAGCGTAGTATGAAAAAAACTGAAAAAAACCTAAACATTTAAAAATAACAATGTAGTAGAGAAGAAAACAAACTACTTGCAGTGTCACATTAAATAAAGCCAAATGATTCTCGTTTGGAGAATGAAAATATATTATAGTACAGAGATTCTGATAAAAACTGCGTTTTCGTAATTTTGCTGTCAAATAGACACTTATTTTAGTTTTATGTCATCATATAAATTTCATTATTACAACAAAAAAAGAAAATGGAAAACAAAGAGAAGCTGTCTATTTACAAAGCGTAAAGTTTGCTCTGTTTTGTGAAATTAATAAACGAAGAGTGTGCATAGATGAGTGTATGTATTTTGAAAGTTCCTCTGTCTTATATATGTCTGATTAGATTCTGCAGTAGACAGTATTCGGGAATGCAATAATGCAGGTGACGAGAATCGAACGTATGGCACCTTATCACCAGCACTCCGAGGGGACGACGTAACCATTCTGCAATCAAGCTATTTGTATGCATGTATGTATGTGTGTTTGTCTGTATGTTAGTATATTTTGATGTATGGATGAATAGATGTATATATATATATATGGATGCATATAATGGATGGATGGATGCATGCATTATGTAACGTATGTGTATGTATGTTTATATCTTAATATGTGCATATGCATGGATGGATGGATGATGGACGTATGGACGTATGGATGTATCAATGTATGTGTATATATAGATACATACGTATATGTATGCATATGTAAATAGATGTTTCTTTGAATGTACGTATGAATCTAACAACCTATCTATTTATCTATCTATCGATATATATATATATATATATATATATTCACAAACATAGGATATAGATAGAAACAAAATTACAATCCCCATCCCTAAAAGCAAACCCATGATACTTCCACTTGCTATGGTTAGCTCTAATTTACATTTTATAACTTACCGACTAGTTTATTTCCTAACAGAAGTCAAATTTCGTTTTCTGTCGGTGATTCATTTTAAAATATCTCGTACTCTGAAATAATGACACTGTTTCACAGACACTGTATTTCGTTTCATGGTATATAATCGACGAATAATGAAAACTATAATAAATTTCATGGCTTGCAGTAATGTAATACTAGAAAATTACTGATGTCTTTAGTAAATTACTTTTATTAAAAATATGAAACTGACTGAAAAATCTCCTGTTTATGCAATGCTGAATACAACTACTATTACTACTACTGTCACTACCGCTACTACTACTACTTAAAAAAAAAAAAACCCAAAACAAACAAGAACAAACAAACAAAAGCAAACAAGAAAAACAAAAAACAAAATCTAAACAAAGTGTAACAACAACATAAAAAAAAAAACAAAAAAAAAAAACAAAAAAAAAAACAGCCAAAGACATCAAAGAGTAACAACAGCATAGCTTTTGCACTTTTACCAACAAATACATATGACTGCAAAACTTATTGATATTTGTCATTGAACGTCACTAAATAAATCAACATCTTTGTCATTATCAGAAATACTAGACATGGCTATCGTTCATTTTGAGCTTAATTACTGAATATTCTATAAAATGTAAAGTCGTATCAAAAGAACAAATCCTGAAAGAGACAGTTTACATTTCACACACATTGTTATAACACACATGATCTTCTTTATTATTAACATTATTATTAATACTATTATTATTATTATTATCATTGTCATTATTATTATTATTATTATTATTATCATTATCATTATTATTATTATTATTATTATTATATTTAAAAACAAAATAATAATAGTCATAAATAAAAATAAAAATAGAAAAAAAGAAAAAAAAAAAGAAACAGAAATACATATATATTAAAGACACACACACACACACACACAAACTCACACACACACAGATTATTTCTATTTTATTACACCGCAGCATTTTCCATGTTATAGCACAGACAGAAAACACAAATATCTTTCATCATTTTTATAGACACGCAAAACACATACACAAACGCGCACGTATATATTGTTTTATTACACTGCAATATCTTTTTATGGCAATAAAACAGTGATTTTACCATTTTAAAGCACAGACAAAAAAATATATTTTTTTTATTATTATTTTTATATACACAAACACACATGTGCACGTATAGATAGTTTCTATTTTATTACACTGGAACATTTTATCATGGTTAAAAAAGTAATTTTGCCATTTTATAAACAGAGAGAAAGACATATTTTTTGTTATTATTTACACACACAAACACACTCACACACTCATACATACACACTCAAACATACACATGCACATACACATCCAACTAAAATGTTGGAAAAATTGTCAGGAACATCAAAAATCAGTATTTTCCGATGTTAAGAAAAAAAAAAAAAAAAAAAAAAATAATAATACAAAAAAAGAAAAAAGAAAAAAGAATAATTAAAAAAAAAAAAAAAAAAAAAAAAAAAAAAAAGAAAGAAAAAGGGAAAAAAGTAATAATAATATTAATAACGTAGAAAAATATACAGAATTAAATTTGCAACCAAATTCACAATGTAGAATAATGTACGAAACTAAATTTGCTTTAAATTCGCAGTTTACTTACCTTGACTGGCAATAGATTGATATTGTAATTGTGCTGTGTGTCAACACACACACACTGAGGTACACACAGAGACATACATGCACACACGCTCGTACATTTCCCAGATTTTATGTAGATATTTCGAAATTCGGCAAATAGGTTCTGTTAAATGGAGGATCGAGTGTAATACACAACTGTTCCTTTTATTTTGTTCAGTGATCATGTCATGGGGGAAGGCAGCAAAGAAAATCGTCACTGATGGGAGATAACTCTAGAATCGATAAAAAGAGACTTCTCCATGTTAAACCAGTTATCATTGTGGATTGCTTTATTAAACAGTATCAAGCAAAATTTGTAGTTTTTGCGGCAATACAGACATAATATATAGATAATGCTATTGATAGTGCTCCTTTAGTTTCTGAAATTTTCACTAAGGGTAAAATGTAGTTATGTTTCACTGAAAAGACCTAAACCATAGGCGTACGTAGTAGATACATACATACGTACATAAGCACTCATACATTCATATACACAGTGAAAGAAAATTATAATCCTTACTCCAAAAAAATAAAAAATCATGATATTTCTCCATGTTATGGATAGCTATAATTTACATTTTATAATTCACCGACTAGTTTATTGCCTAACAGAAGTCAAATTTCGTTTTCTGCGGGAGATACATTATACACTATTGCACAGACAGTGTATTTCGTGTCATTGTAAGTAATAAATAAACAATGAAAAGTAAAGAGATTAGTTTCATTCCTTCCAGAAAATGGCTGACGTGTCTTTAGTAAATTACTTTTAGTACAAAATGTAAAATTGACTGAGAAATCTTCTGTTTATGCAATCATGCAAAATACTACTAATACAACTACTACCACTACCACTCTGTTACTATTAAAACTATAATAATAATTATAAGTATAATAATAGTTGTAGAAGTAATTATAGCAATAACAATAACAACAACAGCAATATTAATAATAATACTAACAACAACAATAATAATAATAATAATATTATTATTATTATTATTATTACTATTATTATTATTATTATTAATGACAACAATATCTAACGATATATATAAATTACAATGTTTATGTCATTTATGTTATATCTAATATATTTTATTCTGAATGTTAATTTTTTTCTTGGTGCAGCTAATATTGACAGATTCATGGATATATAGTGGTCCCTGTCTTCAGCGGCCCCTGACTATTTTCATTAGATATGTCCTTTAGATCAGCGGACACCTGCCGAGCACTGGACGGAGACAAAAAAAAAAAAAAATGGTAACGCGGAGTTATAAACTGCTTTATCCAAAATAAATAATTTTATTGTATGGCAGCTTTATACGATAAAGTGCATGCAGGTAGTATTGTTTTTGTTGAATCACAAGCCTCAATCGGCAAACGCTTGCCCGCCAAACAGTGCGAGTTCAACCCATCTGGTGTATAATTATGATAATACAAACATTCAACATTATTTCATACATATTTATGTTTTATAAAACGAGTTTTAGCGGCACTTTCGAGGATGAAAAGATGTTGCGTTTGGAACAAACTGGACCTTAATTTTGTGTTTTGTAATACATAAATAAACAGTTTTACGACGAGCAAAATAAGTTTAATTTATATCCATCAATGAATTTTACATATTGTATTTTAGGAGAAATTCGTGATGCTTGTTGTGGGTACTCGTGTAATGGATATTAATGAAGGTTGTAAATATGTATTTGATTGAAGGAATTATACGTGAATTTTGATTCATCCTATCTTAAAATTATGGCACTTCTTAGTAGTAGTAGTAGTAGTAGTAGTAATAGTAGTAGTAGTAGTAGTAGTAGTAGTAGTAATATAACTTTATTAATGTTGTTATTGTTTTTGTTGTATTAATTAATTAAAAAATAAAATAAGATGCCTTTTAATAAGGTAATTAAGTATTTATTAAATTAATTAACTATTTATAATTTTAATCTTCGAAGCAGTCTTTTTAATATCCACATTAAAATAATAATAATAATAATAATAATAATAATAATAATAATAATAATAATAATAATAATAATGGTAATAAACCTTTGAAATTCATCATACTAGAGAAGAGAGATTACTCCAGAATCATTCCGGGCAGTCGCGGTTATTTCACGTCACAATCGTTATTCTGGGACTGGAGTATCACACGGTGTTTGGTTGTGCTGCGTTGTCAGTCTATGGAATGCTGACGGTAAAAAAACACTTTGCTGCTACCTCATAAAAAAAAGTCAGAACCAGCATGTTTACATTACCAATTAAACATATGCATTATTATAAAATGGAACATTTTTGTATTAATGTGCGTAATTTAGTAATTAAGCTACGTATGTGCATGTTTTTAGGTACATATACAGATAGATACACTTATATATATGTATATTTTTTGTCGTGTAAAGGTATAAATATAATAATTATTATGCATACATACATACATTCATACATACATGCATATATATATATATGTATGTGTGTGTGTGTGTATATATATGCATGTATGTATGAATGTATGTATGTATGCATAATAATTATTATATTTAAACCTTTACACGACAAAAAATCTTAACTTATCCCTGTAGTATTTTCATGATATGAAATGTTTTGAACTCAGGAAATAGCAATAAAAGAACATTATCGAACATGGCGCTCGTGAACCAGAAAATGTTGTCATGGGGACAGTGAAAAGTATTTAAAAGCCAAGACCTCGCTCATTTAAATTAACAGGGTGATTAAATATTCAATCAAAATTTCGACATCCGGTATTACTAACACAACGACATGCACACTCTTCTATGAATCGAAGACAACTGTGCCGCGAAAAAAAAAAACACGTGACATACGACGCTGTCTTCAGACTGAAAGTTGTTAAATGCGCTGTTTAACCCAGCAGCGATTGCAGACGTTTTAATGGCGATTTCAGGTCCGTCGATATATGGATGGCTGTTAACACCCCGACATTTCTTCTCCCGATGACACGATTTCCTGACATTGAAATATCATCTGCCATTAAGCCGATATCAAAAAAAAAAATAAAAAATAAAAAATAAAAATAAAAATAAATAAATAAAAATAAAAATAAAAATAAAGGTCAAAATAGTGACTCAATGTATGGGCTTACTTGGCTGACAGGTACGGTATACAAAATTTAGGAAAGATTTAAAGTTTTTTATTAAGAGTAAAAAAAAAAAAAAATAATAATAACAATGACAAGAAACATTTCATTCCTTATTTTTAGATATTGATATAATATTATTACTTTTGATTAGCAGTAGACTAATAGGTTTTATTAGGCTTTATAATTCTGGGTGTATTTCAAAGAAAAGACATGAAAAACACTAATCTTCGAACTGCAGAATTCCATATGATTCCCATCTGGGTCTGTTTACACTATAGCACCAACGAGAATCAGAAATATCGGGCTAAAGAGTTCTGCATGTATATCCATACATACTTTTTTCTACAGGATAGCTGATAGAGTCTTTAAATTACAGAAATGGAGACACTGGTTGTCCAGTTTTTCTGTTGTTTCTTTCGTTGTTGTTTTTCCTAAATGCGTATCCGACTTCATTCCATTATAGACAAACATTCTGTTTGTCAGACAATAGCATACTGATTAAAAAAATAAAAAATAAAAAAAAAAAAAAAAAAAAAATGAAAAAAGAAACCAACAAAAAAACCACAACAAAAACAAACATTTAAAAAAAATAATAATTTATTCATCAACATGTCAGATAATTTAATGAGTATGTAATAATAGAGGAGGTGTACAATATCAGTCTTGACACTTCCGAAGAATTAATGTATGCAAAATCATTAGTATGCATTTTGTGTATACTAAATCATTAGAAGTGTCAAAATTAACATTCTGGGGTCAAGTATATCCATATTGAGGCCATTTTACTATTAAACAAAAAATATTACTGTTGTGAATTTTTTAAAGATTGTAGGTAATCTGCTGGAGTTTAATTCTGATTGGACATTTTGAAGTTACTTGGACCATAAGGTCAGAATCAAGTCAAATAAGAGGTTTTTAGACTACCAAAAAAATGTAATTCTTATCAAACTAGCTTTCCAAAGATATCAATTTTACTAAAATCGTCCAACTCGTTACCAAAATATCAGTGCCTAATAAGTGTTGGTTCCGGCCTTTGTTGGGGAAAAAGTCAACATCTGAGGGTGAGCATCTCCAGAGCTATATGTCCAATTGAACTATTAATACTGTGAGGCATTCTAGTAAAAAGGAGGCACTTGGTACCCCAAACAAAAATTGAGATAAGCATATTTCCTAAAGAAGCAACAAATACATTTCTAGCAAAGATCAGTTATAATTTTTTGTTTTTGTTTGCCTTAAGAGCCGCCAATTTTATCACTGAATTAAAATGTTCTATTTTTGTTTTTGTTTATTTACATTACAGATTCAACTTCAGATGCTTTTACGACCAATCTTCTGGTACATATCCATACTTAGCGCCATGAAAACAATAAGGGAAAACCGGCAGTTTTGAAACTGTTTTTAATTAGGCAAGCCTGATAGTGAGACCATCAAAACTTGTTTGATTGTAATTGCCATCAGTTTTGCAAAACTATATTACACTCACTCTAAAAATGTTTTAGGAAATCTTAATAATAATAATAATAATAATAATAATAATAATAATAATAATAATAATAATAATAATAATAATAATAATAATAATAATAATAATAATAATAATAATAAAATTAATTATAATAGTAATAATAATGATGACGATGATGATTATGATAATAATGTTGCTATGATAACAATAATTATTATTATTTTAGGCCTACAAAAGCAAACAAACCCGCAAACAAAGAAGCACACACACACGCGCATACACACACACACACACACACACACACACACACACACATACTCAATAACATGCATTAAATGAAATCGATACACATCGACATTAAACAAAAATGTATATGCCTATTTTTTACATCCACCACTGTATGTAGCGTTTAACAGCTTCAAAAACAAAACAAAAAAGTGAAAATCGATAATGATAATACGAATCATATTGAATTTCATGTAATAATTCACCAATTTGTTAACTTTAATTGCTTCAGTTACGCTGTGACAAATGCGTGTAATAGTAATTAAAAAATAACAACCAAAACCCCCTAAAACAGTCACAATAAAACTGAAAAGTTCCTGGACGAACAGTTTGATGATAAAATATTTTGAATTGTTTTCAAATTAATATTTATTCGTAATTTCACAAAAGATAGAGAGATGCTATATTTCTGAATGTAATTAAATAAAAAATATGTTCTGCTTGGTCTAAATATCCTTATAGTGTGTCGTGAGTAACAAGAATTGGACGTTAAAAAACATAGATGGTGGAAAAATGACGTCAACAGATCACTTGTACCTTCTGCAATCTCAGTAGGTACACAGACAGTCTTGTACCAGCTGCTGTATTGCGACCTTTCATTCATGTTTCTATCTGATTTAATTAAAACATAAGAGGAAAATGGCGGCCATCTTCGAATTAACGTCCTAACACAAACTGTTCAAGGGTGAGAACATGTGACCCTGGTGTTTCTCAATGCATATGACCTAAACATCAATTATCAACACTATGAAAAAAAACCACGAACCCCCCCACCTGAGATTCCAAGATACCTTGTTTTTAGATTACTAACTAATTTATAACTAATTTCATCCTTCACCTTCTCTTTTATGCTTCCAAAGTGTCTGGATTCTTTCTGATTTGCTGATTATATAACATACATGTGTGTGTATGTTTGTATGCGTGTGTTTATGAGTGTCTGGCTGTCTGTCTGTCTCTCAATTATTATCGATGTGAGGGCATGTGAAGGCAATGATAAAAACTTTGTGAATAACTCATAATTTAAGCATTTTCAGACAGCAAACTACTAGTAGTAGTAGCAATAGTAGTAATAGTAATAACAACAACAACAACAACATCAATAATAATAATAATAGTAATAATCTGAAAGAAAATAATAATAATAATAATAATAATAATAATAATAATAATAATAGCAGTAATAGTGGTAATAATAATAATTTCAACTGGGTTTCTCTGGTATATCTGAAAGCAGTTCAACTTTTCACAGAGTATGACAATTCAGCTGAAAAACTAGAGCCATCTGATAGATATTCAGTAATTTGAAATGACTAATATGTATGGTAACGACAACTATAAAATTGTGATCTACAGAATTAATTAAGAAATGCGTAAATTATAGTCTTCCACATATATTACGTGGCCATTTAGATAAATCTATGTATTTCTCTTGTAATTAATTATAAGTAAACGTTAGGAAACTTGGTATTTGAAGTTCATTTCAATTCATAAAAAAAGCGCAAAATCAGCTAATAAATATTTGTTTTTAATGTTTTGAGAAGAGAAAATCCTGAATTAACATTAATTAAACGTAAATTTAAAACAAATATTTGTTGTAGGTTTGTACTAGGAAGCTGCAGGGTTTGTTTGGATTAGAAGATTAAATTAATTAATCAGTGTCTGCAAATTTCAGGTTAATCGTGAAAATCAATATGTTCAAAGTTTTTCTTCTCCGCAGTCTTTTCATATTTATTTTATACTTTAGGATAACTAGATAAAAAAAATCATATGGTTATGCTAATACGTTTTTTTTTCTTTCTCTTATTGTATTTGATGATCATGCTCGTAGTAAAATCTTATAATTCACAGATCACAGCAAGGTGGGTTTGTTGCTTGGGAACAGTTTTTTTCCACGTAATTTATTAGCAAGAGAAACTATATATCCATGATATTTAAAAAAAAAAAAGATTAATAAACAGATTGCTCTCACTTGCCTTCAACTATTTAGGAATTAAATCGACATGTCTCTGCATTTTTAAATAATGAAATTAAAAGAATGATGTATTTAAACGCTACCTAATATTCTCACTTGTACCATATGTTTTTGACAGCCTGAATTATCAACTATCAGAAAATCTGAATTAGAATAAACTATCTCTATACTATATATTCCATTCATTTTCATGCGTCGGCAACAAAACAGTCTGCTGTCGCATATTGTTTGTTAGGGAGAATCGTTGGATATTAATTTGTGTGACAGAGTGAGTATTTTATCATATATTTTTCATGATACTTCAAATTGTTCTCATCAGCATCAACAATCTGATCTTTGTCATAATAATCCTACGTTGTTTCTGCCACTTGAATTTTTTCTTACTGATGCTCTAGTACTACTACTATTACTACCACTAGTACTACCATTTTATTATTACTAATACCTGTTTTTCTTCATTTTCCTTCTACTTTTATTAAGAAAAAACGTTTTATGAAATCTATAAATGCTGATTATAATTTATTTAAATTCCATAAGGTTTCAGTATGTCTGTGGTATATTTCTCTATTCCCCTTAGCTTGAGAAATTAATTTAATCTTCTTTTTTTCTTCTTTGTAGTATTGCCTTTGTCATAATCATCCATTTGTACATTAGCTGAATAGCTTAACCTGCTAACATTTTGGCAGGGTTTAAACCATTGTTGGTGAATATTTTAATAAGTAATTATTATAATCATTAAACTGAGTTTAACGATACGTTTTGTTTTTTAAAGAGTTTAAAAGCAGTTTTATTGGACTGGCAGTGCCGACATGACATATATAGCGGTACCGATATTACCATAATAAGAATAGTTAGAATAAGCAATTTATTAATATTTACTTCTCCCCGTATATTCACAGATGAAGTTACTGCTTGTCAACGTCGTCTTGTATCTAGTGTATCATCTACACACTGCATATCCCAGAGATACCAGAGATACCAGAGATACCAGTAAATAAATTTAATGTTTTCTTCCTTTCATTTATCTGTACTGTTGAAATTCATGTTGTCTCATTCAAAGATAATGTTCCTAATGTCTTTGTATATATGTATCTATGTATACATGTATATATATATATATATATATATATATATATATGTATTCATGTATAAGATAATGTTCCTAATGTCTTTGTATATATGTATGTATATATATATCAATGTATGTATGTATGTATGTATGTATGTATGTATGTATGTATGTATGCATGTATGTATGTATTTTTGTGCATTTGTGGCATGTGTGTATGTATGTAACCATCCATGTGTGTATGCATGTATACATATCCCTTTATCTACGGGCAGGCTACATTTCTTTCAGTTTTAAAATATTAAGAACCAATAATTATTTTTTCTTGCTCTCAGCCCAGTGTTACATTAAACGCAATCGTATGATGGCTGAATACAGTGGAACGGTACATGTAACTGAAAGTGGCACAATATGTGATCATTGGACAAACCGATACAATCGCTCGAATAATCATCTGTTCCCATATGATGGATCTGTAAAAGCGGCAAAGAATTATTGCAGGGATCCAGATAAATTTGGTTTTCTATGGTGTTATACCTTAGCTGCAAACAGAACCTGGAAAATGTGTAATGTTCCGAAATGCGCAGGTTTTTGGAATTTATGTACAGTTATTAGGAAATCTTGTTTTATTTATTTATTTATTTATCGAATTTTTTATTTATTTGTTTATTTATTTTAAATATAATTTTACGTTTAGAAAAAGATATAGGTATCCTTTTTAACGTTACCAACAGCAACAATAATTATTATGATTTTCACTTTTTTGTCGTTCTGAAAAGTGTATCCTTTACCTCAGTGAATGTTAAAATAAAAAAGATTTTATTCACTGAATGAGTCATTGATTCATTCCTTTATTTACTTACGTTTTAGTTAGAAAAGATTTAATAATTGAAACAATAAAACTTATTGCATATTTTAAAATGCCCCAATTATTATTATTATTATTATTATTATTATTATTATTATTATTATTATCATTATTATTGTTGTTGTTGTTTTTCTTATTATTATTATTATCATTATTATTATTATTATTATTATTATTATTATTATTATTATTATTATTATATGTTTTGAGAAAACCTTTTGATTTAGTTTTCTGGCTGTTCAGTGTGGAAATTAACCAGTCATAACAATACACTACTAGTTTTGTTGTTTACAATATAAACTCTCGATTCCTTTTCATTAGTTAAATCTGAATACTCAGACCATATTAGCTACGAAATAGCTTAATTATTTTAGACTTCTTTGAAGCAGGTCATTGACGTTGTCGAAACAGTTATTTCGTATTTTCAGTGATTACTGAAATGCTGATTTCTTCCAGAATGTTACAAGAAAGTAAATCGCAAAGCTGAGTACCAGGGAATGAAGCGGGTCACGGCATCAGGGATAACTTGTCAAAGATGGGACGAATTTTCACCGCATTACCATGGTTATACTTCCAACAGTCGATTTCCTGAACTAGACATACACGATGCAGAAAACTTTTGTCGGGATCCCGATTCCTCTGGTTTCCCGTGGTGCTACACAACCTCGAGCTCGAAATGGGAAGAATGTGGAATCCCACGATGTGAAACACAATACAGTACAAAAATGAATAAATATTAAAGCACAACATAAAGAAATATCACTGTTATCATCCTTGTAATTTATTTTTGACCATTCATAAGTGACAACTTTACTGCTTTTATTTATTTGTTTATTTATTTTTAATATTCTTGCACGTATTGCAAGACTTTCATTGAATATTTTGTAGAACATTATATCAGTTAAAAATTTCATATATTCTGGAATAGTACAAAAACATAAAACTTACCAACTAGCATACATACATAAATACTTACATACATACATACATACATACATGCAAATACATACATACATACATACATACATACATACATACATACATACATACATACATACATACATACATACATACATATACTCTCCCCAAAAAGAAACGCAAAATGGTTGATTTGTTAGATAACTATTGTAAACTGACTTATATACAAACTATGAATATAACAACATTTGGTGATTCAAACGTATAGCTTTTGTTACAGTCGCCAAAAAGCAGGTAACACAAAATAAAGGCTATGATCGTGTTTATTAGCCAAAGCGTCCCCGTATGCAAACCACGTTACCAGTGCATGTGCACGTGCGGCACAAGAAACTTGAATACGAGGGTTATAAAAATGCTAGGTTTTCGAAAACTTCTGTTCGTTATTTTTGTTCTGACCCAACATCAAACAAATGCCACGACTGAGTGAACCGCAACGAAACATCGGCCGTTTACAAGCTGGCGAATCCGTCTCGGCCGTAGCCCGGGTGTTCTATGTATCCCCAAGCACCATCTTGAGATTGTGGTATCGGTTCCAGCAACACCAAACAACATGTGACTATCCCAGATCAGGTAGACCACATGTAACCATCAGGGCCCAGGACCGCTACATACGGGTCCTTCATCTAGGGGAAAGAACACCACGGCTACCTCTACTGCTTCAGCAATACCAGGTCTGAGTAGATTATCGGCTCAGACAGTGCGTAATCGTTTACGCGAGGCAGGTATTCAAGCCAGACTGTAAGAAGAGTGGTTTTGACTCAACAACATCGTCGACTACGACGTCAATGGTGTCAAGTGCACAGAGTCTGGCCTCGGTTACGATGGAGAACTGTCTGTTTTAGTGACGAGGCTCGATTTCTGCTTCGTCGAGCTGATGGACAATGTCGAGTTTACAGACGTCGTGGTGAACGTTTTGCTGCAAACTGCATACAGGAAGCGGACAGATTTGGCGGTGGTAGTGTGATGGTGTGATCAGCAATCTCATACACTGGCTTGACCAACCTGGTTCACATCCAAGGCAACTTAACGGCACAGAGATACCGAGATGAAATTTTGCAGCCACATGTCGCTCCAATTATGAATAATGGTAACGCTGTATTCCAGCACGACAATGCGAGACCACATATAGCCAAACTCACAACAGCGTACCTACACAACAATAACATTCAGGTCCTGCCCTGGCCCTCTAAATCTCCGGTTTTGAACCCTATAGAGCATTTATGGATCGAGTTGGATAGACGACTGAGGCAGCATCAACCACAGCCACAGAATCGTGCTCAGTTGGCATTATTACTACATACAGAGTGGGCCGCCATTCCACAAGCTGTAATTCGTAATGTCATTACTGCCATAGGAAGGAGATGTGAGGTAGTTCTGGACTCCCATGATGGGCACACAAGGTATTGATATTATACTGTTATAATTTGAACTTTAACCTTTTCAGTGTAATACCATCAATATTAATGAATTGCGAAAGTGTGTGTAAAGTGTGAACATTCTGTTGCTTTCTGTTGATCCATTAGATAGATATTCCCAATGTCAATAAAATCTACTTTTGCGTTTCTTTTTTTGGGAGAATATACATGCACATACATACATACGTATATACATATATTCAGACAGACAGACAGACACACACACATATACATATATACAGACATTCATTCATGTCTACGTGAAAAATTTAATCTGAAATACGTAATAATTCAGAACATTAATTCCTAAGTACACAGATAAATTTGTTAACAACAACAAACATTTTATTATATTTATTATTATTATTATTATTATTATTGATAATGTTGTTGTTGTTCTTATTGTATTATAATTGTTGTTATTATTGTTGTCATCATTATCATCATCGTCATTATCATCATCATTATCTTTAAAAGTAAAACACTTATCACATATTATATTAATATATTAACATTTATAATTTCAGATTAAGGATATGTCGGAGCACTGTGAAACAAGAAACTGAATGTCAATATTTAGTTGCTCAATAAAATATGTTTATCAAAAAGTTTCATTTTTGTTGTTTTTTAATTAAAACCAGATGAATGAAAATACTATGATCACTTTCAGTTTGCTTTTAGTTTCATTTCCTCTAGGAGTCAATTTAGTTCTATTACTAATATAACTACTACTTCTTCTACGACTACTACCACTACTATTACTACTACGACTACAACAACAACATTAATTACTATTACTGCTACTATTGCTGCTACTATTACTACTGCCGGGTAATTGCAAATGATCGATGTGAAGTTCAGAGAATCTGAAAATCATCCCAACATCATTCATTACTGCATTCGTACAACAACAACAACTACTACTATCATTACTAATGCTACTACTACTGCTACTAATGTTATCACGAAAGCTGGCAGCCTTCATTGCTAGAGTCCTGCTATCAGGAACTTGATCCTGAGAAGGAGTAGTATTAGTATGAATAATAATAATAGTAGTAGTAGTAGTAGTAGTAGTAGTAGTAAAAGGCTTGCCTATGTCCACATATATTCAGTATCATAGGGAAATGTGCTGGTAATCAGAAATATTGCTTTACGGATATTATATAAAAAAAATTTGGGCAAAAATATAATTCTAACTTTATTTCAAAATTTATTTGAAATCATTAAATTGTACAAATAAATATTAGCCCTTGGAATGAAGGTGAAATTGCGAAAGAATGCTACCAGTTATAATTCAGCTTGAAAATAATAATGTAAGGTTAATTATTACACAGTTGTGTTTGACGGACATTTCCGTGACGGATGCTACATTTTGTCCGTTTACTTAAAATAAATGTCTGAGTGTCTGGAAAGAAGTGTCTGGTCCACTGCTGTTATAATAAAAGCATTTAATGTATGATCAAGATCACGAAATTGATTTGATGACGTAAGTAAACTTTCATAGACATTTAAAATTATACCGAAGCGACCGAGGTATACCATGTATCCATTGTCTTATTCCTTTAGTTTCATGCAGTAATGTGCCATTATTCTAAAGCTAGTGTTAATACTGTAACTTCAAGCTGAAGTAAAAAAAAAAAAAAAAATATACATCAGACTGAAAATAGTCAACAGCATTATCATGACCAGATGTATTTTTAAATAACTGTGTCGTTGAAACCTTTCACACAAGTAAGATTCATTAATTTAGAATCAGTAGATAGGAAAAGAAAAGCTTGATTGTAATATACCATCTTCTATCATCGTTGGGATTAGTGTAGAATTCTTTAGAAATCTAAAGCAACTGGTGGGTGGCAGCAACATTTCCTTCACCTTGTCTTAGAATATTTTGACGACTATTTCCAGCTTGGTGCATAACAGCCACTTCTTATTTCCTATTATAAATCTGCTTTACATCTATCTCGCTTATCATATTGAATAACCCACCAGGCTCTTTGACTTGACTAATGTTAAGAGAATTAGAAAGAACATTATTATATACTTTTAGGTTTTTTTTCTGACATAAACCGTTTAGATGTTTTTGTAATGATCGTTACATTGACTGAGCAAATTACTTTAAATCCATTTTTTGGCTACTTACTTTCAGAAAGTATTTTAAACATCCACTGATTCTACTGACGCTATATATTGGGTGAAATGCAATGTCAGTGCCATTTTGGTATGGGTGATAGTTTATAGTCTTGAAATTATGGATACATGTAGACTGCAGAACAACAAATCAACAAGAATTTTCAGTTTTTATGAAAATTAACATTTTTCTGAATAAATTTAAAGAAAAAAGATATTATTTTTTCATTTCCCTTATGTCATAGAAATTCTCTGTTACCAATATTATTATTACTATAAATAATAATAATACCACAACATTAATTAATGTTTTTATTTGTCTAAAATTGCAGTTGCTGACAATATTTATTACTTTAAACTCGAATCCCGAGTAAAAATAAGAGTTCTGTAAGATAACCGGATAATAAAATAATATTTATAAATTTACTTTCAATTATCTTTTCTTTGGAACGTTAATGCTCTTTCATTTTTAATTTTAATTTTTTAATGAAAAATTGATTAAACGTTTTTAATTAATTTTAAAAATAATGTCAGTAATCGAGGAGTTTTCGATCTTTTTCAGTTAGTTTCTAACAAAATCAAAATATACCATATGAAGCGTAAATTGCATTGCAGATAAAATATCAGTTTTAAATTTACATAAATCATTAATTATAAAAAAATTCTCATTTTTATTACTGCTGTTTATGATTATTATTATTTTTGTTATTATTATTATTATATTGTTATTGTAGAAAATTTGATATATCTAATTACTGTGTGCCTTTAGGTTGCTGCATCATCGAAGAACTGCGTTGCTTTGGTGGATTTGATTAAAAGAGTTTGCTTTATTGCAATGATTAAGAACGCTTTGAAATATATGCTTTGCGAATACAGGTAACTAAGAACGAAACCGCTGCTGTATTGTACATAAAGGGCTTTTGAATAGAAATAAAAATAAAATAAAAACCAACAACAGCGACAGATATAACTCGGCAGACACAGTTAGAAACAATATGCTAAAAGTCGCCAATTATCACTTGTGAGCTACTGTCGCATTAAAATAAATGAAGCATAATTATATACTGTTGACCCTCAATTTCACGGACCTCGAACAAATCTCACTATTGTTTTTTAAATTTGAACTTACCCCATTACCACCATTACACACTTAAAACCTTACCTGTAAGTGATAAGTTATTCTGAGCCTCACTATATGCTTTCCATCAGTAAATTTTACAACTGCACCAATATATACGATTCGTGAAATAATTCATCATCATCTGGTGTCCAAGATGGATGACAAAATGATACAAACAGAATTCCTGAGGTTTTCCTTCAGAGTTCGACATAGTAATGACATACAGGCTCTTGTACGATTGATATTACCATAAAAACACCAGGAATAATACCAGTTACATGATAACCAGAGAATAAGGAAACTCGTAGAATGGTTAACAAAACGCCAGGAGCGTCTGGTCTTGCAGGTAAAGATATCATCAACTGTACGTCGGCAGTATGATATAATTAGACGAAGACTTAATATATCATAGACTGACGAACAAGACAATGATGAAGTACAATTTCCAGATGAACAGACTGATGAAGATGATACAAATTGTAACAGGAAAACATATGTAGTTCTCTTGTTTATTAGGACGAGGCTACGTGAGTTCTAACGTATAGAAAATGAGAAAACACAATCTAAATGTGTAAATAATGGACAATAATGCCTCTGACAAAACTGATGTCTGTTTGATTTTTAGTACCTGCTCATGAACGACACTAATTACAGCGTCTTTGTTTCCAGCGAAACATCAAATGTTTACATGTTTTTTGTCAGGACTTTTAATATGTCATCCTAGAGATCCGAGGAATATTTTAACCAAATTTTCAGTTTTACTGTTCTACTGAACACAGATTTACAACCATTTCTATTTTTGTTTTGTCTCATTGAAAATATAATCTAACTAGAAAAAGGGGAAAACATTACAGAGAATTATTAATACAATCTAATTCTTTTTTTAATTGTTTCTTTGATTTTGATGAATTATATTTTATTTCATTTTATTTTTTTCATTATTTTGATTATTTATTTATTTATTTATTTATTTATTTATTTATTTATTTATATTATTATTATAATTATTGTTATTGTTATTTAAATGTTTTTAATTTTTAAGGTTTATTGGTGGGGAAGCGAAGGGATGGTAATCTGAACGATTAACTTGCAGCAAGCATTATTTAGTCGCCAAATCAAATTATGGTTTTTATTTTTTATTAAGATCATTTTCCCGATATAACTGTCACTACAGCTGATAAATATATTTTTCGTTGATGTACATATAGGCTATTTTTGAAATACTGTGTCATTTGTTCGTTAAAAGAGTCCATGTTTCCGGTGGTAGATAAGAATTTCTGATCAACAACATATTTTTATCTATTTATGATAGGTGGGGTTTTTTTTTTGGTGGGGGTTGTTTTTTTTGAAATGTAGGCTAGCATGAAGAACTATTTAATAACATTTCATGTATATAAATGGCCTAATAATATGCCATAAATTAATTTAAAAAACCGTTTTCTGTCATCAGCCTCGCGTAATTATATCCTTCTGATTACAATAAACACATTACATTGCTTCTTCCGTAATATAACAAGAAGATTTATTTAAATAAATGTTTCTGTAGAAAATAACACAAAATATGCTTGACACGGATTCATATTAAAGCATTGGATTACTATTAATGACTGATCTAGAGTTATCTCCTTTTAGAAGTGAGCTTTGCGAGAAGGTTGAATTTGATCTCGGTTGTTTTCAATCAGGTCGTGACATACATATCATGGCCGCAACTAGACTCTTTTTGAAATGAGGCAATACTCTTCAAACGGTAACCGTAGACATAAATGAATCAATTCAGTGGATATCTTTCCTATCGGAATATATATTTTTTAATTAAAACTATGTTCAAAAACAAACAAAAAAAACCCCAACCCCCCAAAAAAAACAACAAACAAACTATCGTCAGTTTCGGTATGAAGTATGCATATATTGGTTATATATATATTAAAAATACAACCATACAACCGTTAATGCTATTTACTTACATATTTGGCGATTATAAAAATAAAAATAAAAAAGTAAATAAAAATAAAATAAAATACATTAAAAACAAGAAAATATTAATGAATGAAATAAAAAAGAAAACGAAAATTTCAAAGAAGATTACAAGGCAATCGCTTTCTGCTTTTTAGTCCTTATGAAAACAATAATTTTACTACTACTAGTAATAATAGTAATAATAATAAGAACATCATCTTCATCATCATCCTTCACTTCATGGAATAATTTCTTCAACTGATGCTGTTTCACATGCACTTATATAAAGAAAACAATCACCTAGCACTGCATTTGATACATTATCTGTATGGTTCTGGGTAGTTATGTTAATTATAATAAGTAGGCGTTTGATGACTATTGAACTAAAATAGTATTTTTATTTATTTGTTTATATATATATATATTTTTTTTTTTATTATTGTTTTTTTTGTTGAATAAAGAAAGTTAATATATGAAACAAATTAAAACTGAAAGATAAATTTAAAATGAATAAATGAATATATATAGTTAGTTCATGGGTTCTATGTTTGTTATTGTTATTTTTTCATCCAGATTGATTAATAATTTTTTTTATTTGTTTGTGTTTCTTTTCTTTTTGTTTTGTTTTGGTTTGTTGTTTTGTTTGTTTCTTTTAACTGATTATAATATAAAATTTATTCATTTAGGTTTCTTCTCCTTTTTTCGCACGCACATCTTCATCATTTCGTTTTTTCCTATTTCTTCCACCTGCTACTATTATACGTGTGTATGTATGAATGTGTTTTTATATATGTATGCATCGATATGTATATTTGTATATATATGTGTATATTATACACATACATAAACTCATATATATATATATATATATATATGAATGTATGTATGTATGTGTATAATATTTATGTAATTATGTGTACATAAATTCAAAGTGTAAATACGGCATCCATTATTTATGATTAGAAAAAAATAAAATAATACAGACTGTTTAGTAATTTTATTATGATTTGTTTGGTTTCGTATTTCACACATATTTGACACAAATTATCACATACGGACTATAACTTTCATATTTCTGCTGAAACAAAACGAAAACAATTTCATACGAAATATATTAGAAATCATGACAACAACAACAACAACAACAACAAGTACAATAGAAGTAATATTTTGTGTTGAATAATATTTGTTTTGGTATTAACTTAGTAGCAGTACTACTATAAATACTATTAGTCATTGTAGTAGTACCTCTACTACTACTACTACTACTATTACTACAATTAGTAGTACAGCAGCAACAACTACTACAACAGCTAATAATAAAGCTACACTGCTACTACAACTGCAACTACAGGCTGACAATACTGATGAAAAAATGGAGATAAGAAGAAATAAAGGAGAAAAGAAGACTAAGTTGAAAGCTAAAAACAGGTGCAAGTAAGAGAGAAGTCATTAAGATACATACGTTCACCTTCAGTTTAGTAGCTAGTCAGTTTCACTTAGTTGAAGTACAGGGTGGAGCAGACGAATGCTTTGTTACTGAATACTGAAAATTGCGGAATATAAACTACATTATATTTATACTCAGATTTCTTGATGATTAATCACTGTCGTTGTCAGAATATTCAGTACTGTGCTGTTGCTTTCTTTGTTTTAAATTATAAATAAATACATAAATACATAAACAGATAAATAAATAAAAGGATTAGTAAATAAATAGAAAAATAGCTAGCTAGCTAGCTAGATAGATAGATAAATAAGTAAATAAATAAATAAATAAAAATACAAATAAGAAACGCAAAATAAATGAAAAAGTATGGTTTTAATCTATTTGCATATGGATTCTGAAGTATTTATTGATAACTGCGTGCACATACTTACGTAGAGAAACATACTACATACACTGATACACGTGCAAACCTATATACATATACAGGAATGAAATAATAATAATAATAATAATAATATGATGATGATGATGATGAAGTTAGTAATAATATATCAGTAATAGTAATAATAAAAACATTAATAATAATAATAATAATAATAATAATAATAATAATAATAATAATAATAATAATAATATCGACGTCATTTGCATTATCATTTTTGTCTGATTTTTGCATTTCAGTTTTCCAAAAATATTTGTTTATTTATGTTTGGCAGTTATTTTCTAAAATAATCGTATAGTATGAGTAAAGGATGATGCAGCAAAATCATTTTATTTTATTTTATTTTATTTTTTATCAATCAATATTAGAATCTGATTCAAATCTAGGTATAAAACAACCTGGGGATAGTTGCTTGGTACAAACAAAGCTCACATCTAAAGGGAGACCACTCAAAAATAGATCATTTCAGACTGTTACGATCAATAATATACGAATTTTATATTAAACAGCGTACTGCGTCTTTTGCGTTGCTTCTGTTTGGAAACGCCAACCTTGTTGTTAATTGATAAATAAAATTAATATATCCGCTCTGTTCGGGTAATTATTATGTCACAGTGAGCAAAGCTCAAATCCCATGGGGCCACTGAACGAAAAATAATTCGTTCATCATTATATCGAAATATTTCAGCAAAAATGAGAAAGAATAGAAAAATATACACGAAGCCATGATTTTGTTCTGATTATTTGATACACTAATTTTTACACCGTTGACAAAGAAATATATCCAGACTGATTTATGTTTTTGTTCTTTTTTTTGTTTTAACTGATTGTAACATAAGATTTATTCATTTTGTTTTATTCTCTTTTTAACTCATTCAGATAGTCATTATGACAATGTAGTTTCATGTTTTATTTTTAAAGTTTCTTCTACCTGGTACTATTAGTCCTATTGTTACTGCTGCTATTACTATTGATTTTGTTTTATAGTTTTTCCTTTTCTGTCACCCTGATGATAAAGTAATCATCCAGGATCAGTAAGACGAGCCCTCTAACCAAGGCCACATTTTAATCACACAAAACTTGACTGCACTAAGATCCACTGTTCATTCAACAGCCAGCATTGACAAAACCCCATTTCACTCACATTTAACAACAATAACAGAAGCAAAAAAAAAAAAAAAAATAAAAAACATTTACAAAAAAACAAAAACAAGAACAAACAACAACAACAACAGTAATAAGAATCACAAAATTTAACAAACAACAACAAGCACATAAAAAAACAAAAAGAAATTAAGAAAACAAAGAAACAAACTAAATAATCAAACAATTAATATTTCTGTTCATAACACAAATACAGTGGTACCTGTCATTAGAGGCGCCCGAGATGAACGGCTACCTGCGATGTATGGGCACTTTTTCGAGTCCGAATTGTTTTTCAGTGGATGTGTCCCTTAGATGAGCGGATATCGTAGATGACTGAATATCGAACGAGGATACGGGCAGTATTTTTTATTATGATTCTACTGTGAACAGTAATACTGATTTGTTTTCTCCAAAATAAATATTTGTATTGTTGTACGGCAGCTTTATACGATGTGTTATGCTTGTTGAATCACCGTTTGCCATATAATTTTGATAATTCAATAATTCAACATCATTCCATGGATATTTATAAACACAACATCTGAGCGGACTTGCTGTTAGGTGCGGCTGGCACAAATTAGAGCTCTATTTGGAGTTCAAATGCAATATTTGCTTATTATGAGTTTGTGACTTGCAAACTGTTACATTAACTTCCATCAATGAACTCGATATGTTTGCAACTGTGCTTTAGGAGAAATCCGTGATTCTTGCTTTGACAATGCCCGTCTAGGACGATTTATATTTTCTCTGAGTCCTGGTGTGGTGTTTGTAAATAAAGATTGTAATTGCGTCCCAACATTTGTCTGTACATTTTATCCTTCTGTTTAGTGGACATCTGAGATGTAGGGACACTTTTGCACTTCAAAGTGCAGTCTGAAAAAGAAATTCGACATAGATGGGTTATTCTAATTGAAATGTACCTTCTTATTTGAGGTATATTTTTTCTTACTGGAAATAAATTTGAAGTAATCAGTATTGTCGTTAACTGGAGTTTCAGACAAATAATAAAAATGAAGAAATATTGTTGTGTTATTGTTTCACACACACATACATGTATATATATGTCTGTCTGTATGTATCTGTCAAATATCTCTTTATATATATATATATATATATATATACATATATATATATATATATGAGTTAATGTGAGTGATATATATATATATATATATAAAATAAAGGCGATATCTCCAGATCCGTACCACAGGTCTAAAGTCACCTTCTTTTATAAGAAGTGCTATTACGATTGCCATGATTATTATTATTATTATTATTATTATTATTATTATTATTATTATTATTAAAGGTGACGATAATCGGAGTTAAAACTACCACATGTTATAATACTAGCAGTAGCTGTAGTATTAACAGTAAGAAGCATCAGCAGCAGAAGTAGTAGCAGCTGCAACAGTATCACTTGTACTAATGGTAGTGTAAGAACACATTTGCATCGCGATTATATTACAGATATAGTGTGTATATAAAATCATGTATTATGGCACCCATTCACCTGCATTCCGAAGGCGGACGACGATACTGTTCAGCCATCAAGAGAAACGTAAAACGGGCTGCTCAGTAACCGAGGGTAATCATTGCTTCCTACGAAACACGCGGTTCTTTTTGGCTTTCGTCATTCTTTTATTATTATTTTGTTTTTAGTATATGTATGTAAGTATATATGCATCTATATTTGTCTTTATGTGTGTATGTGAGTGTGTGTGTTCATGTTAGTATGTATGTATGTATGCGTGTGTGTGCTTGGTGAACGTAAGTATTTTTATATGTATGTATTTATGTATGTTTGTATGTATGTATGTATGTTTGTATGTATGAATGTGTCTATGAATGCGTGAGTTTGTATGTCTCTGTGTGTGTGTGTGTGTAAATTCAGTAAATTGTTTTGCCTATATCATCTTTAAATCCATGAAAAAGGAGAAAACCTTCTGATAGTTGTTTTATTAGTATTTTTCACACTATATAAGGTTTGCTTTCGCATTTGACAGAAAAACAGAGGTAATACAGTAACCTTAGCACCTCGGAATTCCACACGATTCCCATCTAATCGTTGACATAGTATGGAAAACGAGAACCATCTGGATCACGGCAATAGTTATGTTTAACATACATATCAACAGCAGCAAAACCATTGTTTATGTGGATGTTGCATGTCCCATCTTTGGCATGGTAATCCTGAAAACGTAACTAATTTTGTTCCATTGTAGTAGGCCGTGTGGTCTATTTCATAGCAACATTCTGGAAAGAAACGTTGTTCCAAAAACTTTAATTTATTCATAATTAGCTCTGTATTTGTAATCTAATAAGTTTGACAAAAGTATGACATATGATCTATCGCTTTCATATTTCTTATTAAACTAAACAAATACATTGTCATACAAATTGTAATAGTAACAACAACAACAGAAATATTAACAAGCTACATTTTATATTGTAATATTATTTCTTGTATTAATGTTGTAGCAGTATTAGTAGAAATACTATTAGTAATTATAGCAGTAGTTGTGATAGCAACAGAAGCAGGAACAGTAATAGTAGCAATAGTACTAGCATTGTCAGTCCTGTATGTTATGAAGGACACTGTTGCTTTTATAATGACAATTTGAAGCATTAGTATTTCTCAATAATATGACAACTATATTACAGTTAGGCTGTTCAAATTTGGGTGTGTTTCGAAACAGAAATAACAGAGTAACCTTTGCATTGCGGAATTCCACATGTTTCCCATCCATTGTTCTCTGTAGTGTAGCACCATGGAGAGCCAGAAAAATCCGGATCACGGCAAAAGTTTTCTGCATCTTCTATAGTATTTTCAGGAAATCTTCTAGGTGCCACAAAATAGACGAAATTCTGAAACTGGTCCTGCCATTTTTGGCACATAAATCCCGAAACTGTAATTTATTGTGTTCCTCTATAGTCAACTCTTCCATCTACCAGATCGAAACATTCTGGAAAGAATTATTATTTGGAAAATACTTCATTTAATTACATGTTTCTTTAATGAATAAACTGAATAAATATTTTGTTACATATATCAAATTTACAAACCGTCGCATTTCCGAATATCGCACACTTTGGGTTTTCCATTGACATAACACCATAATATACCAGATACGTCAGGATCACTGCAATAATTCGGTGCTGCCTTTACAGATTCATCATCTGCGAAACCGATATATATCATTGGCACCGTATTTGTCTGTCCATTGCTGACACGTACTACCGTCAGCTGCAACACTAAGTTTACCAATGTATCTAGCATTCTTTCTATTGAGTTGAATGAAACAGTTCGCTGGAACGAAACAAACTACAAGTAAATAAATAAATAAATAAATAAGATGACTGCTCAAAAATAGCTATGTAAGAAAGAGAGTAAGAAAACAAGAAGAAGAAATTCTTTACTTACGACTGACAGTTCTCAGCTTTGTGCAGATACATTATAAATATGAAAAGGTTCATATTCAAAATTTTCATCTGTGATTATAAAACGAAAAGTAATTTAATTAAACAGTATGGATTGTAATTAATCTCTTTTATGGTAATATCGGCCTCCGTACACATAACCTTTCAGGATTCTTAATATTTTAAAATGCTTTTCTGTCTCTCAAATAAATACAGTGTAAAACATAATATACATACACATTTATAACTAAAAAACATTATAACAGAAAACGAAAATACAGTGTATGAGTTAGTGCATGTGCGTGTGTGTTTCTGTCTGTGTTTGTGTGTTTTTGTGTGTATCTGAGAGTGTAGGAAATAATTAAGTAAAATATAAAAATATATACGTATGTGTGTGTGTGTGTGTATATATATATGTAAAAAATTCAACAAATTCACTTTAATATCTTTTTTTTCTGGTTTTACTAATCTTAATTTAATTGAAACAAAAGGAACATCTGTTTAACAACACTGGTAGTAACAGCAGAAATGACAACAGATAGCAGTGCTGTTGAAGTAAATGATGGGCCTATCGTTAAGGAAACGACCCAGAATAATCTGAGTAGAACATTTTAACAAAGAAAAAAGTTAAAAAAAAGAAGAAAAAAAAAAAAAAAAAAGAAAGAAAAGAGATGTTAGCAAAAGAAACTGCTGCTACTAATTATTTCTTCACTACTACCATTAATAGGTGTGTTCACATTCAATTTAGTAACTAGTGAGTTTCACTAAGTTGGAGTTCAGCGTTGAGCAGGCGGATGGTTAGTTATTGAATACTGACAGTGATGGAAAATAAATTACATTAGATTTATTCTATTGTCGAAAACTCATTGTCGTTGTCAAAGGCATATGGTACAAGTGCAAATTTTATTATTATTTTTTGTAATTGCAAATAAATAAATAAATAAATAAATAAATAAATAAATAAATAAATAAATAAATAAACAAACAAACAAACAAAAAATAAAATGTTTTGCGTTTCGATTCTGAAATATCATTCTACAAATGCGTACAAATACCTAGCTAAACATGCTGCACACACATAGGAAGGTACACATACATACACACGTACAAGCACACATGGATGAAATAATAAAAATAACAAGAAGAAAATTAATAATAAAATTAACAATGACAATACTAATACATTTTAACGTTATTATTACTATTATTATTATTATTATTATTGTTATTGTTATTATTATAGCTCTTGCGTTGCTGTTGTTGTTGTTATTGTTCCTGGTTATATACCAGTTTTCTTTTTGTATTTTTTAGCACATACTTTTCCAACAACAGGAGTTAACGTAATATAAAGTGAGGAAATTGAATTGCGTACTTGTAGCTAAAGAAAACTTTACATAATAAACATTTTTTAAAACACACTCCTTTGGTTCGTTATCAGATTGATAAAAATCTATTGTTATAGTTATATCTTTAATTATTACCATATCAAAGCTGAGCTAATATTTGCTCACTGTCTTCCTTTTTTTTTTTTTTTTTTTTTTTTAGCTTCAGTATAGATTTAATGACGACATATCAGACACATTTTATTATTAATTGTTATATCGTGTTTTTATTTTTCTTTATTTCTTTATTTTTTTTATAATTCACTGATTATTTATAGTGAGCGATATTACAGGTGAAATCCAAGATTTTCACTTCAAGGAATAATTTCGCCAACAAATTCTGTTTCACATGCAGCTATTCAAAAAAACAACAATCACCTATCACTGCATTTGATACATTATCTATGTCCTTTTGGCTAGTTTTGCTCGCTATGACAAGTAGCGTTTGAAGAATACTGAATCAAATACATTTATATCTTTTTTATTTGTTTGTTTGTTTGTTTATATATATATATATATATATATATGTGTGTGTGTGTGTGTGTGTGTGTTTGTTTGTTTGTTTTTTTTTTTATTAATTATTCGTTATTTGTTTTATATTTTCTTCATCATGTTCATCATCATACAGTTCATGTGATTTCGCTATTTGTACATTTTTCTGATACTATTAGTTTTACCGCAGCGTCTATTACCAGTAGTTCTACTACTACTGCTGCTGCTACCACTATTAATAGTACAACCTCCAGTACTTGCTTTTATTTTTAAGCTCACTGTGCTATTATTTTTATTATTATTATCATTATTATTATTATTATTATTATTATTATTATTATTATTATTATTATTATTATTATTAATATGTACGTTCGTTTTTTTTCGTTCCTTTTTGCACATTATTTTTTTTCTTGAATTTTGTTTTAGTTTGTTTGTTTGTTCACTTATTTATTTTACCTGGTCACAGTTTCTCATGGATGACCAGATCTTCCTTGAGATTGTGTTCTTGTTGCTTCTTTTCACGATTTAACTTTTATTGTTTTAAGCACTATGTTCACAAAATCATGCAGTATGTCTATTCTTATCATACAAAAAGCAAATTCTTTCAATAAAGGTTCGAAACATTATCGTGTTCTGTTTTGTGTTGCATGGTCATTAAATGAAAAAAAAAAAAAAGAAAAAAAGAAAAGAAAATGAGTTCTCCGCTTCTACCGACCTTATATTTCTTTCTCTAAATAAGATTTTTTTAAATTGAGTTTTAAGCATATGAAGAATCGAAAACATAAGGGACCATTAAACTTTAATGTGAGACAAAAAATTGGGCATAAATGAATAAAGACGAAACGACACTAAAACAAAAATTAACATCATGATTTCAAAACATATGTCACATTTGTGCCATCATGATTTCAAAACATATGTCAAATTTGTGTATATAGATGAATGGATTGTTCAAATACTGTTACCTGTTAGATATAATAGTTTAGACATAAATTCAAGAATATAAACAAAAATACAAGCAGATATAGCATCCATTATTCTTCATTAGACAAAATATATATAAACAGTCTGATAGCAGTTCTTAGCATACTGGAACTGCACAGGCCTGCCACCTAATCTGTGTCATAGTATAGCACCACGTATAATGGGAATTATCTGGATCACGACAGTAGTTATGTTTACCATCTTTAATATTCTCTCCAAATTTTTGTGCATGGGGAGATTGCTCGTCCCATCTTTGGCACATTAGTCCTGCACGCGTAACCGCCTTTGTTCCATTGTAGACGACCTTTCCGTCGATTTGATAATAACATTCTGGAATGATACGTTATTTCAGAAATAATTAGTTCATCAAAGTTTCGAATAATTCAGCCAAAACACAGTTCAAACTATTAAAATGAAAAGCTTTGTATTTGTAATCACTATTAAGTTTTAGAAAAAAACTAAGAAAACACCTTAAGTCTATCACATTAATTAGAAAATTGAACACAAATATTTTATTGATAGTACTTAAATATTTGATGCATGTATTTCCAGACGAAATGTATGATTGTATAGCTTTGGACTTAAGAATGAATATTCTATTGATTTATAAAGATATATCGATATAGACCATATTCAGGAACACAAAGACCAAAGTGAAATCATAAACGAAATATGCCGATGATAAGACTCTAGCGCATGACACCACTTAGCAGGATCTTGCAGACTGAAAACAACACCAATCGGCCAGCGAGACAAATGTCATTCAGTAATCGAGAGTGATCGTCTGTTCCTATGGAACACGCCGTTCTCTGTCTTTCGACAGTTTGGTGCGAAAGCTGGCGCATGCATTATCAACTGTGTATCAGTTATGGGGTATGCAGATATGTGTTTAGGAATAGATTGGATTCATAAATATATATTATGAATTATCAACTATGTATCAACTATTTTGTCATACAAAACATAATTAATACTTCAACCTTCACACTTTGGAATTCCACATGGCTCCCATCCCTTTGTGTTTTTTACATAGCACCATGGATAACCAGAAAAGTCAGGATCACGGCAAAAGTTATCTTCATATTTTATTCTAGCCTCATAGAATCGTTTAGGTTCCATAAAACTAATGTAATTCGGGAATTGTTCAAGCCACATTTGACACAGAAGTCCTGACATTGTATGTTTCTGCGTTCCTCTATAGTCAGCTCTTCCGTTTATCAGATCGAAACATTCTGTAAAAAAATATTATTGGAAAACAAATGAAAATTTTCTATCAAAAAGTCCTACACAAATATCTTTCCCCTCATTATTTAGCAAATTAATTTTAACAATGTTCTGAACAGAGCTAACTTTTAATCGCTACTTACAAAATGGACTTTTCGAAAAAATATTTCAGATAAGTACATCGTTTTCTTCAATTAAATCAATATTTATTTTTAGGATGGTCCAAACAGCAAAAGTTAACACATTATATAGCAAAAAAAAAAAAAAAAACAAAAAAAAAAAAAAAAAAAAGAAAAGAAAAAGAAAAAAAAAAAAAAAAAAAAAAGGAAAAGATAAGTATTTGCAATACACAATTTTACTTATTTCATAATTTTTATATGATGTTCGAATTCCTCGAAAACAAAAATTAGATGTTCAATTTTTATCAAAACCAGTTTAGTAACAACAACAATAATAAGTGTTTATTAGTTTATTTATTTATATTTATGACTGCATTTGATATTATTTATTTTAAATAAATAAATAAATTGATAAATAAATAAATAATATATTATAATATATTCCTTTTAAGCTCAGCTGAATAAATAATCATTATCATAATGACATCAATACCACAGTCCGTAAGTAAGAATTGACAACAATTAAAATTATCTTTTTCTGTAAATATAAACCTTTGCATTTTGGAACATCGCACACTTTTGGATTTCCGTCGACATAACACCATACATAACCAGATCCATCTGGGTCTCTGCAGTAGTTTTTAGCAGCCTTCACAGATTCGTCGTCTGGGAAACGATATGCATCCTTGTCATTGAATCTATCTGTCCATTGTTGGCACGTAGCACCACCTACTGCAACATGTACGGTGCCAACGTATCTAGATACCCTTCGATTCTCTTTAAAGTAACAGAAGGCTGAACAAAAAAATATAAATAAAAATAAATAAATAATAATAATTAGAAAATAAAGAAGGAAAAAAGAAACGATTAAACATGCACATACACGGTAACACACATACGGTTTGTTTGATTATGTTACGTTTACTTGTAATAAAGAACACTATCTTTCAGTGAGATGATATAAATTATATCGGCTAATTAAGAACAAGAACAAGAAAACTAGAAAGTCTTTACTTACAATTGATAGTTCTGAGATTTGCATTGTCAAATTGCGTTATAATGATAAAGACGTTCATAACCAGAAATCTCATCTGTGAATGGGAAAATGAAAAGTAAATTAATTAAGGAGCACAGACTGATGATTATAGAGTCCTTCTATTTAAGTTAATGATCTTCGCAGTGGCCATATCGTGTAATGCAGAATGCGGTATTTTATAAGATTTGTAAGGTTCGATATTATCGTTTACTCATGAGTTTTAGGTTTCTTTAGCTGAGGATTTCCTTGCTGAGTATCAGCTAAAACTGCAGCATTCTCCGCTGTAAATAATAATAATAATAATAATAATAATAATAATAATAATAATAATAATAATAATAATAATAATAATAATAATAATAGTAATAATAATAATAATAATGATTATTTTGTTAATAAATAAATAAATAAATAAACACTGCTTGCGTTTAGGAATTCGGAATTTTTCTTATTTTGGAATAAAGGGACTAAGCTTGAGACTAGAATCTAACACATATATCATATATATTTCAAATACAGCTCATAGATAGTCATCAGAACGTTTTTTATACATTTTTATTATTCTATTTTAATGAAATAAAGTTTGTGTACGCTAAAGTATTCGAAAACTGTAAGATATCAGCATTTTATTTTTTACTTTTCAGGTTTCTCAACGTGTACTGTGTAAGTACATCTGATCATATTTTCCCTAAAGTTTATTCCGAACAACTTTCCAAATAATTTCTGATTCTGACCGAATTAACATGTTGTTAATGATGTCCAGAGGGAACTAGAATATTAATCAAATTAAAGACATCAACGGAGTACTTATTATTTTCGGGTAATGCAGCTCTTTGGCATAAGGCCGTCTTCGAATCCGCCAGGAGCATATAGCTAGCTGTCTTTGGGCGACTGAGATAATCCTCGAGACTATAATACCGCAGCCCATAAAATGAACGTTGCAATCTTTTAAAAAATATGTTTGTAAATGAGTGCTTCTGTGTGCGTGTGTGTGCGTGTGCGTGTATGTGTGTGTGTATGTGTGTGGAAATAGTTAAAGAAATGATAAGGATAATGCATTGTTAGTTGTTATTTTATTTCATTTTATTCTTATTCTTATTCTTATTCTTATTCTTATTATTTTTTTTTTTTCAGACTGTTAAATAATTTTGAGTTTCTGTTTCGTTACTTATTTATTTTTACCTTGACTCAGTTTCTCTTGGAAGATCAGATCTTCCTAGACATTGTCTTTTTGCTTCTTTTCACTTTTATTATTTTTAGTACTGTGTTCACATAATCATGCAGTATATGTATTCTTGTCACACACACACAAAAAACGCATATGCTTTCAATAAAATTTCGAAACATTCTTTGGTTTTGTGTTGTATTGTGGTTTAAAAAAGAAGAAGAAGAAGAAATATAAAATAAAATAAAATAAAATATAATATTTTAAAAAATGAACTTGTCCGCTCTTTCCAACCGTCTATTTAATTCTCCGAATGAGATTTACTTAAGGCCTAAGGGACTATTTAACTTGAGAGCATAAATTAAAAATGTTTGTGTATATATATATAACTGCTGCAACAATTGGAACTTTTATCTGTCAACAATAGTAGGATGAGTAGGAATAACAAGAACGATAGCGGTAGTGTTAAACTAGCTGACAATGATGAGAATAATGTTAAGGATAGATCGTAGAAAAAGTCAGACTAGAAAATGAAAGACAAAACAAATGAACAGAAATTTGCTGTTACTACTACTACTACTGCTCCTACTATTACTTCAAGTACTACAACTATTACCACTACTGTCATTACTTCAAGTTCTACAACTATTACTAGTACTGTCATTACTACTATAAATAGTATTATTACTACTACTACTATTTCTATTACTAGCTGAATGATAAAAAAGAAGAAATGAAAAAATGAAAAATAATGAAAAATATACAAAGCAAGGCGTTCGAAAACAGTTAGAAGTATGAATACAGGACGCTAGAGGTTACAATACGTACGTTGACAGTCAACTGAACCAGTGATTCTCACTAAGTTGAAGTACAACGTGAATCAGCTGAATGCTTTGTTACTGTATAATGAAAATAGTGGAACTACATTATATTTATACTCATATTCTGCTATGATTAATAACTTGTCGATGTCGAAAGCATATGACACAAGTCCAAATATTAAGTAGCTTTTTATTACAAATAAACAAATAAACAAACAAAAAAAATAAAAAATAAATAAATAAATAAATAAATAAGGTAACAAACAAACAAACAAAACATTAATAAATAGAAATACAAACCCAAAACGCCAGAGAAATATATTTAAAATAATAAAATAAAAAATCGCTTTTTAAACAGTTTGCATTCAGATTCTGAAATATACTCTGCTAAAAAAGGAACAAACATTAGAAAGCATATGATACAAGTCCAAATATTAAGTAGCTTTTTATTACAAGTAAATAAATAAATGAACAAATAAAAATAAATAAATAAATAAATAAATAAATAAGTTAACAAACAAACAAACAAACAAACAAACCAATACATGCCCAAATTGCTGGAGAAACACATTTAAAAAATAGAATAAAAAAAAGCTTTTTAAACAGTTTGCATTCAGATTCTGAAAAAGCAACACACAGTAGAAATATTCATGAATTACCTCTTTCATACAAAGAGGCATAATTTTGTTATTTATTATAATATCACATTTAAATCTGACATGAGTAATGGGTGGGTTTGACCAGTCAGCGTCGCTAGAGGCAGCTAAAATCAGTATGTTATGTAGCCACCAGAATCACTGTGCGATATCTCGTTGGCATATACTGAATGAGTCTCAGAATCCGGGCACGTGGAATTAGAGGTCCATTCTTAGTGCAGTGGATTTGACAGTTGCGGGAGCGTCCAAGGGTCCTTATCACGCTGACGTAAACTTCTGTCCAGTTCGTCCCACAGATGCTCAGTGGTGATCTATGTTTATATGTAGATGGCCATGGAGCACATTAATGTTTTCATTCCGTATAAAATCCATTGTTACGCGTGTCGTATGCGGCCTTGCATTGTCCTGTTTGAAAAGCTCTCTCCGTCGCTCCAAAATGGGAAGCATGTGACCGCGAAGAATTTCATCCCAGCAGTATACAGCTGTCAGGTTGTCTTGTAGCATCATAAATTTACTTCTGCCAGTGTATGAGATAGCTCTCCACATAATGATACAGTCTCCACCGAATTTGTCAGCCGCTGACAAAACATTCATTGCGGCGTATTCAAACACATTGTAGAAGGAAACGTGACTCGTCGCTGAACCATATTCACCATTAGTTTTCTAATTCCAGTCCTGCTGGTACCTTTCCTGATATGTGCAATGGTGCTCTGACGGACGTTCGTGTGGCGTGTTTCCATATTATTTTAACAGTGAATGAATTTTGTTGTGTTGTTGTAGCTACAGGAAATCTTTATGTATTTTTCAAAAAAGACTCTTTTGATTCTTTATCAAAGTGATACAAATAGGATTGCTGTACTTATGCCTTTAAAATTACAATATCAAAGCTGCTTTACTTATTTATTTATTTATTTATTGATTATGCTTTTGATAATTCAGAATATTTTAACAACGACATTTCAGGCACATTCTGTTATTAACTATGGCTTCTTTTGTGTACGTGTGTATGTGTGTGAGTGGCTGTGTGTGTGTGTACCTGTGTGATTTTATTTTTTTAAACTTTGGTTTTTTATAATTGATTGATTACTTATAGTGAGCGATATTACAGGTGAAATCCAAGATCTCCACTTTAAGGAGTACTTTCGTCAACAAATTCTGTTTCACATGCACTTATATAAAGAAAACCATCACCTATCGCTGCATTTGATACATTATGTGTAGAATACTGAATCAAACCATTTTTTATTTATATATTTGTTTATTTGTCTCTTTATATATATATATGTGTGTGTGTGTGTGTGTGTGTGTGTGTGTGTGTGTGTGAGACTCTGTGATGTGTTTGTGTGTGTTTTTGTTTGTGTGTTTGTTTGCCTGCTTATTGTTTATTATTAATTATTGGTTATTTGTTTTTTATTCTCTTCATCTTGTTCATCATCATACAGTTAATGTGATTTCACTTTTTGTACATTTTTCTGATACTACTAGTGTTACCGCTGCTTCTATTATCAGTAGTTCTACTACTACTGCTGCTGCTACCACTACTAATACTACAATCTCCAGTACTTGTATTGCTGCTTTTGTTTTTTGTTCTTTTTTTTTGCACATTTTTTTTTTTGAATTTTGTTATTGTTTGTTTGTTTATTTATTTTACCTTGTCCAACTTTCTCATGGATGACCAGATCTTCCTTGAGAATGTGTTCTTGTTGCTTCATTTCACGATTTAACTTTTATTGTTTTTAAGTACTATGTTCACAAAATCATGCAGTATATCTATTCTTGTCACAAAAACAAAAACAAATTCCTAGAACAAAAATTGAATTGTCCGCTTTTACCAACCTTCTATTTCTTTCTCTAAATGGGATTTTCTTAAAGTGAGTTTTAATCATATTAAAAAAATTAAACCTTAGGACTGTAATGTGAGAACGAAACTGGGCAAAAATGAATAAAGAAGAAACGACTCTAAAACAAAAATTTACATCATGATTTCAAAGGATATGTTACACATTTGTATATGGATGAATGGATTGTTCAAATACTATTAACTGTTAGATTTAATAGTTTAGACATAATTTCAATAATAGAAACAAAAATACAAGCAGATATAGCATCCATTCTTTTTTATTAGACAACAAATAAAAAATAAAGAGTCTTGAAGCAGTTTATTCGATAGAGTGGATACGATTTAGTGCTGATTCATTTTCTTAACATTTCACAGAAAACAGAGGTATTCTTAGCATACTGGAATTCCAGAGGACTGCCATCTAACCTTTGTCATAATATAGCACCACGGATAATAGTCCTGAACGCGTAACCGACTTTATTCTATTGTAGGGTACCTTTCCGTCAATTTCAAAGTAACAGTCTGGAATGAAACGTTATTTTAGAAAAAATTAATTGATTAAAGTTTCGAATAATTCAGCCAAAACACAGTTCAAACTATTAAAATTAAAAGCTTTATATTTGTAATCACTATTAAATTTTAGAAAAAATACCACCTTAAATCTATCATATCAATTAGAAAATTGAACACAAATATTTTATTGATATTATTATAAAGCATTTGATGTACGTGTTTCAAGACAAATGTGTGATTGTATAACTTTGGATTTAACAGTGAATAGTCTATTGTTTTATGAAGATATATCCAGATAAACCATATTTAGGAGCACAAAGACCAAAAACGAAATATGCCGATGATAAGACTCTAGCGCATGACACCCTTTTAGCAGGATCTTGCAGACTGAAAACAACACCAATCGGCCAGCGATACAAATGTCATTCAGTAATCGAGAGTGATCGTCTGTTCCTATGGAACACGCCGTTCTCTGTCTTTCGTCAGTTTGGTGCGAAAGCTGGCGCATGCATTATCAACTATGTATCAATTATTTTGTCATACAAAACAGAATCAATACATAGCACCATCGATAACCAGAAATGTCAGGATGACGGCAAAAGTTTTCTTCATATTTTATTCTAGGCTCATAGAATCATTTAGGTTCCACAAAACTTACGTAATTCGGGAATTGTTCATTCACATTTTGACGCAAAAGTCCTGGCATTGTATGTTTTTGCGTTCCTCTATAGTCATCGAAACATTCTGGAAAGAATTATTATTAGAAAAATAATTCCGTCATGAATAAATGAAAATATTGAATCAAGAACCCAAAATAATCTCATTCTCATTATTATTTAGCAAATTCTTTTTAACAGTGTTTTGAGCTGAACACCAGTGTCTTCTCTGTTTACAAGACTGTCTTGTCGAAAACAGGTTTCGAATAATAACACTTTTTTCTTCAATTAAATTAATCTTAATTTTTAGGCTGGACAACGCAACAAAAATCAATAATATCATTAAAAAAAGAAATAAAAAAAAAAAGAAAAAAAGAAGAATCCAACAAAAACATGCTGAATATTTGGACTACAAAGTTCTACATACTATGAAATAAGCTTTGTCATAAACAGTCTCTTTTCAGAACATGCCCGTAAAGCTAGAGATGTCTTCAAAATGCAATTGTGCGAAAACCGCACCAAAATAATTGTATCATTAAAACATCCATAATTTGGAACAATTATAGTTAGAAGACAACTATTTGTGATATTCAAACAAATGGTGATCCTAGAGCATATTCTATTTTTCGAGATACTGGAGCTTTGCACAGCCTGATTATAAAAAATGCCATAACAGTTTCAGGAAAGTTGGAAAGAGGCAAATATTTAATCATCCAGTCAGTTCTACTATTCTATTACTTAGATTTCTTATCAATTCAGCCCGAGTTTCTGGAAAGGTATTGTCGGTTTCAGAATCAGTTTACCGATGGAGGGAGTAGATTTTTGTTGCTGGATAATGATCTTTCATAGAGTTGTTGTGATAAAAAGTTTGAAAAAATACGTGTTAAATACTCCCTTTTCAGTATGTGATGGTGAGGTAATCGATATTTTTCTGGTCTGCGTTACTATCACTTCTGCAGGAAGGAAAATGAGAAAAATGGAAAAAATCATTTAATTGACTTAACAGATGCATATTTGTCAAGGACAGTTGAAGGAGTAGATGAGATAGATTCGGGTAAAAAAGGTTGAATCAGAATTTAGTTAAATAGCAGTTTGGGTTGATAAAAGAAATAGTTCTATGGAGTTGAACATGTCTCTTGATAATATCCCACAGATTAACTCAGTACAGAAACTTCTGTGTGAAGCACAAAAAAGTTATCCATCTTTCAAAAATTTTACCAAAGGATGAACAACATTTTGAGGTGTTACAGTGGAACACAATATTGGGATCAGGGGATACCCTATGTTCTATTTGTTTCTGGATATTCAAAACAAGAATCACTGGGTTTCTCCCCATTTGACATCGATAAACGGGCACTCTTCCAAAGGACCCCTAAAGTTAGTAAAAAATAACTGGTTACAGGAAAATAGCTCTGACAATCGTCTGGAGTGCGTAGCTTAAAATTAAAGACAGATTATGGCAGGCAACTCAGTTAGCCCCGAAACATTTAGAGAAGGCTCAAACTAAAATAAAAAATGAAATAAAATAAGAATACAAAATAAACTATAACAATAAAAAAAAAAAAAAAATATAAAATATACAAAATAATAATAAAAAAAAAAAAAAAAAAAAAACAACTAAGGTATTTATAAAGATATATAATGTAAATTTGTATCTTCAAATTATGTAACCAACTTATTTTATTAATTAGTTTACTGTCAGGTCAGCGTGTTTTATTTTAACCTTATTCTGTTTTCAGTTTAATTAAATTTCTCTTATGTCCGCGGTTTTTATTTTTACCGCCATCTATTTAATTCCACATTTAATTTTATATTACACAAATGTTACTTTCTATGTATGTGTATACATACATACTGATCATCTGTTACAAAAATGTAAAAATAAATAAATAAACATAAAAGAGAAATATTATAATTTCAACCTTGTCTAAAATATCTGTATTTTCACATTCAGTTAAACATGTTTATTTTATTTTATTTTATTAAAATTTATTATCATTATTATTATTATGATTATTATTATTATTATTATTATTATTATTATTATTATTATTATTATTATTATTATTTTCAATTAAATTCACATTTTGTGAAGTTTCTATTCAGCAATGTGTACAGTAACTGATTCAACTTGGAAATAAATTACGAATACCACAAAGACTAACTCAAGCTTACAAGTCTCTTAACGCACTAGTAATAATAATAGTAACGGATGTAATAGTAGTAGTAGTAGTAGTAGTAGTAGTAGTAATTGTAGCAGTGTAGTAGTTACAGTAAAAGTGATAATAGTAGTAGTAGTAGTAATAGTAGTAGTGATGGGGCAGTTGTAGTAATGGTGGTGGCGGTAATGGTGATAATGGTGGTATAAAGTTTTACTTTTTGTTGTTTTTTTTTTATTTTTAGTTTAATCATTTTAGAATACGTAATTCACAAATGGTATGTCTCTAGATCCCTAATAACAAATATAAACTCGCCTCTTTAATAATGAATGACTATATTATTATTATAGCTACTACTACTACTACTTATACTACTACTACTACTACTACTACTACTACTACTACTACTACTACTACTACTACTACTACTACTACTACTACTACTACTACTACTACTACTACTACTAGTAGTAGTAGGAAATCAAATGTGGGAAATACTAGATTGACTCCTAACTGTAACTGTAGATCTTTTTTTATCCTGATTCAGTGACAAAGAAATTGGTCAGTCAAGACTTTTCTATGTTATGAAATTTTTAAATTTTAATTTTTGGGGGCCGTTTTATTAATGACCATGGTGATGAAATCTTGATTTATCAAATCAAAGAAGAGACTAGAAAAACAGTAAATTTGTACTGAATGAACTGTGTTATTTTTTATTAAGTACGTAGCATGTTTTGAACGAAATTTCATGAAAATAAGGTCGGTGTTCCACATTAACACTAAATAAACATCATTTCAGTGTTATTTCTTGCATCAAAACAAAGTACCGAAAGGCACTTCCGATTGAGTGCAACACACACAAAGATAAGACTTCATATTTTCTATTCATTCAGTTTACCTCTACTGCTGCTACTACTACTACTACTACTACTACTACTACTACTACTACTACTACTACTACTACTACTACTACTACTACTACTGTTGTCATCATAGTACCAGTATTAATACCACTGTTTAATATATTACATACAGATTTTTAACTGCGCTTTAAATATATTTATTTAGTTATTTACCTAAAAAAAAATACTATTACTGCTACCATTCTACTGCTACTACAAACTACTTTACTACTACTATAACTGCTTCCACTAGTACTTTTGCTACTACTTATATTACTTGTACTGCTATTAGTGTTATTGTTAGTGTATTATCATATGTATGCATATTGTACTATTTCTGGTAATTAAACAATAGAAAGAAGAAACGCAGGAACGATAAATATTCGTAAAGAAAAATAATTTAAAACTTTAAGAAATAAAAGGAAAATATACGAAAATATAAGAATAGGAAAAGATGTACAAAAATTCTGAAAGTAAAGAATATTTTCACGCAGTCACTTCCCAGTTGAAAAATAACAACGAAATTATGAGTTAAGTTAACATTTTATTGAAAATTGATATTTCATACTAGAATTGTTGTTTTTGTTTTTTTGTTTGGTTGGTTGTTTTTTTTGTCTGAAATTATAAAGATGAATATATCGATATAAAAAGTTAATTCTATACCTTTTATAATAATCACCATCATCATCATTAATATTATTGTTGTTGTTATTGATATCATGTATATATTTGTTTATCTCTCTCTCTCTCTCTCTCTCTCTCTCTCTCTCTCTCTCTCTCTCTCTCTCTCTCTCTCTCTCTCTCTCTCTCTCTCTCTCTCTCTCTCTCTCTCTCTCTCACTCTCTCTCTCTCTCTCTCTCTCTCTCTCTCTCTCTCTCTCTCTCTCTCTCTCTCTCTCTCTCTCTCTCTCTCTCTCTCTATATATATATATATATATATGTGTATGTATGTATGTATGTATGTATGTATGTATGTATATCTAGATGTCTATTAGTCTATGTATATAATCTGTCTATCTTTTTGTCTTTCTCTGTATGTATGTGTGTGTGTGTGTATGTTGGTATATGTATGTAGTATATATGTATTTATGTATGTATATATGTTTGTATGTATGTGTGTATATGTGTGTGTTTTGTATGTAGGTAGGTATATATGTATGTACATACGTTTATACTTCAGACAACACAAGAAGATAAGGTCTCATCACAAAGCATACAATTGAACAAATACTCACCTTAGCATTCTTCAATTCCACACGACTCCCATCTAACTATGGTTACAGTGTAGCACCATGGGTAACCTGTTTTATCGGGGTCACGGCAATAGTTTCCTACTTCTTCCATAGTTTTATCAGGGAAAAGATCAGCACGAGTATTAACATGTTTGTGTGGTATTTGGCGGTCCCATCTTTGGCATTTTTTGCCTGAAAAGGTAACTGATTTCGTTCCATTATAGAACACCTTTCCATTTATCTTATCGTAGCATACTGAAACGAAAATAGAATATTTCAAATATTATCCATTCATCAACATGATACATAATTATGTCAGAATCTAATCAGTTGCGTAGGTGTGCAAATTATTAAATACCCTAATTCTGTCTCGGAGATATCACGAAAACCATTATTTGCATGTTCAAAGGAGAGTAACCCCAAAAGATTTGAAATAATTACGCAGTTCTGAAAATAAGAGATTCTTACTCTTTACGTTTGATACTGTGAGCGCCAAAACTTGTGCATTTGTAGTTACTACTGACTAAGTCTATCACTTCAAAAGTAATACTGTTTTCGGAAATAAATAAATCTATTTCCTTGCGAAACATAAAAATTAAGTTGTAGTAGTAGTAGCAACAGTAGCAGAAGTCATATGTATATATGTATGTGTATGTATGTATGTATGTATGCATGTATATATATATATATGTGTATATATATATATATATGTGTGTGTGTGTGTGTGTGTATTATATATATATATATATATATATATATATATGCATGTAGGTAGGTTTATATACACGAATAAACCAATGAAAGTATGTGCATAATTCTATATTTATGAAGTGACATTTTAGACAAGAAATCATTAAAATAAACTGTAGTTTGAAAACTTTTTCATCATGTTTCGTTACGGTTATTATGTTTCAAAGAAAACATAATTATTTAATAGAGTAACCTTCACATTGCGGAATTCCACATTTTTCCCACCCAGTGGTGGTATCAGTGTAGCACCACGGATAACCAGTTTGATCCGGATCACGACAAAAGTTTTCTACTTCTTTTATATATCTTTCAGGAAAATTCCTAGGTTCGATAAAACCAATGTAACTCGGGAATTTATCGACCCAGTTAATGCAAATATTCCCCGAAGCTGTATATCGCTGACTTCCTATGTAATAGGCTCTTCCATCTATCAGATCGTAGCATTCTGAAAATAATTATTATTTGAGAAATAACGCATTCATCACTATATGAAATAATTCAATGATAAATGAGGTCGTGCGTAAGTCATCTGAATATTTAGGACACTGGTTTTAACACTGTTTTGAACAGATTCGATAATAATAATAATAATAATAATAATAATAATAATAATAATAATAATAATAATGATAATAATAATAGCAAATGGATAAATAAATAAATAAATAAAAAAAATGTCCTATATGCAGCCACAATGGCAAGAACATAATAACATTATTGTCTTTACTGTAATAATGATCATAAATTTTATCATAATCATCTTTAATTTTATGTTGTTTTTACTGTCGTTATTATTACATTTTTATTTTATTTATTATTTTAATTTTTAATTAGTCTTTTACATACATATCTGAATACATATCTATCAAATAAACAAAACACGTTTTCTAATAATGTATGCATTTCACAAACCAGGGCATTTTCGAACGTTACACTTTTGCCATTTAAAAGAGGAAAGGCACCAAACGAAACCAGATCCGTCTGGGTCTCTACAGTAATTCTTTGCATTATCCACAGTCCCGTCCTCTGGGAACAGATCGTCATCCCAATGACCGTACATACTTGACCAGTAATCGCATGTATCGCCAAGCTCTGTCTTATGTTCTGTACCATAATAAACAGCTCTGTTACGACTGCTTAGAAAACATTTTTCTGAAAACGTATAAAGTATAAATATATAAATATATAAATAAATAAATAAATGTGCATGAAACAATAATACTACTACTACTAATAATAATAATAATCGGTATTTATTCTCGTTTCAAATTTCGGTAATATATATATATGAGAGTTCAAGCTAGGCATGAGAGTGATTTCTTCATCTGGACTCAGTAGGAAGTGAGAAATGTTTGGGAGGAATTAGTTTTTTTTGAAAGTGAAACGAAACATAACCTTGCCTTTCAGATGAATATAAAACTAATCATCTACATGTATACATTGACATTCTGTTTTTAATTAAAACAGGGTCTGCAACGAAATACTTTATGCAGACACTTGCAATAAGAGGTAAAATTATTTAACTGAAGTGTTATTCTTATGTTTGTTTAGGAATGTTTGCAGTTCAGTTTCCGGCTGTACTTGCGTTGGTTTGTAAATTGTACTCTTTAGTGTTCATGAAATTAACATGTCCATTTCTGTTAATTTAATCTGAATACATTTAATACGAGCTCTGCTTATTGTCAACGTCTAATCTCACCAGTAAATATATATATATATATATTATTTTTACTTACTGCCCCTTTTGGGATTTGCACTGCGGAGGTATATGAAAATTATTAGGATGTTCAGAGGTAGCAGTTTCATCTGTAAATAACAACAGGTTTAAAAAAATTATGTTTTAATTTAATTAAAGAATATACACTTGTCATAAATATTAATGATTAATGATTTTCGTACGATACTTTTCGATTGACTGTAGATGTTATCACCATTCTAATAACAATGTAATTTCTGATTCATTATTCCTTAATAGTAACGTACAGTCTGAGACAGTATATCGATACAAGCTATATGTTGTACTTGTCTAAAATGTAATATGGTTAATTTTCAAATGCAAAAATAACAGTTTCCAGTCGGAATAATTTTAGCTAATTAAAAGTGAATATTGAAAATACACTAGTGAAATTTAAATGAGATTAAAATTAAAAGTGAACATCAAATGAATACTTTTTTATTTATTTTTATTTTTTTTTTTTTTTTTTTTATTTTAATATGTCTTTTACGTAATATTTTCACTGAAACAGTAGAAAGAAATAAAAGACAAAAAATATATTAGCAAATATAAAGGCAGCAGTAGAAGTAGTAAAAGCAATAGTAGTAGCAGTAGTAGTAGTGGTAGTTACAGAAACACGAAAGAACGAGAACTACACAATAATAAAAAATGTATATAAAATAAAATAATTAAAAATAAAATAAACAGAAAACCTACCTTTGATAGCAATGCACAAAACGAAATATTAAATACTTATATATATATATATACTAAACAAAAAAAGAAACTTCCGATTTGTACATATATTATTTGTTGTGTTAAAGAATTCATTGTGTAATGAAACTATATAGGTAGCCTTGAGCTGTATGATCAGTATTCATGAATTTTATTGATTAATTTTGCACTGTTAATCGTCTGAACGTGAAACTCAGTTTGAACGTGCATGCATGTTTCGACAAGAAATAATAAAAAAAAGTGTTTTACATTGTAGGATTTTTAGTATGCCAAGAATTCCCAGTAATTTACGCGAACGGGCGATTGGCATGCTTGATGCTGTCATGTCGACAGAAGATGTTGCAGTGAATTTTGGGGGTTCTAGTCCAGCGATACGAAATCTTCTCGTAAGATTTCGAACGACAGGAAGCACCAACAACTTGTCTCTTCTTGGACGTCCGCATGTTACAGCGCATGGTCAAGACCGCTGTTTTATGAACACGGATGAGTTTTAAGGCAACGCCATCGTCTAAGTCGTCTTAATTGTGCACATGTAACATTGATTTCATTGATCTTAACCCCATCGAGCATGTCTGGGATAGTCGTACCAACCCATCCGGTTTCTGTTAACCTATAGCCATGATTTTTGCATCAAACAATGCATAATGGAGCACTCTTTAAACGTATATATATAACAATTTTTCCCCGGTTTATTTTCCTCAAGTTATATTCAAACAAATTAAGCGGAAAGTCTTCTTTTGTTCATTATATATATATATGTATATATATAAATACACACACACACACGCACACAGATATATATATATATATATATATATATATATATATATATATATATATATATATAGATAGATAGATAGTTATTGATATAGTTTATACTATATTTTGCGATGGTTAATTATTCTTGATGTCGGAAACATATGTTACAATTGCAAATATTACATGTAGTTTTAAAAGTATATATTCAATAAACAAACAAACAAACAAACAAACAAATAAATGAATAAATAAATAAATACGTAAATAAATAAATAAAGAAATAAAGAAAAAAAGAAAGAGATAAAGAAATAGATTAACAACTTTTAAAAAAGTTTGAAAAATCAAAAATTAGCGTTATAAACTGTATTTATGTATGTAATTATGTATGTATGTAACATGTATATGTAAATGGATGTATTTAGCAAGTGATTAGTGTATTTGCCTGCAAACATCATACATATTTCAATACACACAAACTTACGGAGATTTTGAAACACAGAAAAACATATAGGTAAACAATAATATCATTCTCTTTCACTGAAGTTTTAGAAGCGTATTTCGTAACTGATTTTCAGTTATACTATAATGCAGAACACTTTATGATAATCATGTAGGAAAAAACAATCACATTATGCTAAAGCAGCACGCGATTTCTTGAATCATAAGTTCCCTGATAGATGGGTAGGTTGTCGAGGACCTCTGGAGTGGGCGTCACGTTCTCCAGATTTGACACCCTATGACTTCTTTCTGTGGGGCTTCCTGAAAAGCAACGTATAAGGAATGCCTTCCATTGTGGTACAAATAGATGCTGGCCTGAGTTGGATAGAAATCCTTGAAGAGGTGCTCACGTTGAAGTCTACGGAGCCTAAAAAAACAGAAGAAGAGGGATATTTTCGTTGTGGGACAAATTGTAGCGCTCTGTAAAAAGTTCACGACTAATTTTGTTCAAATTTTGTTTTCATTCCATTAAAATTTAAAAGTGTAGCGGGACTTTTGAATGACCCTGTATATATATATATATGTTTTAGAGAGAGAGAGAGACAACAGTTAGACACTATACAGATTTTTGTTTTTATTAATATCTCTGAGATATGGATTGTGGAGATACACTGAAAATATGAAGACATTCAACAGAAGCAATTTAAATATATATATGCAAATGTCTATACGCGGGATGTTATTATGTAAAAACAGCAAACAAAAACGAAAACAAAACAAAACAAAATAAATAGAAGATGAAGAAAAACACACATCGTTATGCTCAGTTTAATATTAAATAATAAATCAAATAACACATCGTAATGCAGCCGGGCACTGCAGAAGTTCCGAAACTTGTACGTTCTTAATTATAAATAGAAAGAATAAGCTTAAAATCCTCTCACACACACTAAATGTTCTGTCCTACAACTGTTATTATTTTTAGCAAATAAAAAAATAAAATAAATAAAAAACAAAAATAAAATAGAATAAAGTAAACTAAAATACAAAAATAGAATAAATAAATAAATAAATAACCAGTAAAATGAAGTATCTGCAAGGAAAATAGGACTTCTTGGAGTTCGGCCCATGTGACTAAGGGTTTAGAATAATCACTGAGAGGCAGCGGGGTGTATAATATTCTTTTGTTTTACCATTTCCAAATCTTGAACATCCAACACAGAGCTGACCACGAGGAAAGCATTTATATAGATTTCCAATATTTATTAAAAATATAAATGTAATATAAGATTAGTTATACTCCTGGTAAATCGCCCTGAATGACAGACTTGTCTATTTCCAAATCAGTTTAGTGTTACAGGCAACAGAGTCAAGAGCTATCTATGTCTTATTGGATAATGATGAAACATCAAAAGGTCATTGTTAAACAAACTAACTTTATTTCCAAATTGTCTGAAATTGTACAAATAAATATTTTCCTTTAGAGACAAGGTGAAATGGCCATAGAAGACAACCAGTTATAATATAATTTGAACATAAAAGTTTAAGAAAACAATATTCAATAACTGTGTGTGATGCATATTACCGTGACGGATGTTACATTTTGTTCGCTGACATAGAATGAAGTTATATGTCCATAGAAAGAAGTATCTGGTTCTCTGCTATTATGGCAAAAGCATGATGTGGATTTGATAACTTAACTATATTTCCAGTCATTCTAAATTATACTGCAGGCAGATGGATTTCTTCAGAAGTTTCCACATCACCATCCTCATTGGTGAGGTAGTGCAAACGTGCAATTCCTTTGATAGCTGAGGAATTCATTACTAGATTTCATAAAGGCTGCCACTATGAACCCTGCCCATACTTTTCGTAAGGCTATCTCTATGAACATTGCACGTGTACTTTTTATCCTCAATTAATTAAAAAAAAATCTTGCATCTTGAAATGATATTGTTTCAGGACTGCAGGAAAAGCATATCTTTATTTTTGAGGATGAAGCCATATGACATGGATTTGATTTGTCTTGAAAATATCTCAGGAATTAAACCACGAGGAAGTACTGAAAATTGTGGGTAAAACAGTTTCATTCTGCGTCTGCAATCTAATGGTAATCACTGAAACTGTCTTTAGTGCAAAAGATGCAGAATCACTAAGAAAACATTTTCTTGACTTGCAGGAATGTAACGGATGTCACAGCATCTATGGTTACATGTGGCGGATATTACAGTTTTCTTTCCTTGAGCACATTTGAAAGACTTATAAATGCTATTTTGGTTAGTTTGTAGCCTTTAGATTATGTTATACATGTTGATATCAGAATCAAGAGTCAGAACCGACAAGAATCTTCAGGGATTCTGCAAATTGGAAGTTTTAAGAAAATATTTTGACCATTTGTATAAAGAAATATCGACATTTAATCTTTTTCCCACCTCATGTCTCTTGAGTTACGGAATTGCCCATAAAATTATGCAAATATTTTTGGATGTTATTAACATATAAAATTATAAAAGTTTTACGAATTGTATGAAATAGTTGTTTTGCGAAAGCTCAAACGCATATTCGATTTTATTTATACAGCAGGCCAGCTCTTTTTCTTCTGTTACTACATATCACCGAATGTAGATGTGGCTACTGAAAAAACAAACAGAAAATGTTTTCTGTTTTGTGTTTCCATAATATGATCCGATTACAGTTTTTATCCTTTGTAATCTGTGCACATTTTCACACTTTTCGGAAATCACTGGTTCAGAAGGAGCAAAAAAATAACAACAACAAAAAAAGTGCATCGTTATTGCATGGACATTTTCAGGGTTTTTTTTTTGAGCAGTTTTGGATTCATGGTTTCCAACAAATATAATACAATAGTTTATCATATTATAATATTAATAATTAAACTGAACATAAATTGGCGGGTTTGTAAGGTGGCTAGTCTAATTTACAATCCTTAACTGCATATTTCACAACCATCATCATCATCATTATTATTATTATTATTATTATTATTATTATTATTATTATTATTAAGTAATTATACAATAAATACAGTACATAATTAGTATATGTTGTAAATAAAAACTAAATATATAACAGTTATTTTAAAGGATGAAATTACTCTCATTCGCAATCAAAATATATAAATATATTATGAAAATACACAGTTAAATGAATTTGATACTTTTTTCAATTGAGTATAACTATTGACGATATGTTATATCATTACAATAATACAAGGTACACAACTATTGTTGAAAAAAATATTCTAATGTATAATAACTAGACATTAACTTTTTATTTTATTTTTTTATTTCGTTAATTATTTATTATTTATATTATTATTTTTATTATATTATTATTATTATTATTATTATTATTATTATTATTATTATTATTATTATTATTATTATTATTTATTTATTTATTTATTTATTTATTTATTTATTTTGGGGGGGTTTGGTTCTTTTATGTTGTTCTTTTCTTTTTTGGGGGTTTTTTTTTTTATTTGGTGTTTGTTTTTTTAAATGATGAAACTGATAATATAATATTTATGTAAACGCAAAAGAGAAAGAAAAAAGAAATGATATTCGCACTTGTGTTATATGTTTTTGACAGCCACAATGATTAGTCTTCACAAACATTTAATGTTAATTAAAATCAGATATCCCTATAGTATAAATTGCTCTCATTTTCTTTACTCGACATCGAAGCTCGGCATTTCCATGTTGTACATCAACTTGACGATATACAAGTGGCATTAATTCAGAAAACAGCGGTAGTATTTTACTGTCTACTGTTTTACTGTAATACGTTCTTCCGCCAGTAAAGTTATAACTAAAATTAATTCAACTAATCTTTCTATTAAATATATTATTTTTGTTGTTTTGGTTTTTTTTTTGAAATTTTCCGTTGATTGTCATTTCGTCTTTCATTTCTTTATTTCTCCGTTTTCTCATAGACACCATCTCTGGCTTTTAATGCAGATTATATCTTTTTTCTTCTTCTTCTTTTAATAATGCTGCCGCAACTACTACTACAATTATAAGTATTAAAGCAACTGCAACTTACAACTATCATTACTGGCATTTCTTCTTCTTTATTGTCTCTTTCTTTACAGCATAACCATCCAGTTGAACATTAGCTGAATGGCTTATCTGGTAACGACTTGTTAATGCATAGACAGTGTTTACGCCATTGTTGCTGAACAATTTAATAAGGAATTATTATATCAATAAATCTGTTTATTTGCTAGATCAGAAAGTAGTTTTAATCGATTGACATTGATATTATTGTTGAAGGATCGTTATAACATTTGGAGAGTCCATATCTAATTAGTTTTATTAATGACAGTTTTTATTCGTTTTTGTTCACAGATGAAACTACTCGGTGTCTTCATCTTTTTAATATATTCCCACACAGCCAGTCTCAGAGACAGCGGCATGTAGAACACTTATTACTTTTTTAAATAGTCGTATGAACGTTTCTCTTATATGTGTGTTTGTCTTTGTGTGTGTGTGTGTGTGTGTGTGTGTGTGTGTGTGTGTTTGCATACATATATGCATGGATAAATGTATCTACTTATATGTGTGGTGTTTGTTGTAGGAAAAATAAATGAAATCTGCTCTACATACAGTATATACATACGTAAATAATACATATTCGGTTCTGTACACAGAACTGTCACAGAGATACTTTTAATTTCTGTCTATTTCTATTAAATTTATGAATTAGTCAGTTTCATTCTTGCCTTCCTTTTTTTTCTAGTCTCGTGCTTTGTTAAAAGCAATCAGATGAGAGCTATATACACTGGTCAAGTAGATCAAACACTTGATGGACTGACGTGCTCGAGTTGGGCATCTGCTTATCCAATGGAAGACGACTTTCGGTTTCCAGACGACGGGTCAGTGCAGTCGGCAGCAAATTTCTGCAGAGATCCTGACGAATCTGGTTATTTATGGTGTTTCGTTCCGGGAACAGATTTGGATTGGAGATTGTGCAATGTTACGCAGTGCGAAGGTTTGTCAAATTTGTATACATCAGCAAATGTTTACTATTTCTATTGTTTATTAATTCAACAGGAGTGTAATTAGAATTAAATTAATTAATTAAATAATAAGTAAGTATATAAATAAATAATCATCATAACAACAATGACAAGAACGATAATAATAATAATAATAATAATAATAATAATAATAATAATAATAATAATCTTAATCATAATAACAATAACAATAATAATATTTTTATTATTATATTTTAAAGAAAATATCTAAAAAATATATGAATTCAGTGTAATAGTAATGATAAAATTAATCAGTAATTATATAAGCACCGGTTTTGATATTTACTGTATAAATTCTCAGTCCCTCTTTACTTGCGAAGCCGAAACACTACGATCAATTTAATTGTATTATATCAAACCTCTTTATCTTAAGTGACATTGCAGACATATTCTTTTCATTCATTCATCAATCAAGATTAATCAACTGTCCATAAAAAGAGAAATAGTTAAAATAAGAGAATTAGCTAATCCGAAGTCAGCCAACAAATGATTTCGTATTGCACATCTCTTCATCAACAGTTACCTTCTCACATAACTCTTTTTTCCAGAATGTTTCGAAATTATAGACGATAAAACTGCATACAGGGGAATGCAGAGAACTACTAAAGCAGGGACACTTTGCCAGAGATGGGACTCACAGTCGCCTAATTACCACGTCTTTACCGATACGAAGACGTTTCCTGAAAAGACGATACATGATGTAGAAAACTTTTGCCGTGATCCCGATGGCTCAGGTTTTCCATGGTGCTACAGCTCTTCGTTCGAAGGCTGGGATAAATGTGGAATACCACAATGCGTATGTTCAATACTGCTTTTATTTGGTTTAAATACAGACAATAGCTTAATAAATCTGCTTTCGAATTAGCTTATTGCTAAGAAAGTAATTTTGATAAGGGTCACATTTTCTACCTGTGTTACTCTTAATAGTAATATTGTGACATTAATTATAAATTTAACATGGATTTTTTTTCATATAACTTTTTATCAGTTAAATAGTGGACATGTTATTTTCTACGGTATTGCTATAAAGTAAATAATTATTGTACATACATATATACATGGATACAGACATGCACACATACATACGTATACATACACATGCACACAGATACCTACATTACTTACATACACATGCACACAGATACATACATTACATACATACATACATAATACATACATACATTTATACATACATACGCACATGCATGCATACATACATACATACATACAAAAACACAAACATACATACATACATACATAAACATATATAAATAAATATATGCATATACAAGCTATTAAAAATACAAGATATATTATTTTACTGTATGCATATTATTGCATATTATTAATTTCAGAGTGAGAAATGAAGAATTGACTGTGAAAATTAACTTGTTTAATAAAATATAGTTATCCACTTCTCTCATTTCTTTTTTTTTTGTCGTTCATTTTTTAGTTGCTTTCCTCTTCTTCTTCTAACTTGTCTTTCTTTATTTTATTACATCCTGAAAACATATGAATCATACTTTATCTTTGTTATTCGTGTGTGTTTTCTTTGTTGTTTTTGTTGTTGTTTTTTAGATATATTTTATTGTATTAATTTTTTTTTCTGAAAGTTTATTTGTTTCATTTTTGATTTTCTTAATAAAAATAAATAAATAAATAAATAAATAATTATAAAATAAAAACAAAACAAAAAAACAAGGCGGACTAAATGTATATCAGTATCTTGCAAATTATGTGCTTCCCTGCATAAAGGAAGGTGAACATGAGAAATACTTTATTATCATTACAGAAGAAGAGTCAAGTTAAAACTTTTATTTCTTTTAACGTTAATAGGTGATGCTGGAATGTATATATATGTTTAAACTAATTAAATTCCATTCCTGTGTCGCAATAACAATAAATAAAAATATCGATATTCTTAAAAAACAATTATGCATTTATATATTTTTCAATTAGGCTACAAAATACAAAAGTGTTGTTTCAAGTCATTCTTTTTCTTTTTTCAAATATTTTCACTATTTACAAACTGTACATAAAATCATGAAATCGAATGTAAAAATATGTGGTACATATGTCTGCACATATTTGTTCAGCTGGAATGAAAAAAGTTTAAATGAGGAGAATTGAACTAGCAATCTACTACACGACTGTAAATTAGGAATTGTTTTTCCAAAAATAGTTTAATATTTTGATAAACAGGCATTATTTGATTCATTTTCTTTTCTCTTTTGGAACAGCGAATGTGATAATATAATGTATATAAAAACAAAAAGACAAGAAAAAAAAAAAGACTTTTAATTGTGAATGTATGTTAAAAAAGACAATATTTGTTCGTGTATTTTTCATTCATTCATTTTTTTTTATTTAATTATTGTTATCATTATTATTTTTTAATCATTGTTTTTTGTTATTATTATTATTATTATTATTATTATTATTATTGTTGTTGATTAATGAAAATGATATTCTATATGTAAAAATAAAAGAGAAAGAAAAACGAAAATAAAGCTTTCTAATTTATAAAACGTATCATTCTCATTCTCAGGAAAGAATCAGTCGGCTGTTCCATGTTTTCTATTTACCGAACGAAAATCACTGGGCATTATTTTAATTCCTAATCTCCTGTGATATCATTTTTCACATCTTAACTTTAGTTTGAGTTTTGTCTTTCATTTTGTCTCATACATACATACATGCATACATACATATACATATACATCCACATACATACATACATGCATACATACATACATACATATATATATATAGAGAGAGAGAGAGAGAGAAAGAGAGAGAGAGAGAGAGAGAGAGAGAGAGAGAGAGAGAGAGAGAGAGAGAGAGAGAGAGAGAGAGAGAGAGAGAGAGAGAGAGAGAGAGTACGACTTTTTTATTTTATTATTATTATTATTAGTAGTAGTAGTAGTAGTAGTAGTATCGGCAGCAGCAACAGCAGTAATATCACTAATATTAGTATAATTATCAACATTAGTATTATGTATAACTGTGAAATCAAAGAGAACATTTTTACAACAACAGAAGAATTCTTAATGTAAAGTGTGTGCGTTTGGTTTTGGTGTGTTTGTGTAGGTAAAAACAAAATAGACGCGTATTTTCAATCAATAATCAAATTCCTTTCTGTCGCTATCAAAATATGTTAAAGTAATGAAACTGATGAAAACAAAATCTGAAATTCATGTTCAGGACATACAGAACTGAACAGTAGTTTAACGAAGACACGTCCGACATATAACATTATTACAATATATATGTGTACTGCATATTGTAACTGACGTAAATGACAGTGTCTGTGAAATACTCAAAAATTCAGAGGTATTGTAAAATGTAATCTGACTTCCGAAAATAGCCATTGAACGAGTTTTAAAATGAAAATAATAATAAAAATATATACCTTTTTTTAATATATATATATATACAGACACGTATGCATGTAAAATATGTGCGTCTCTTTCCTTCTCTCTCTATCTTTGTGTGTGTGTGTACGTGCGCGCGCGCGCATGTATGTATCTGTGTGTTCGTTGGCTCTTTTCACAAAAAATGAAATTTGTATTTAATAACTAGACTTTATCTCTCTCCATCTCTTCCTATTTTATGAATAATGAAATTGATAACATGACACACCAAATAAAAAAAATAAAACAAATTAAGAAAAATAAAATAAGAAAAAACACAAACAGTATACAAAAAATTAATATGAACAGAAAAATAACATACCTAATATTAGCACGTGTAATGTATGGTTTTGACAACCTGAATGACTAACGAAATATTAATCAAAATAAGGTATCGCCGTCCTGTAATATAACATTTCTTTCATTTTCATTCTCCAGCAAAGAAACAATTGGCTGTTCCATTTTGTACGTTAACTGAACGAAAATATCTGGGCAGTAATTTGTGTAACACCGTAAGTATTTTACTTTATAATGTCCTACGTTCTTACTTTTTTCTGCATTAGTATGTCAGTACCCAAGTTAAAACTGAACTAAATTTAGATTTATCAGTTTAATATTTACGTCATGTATAAGACGCTTTTACTGTATCACATACAGATATTTAATTTCGCTGTTACTGCTATCAAATCTACATCTACTACATGACTACTATTGCAACTACTAGGTTTACTGCTACTATGAAAAATGCAACTACTATATTAACGTAGTTATAATTTTGACAGTAGTATTAGTAGACGTACTATATTATTATAAGTACGTCTACTAATACTACTGTCAAAATTATAACTACGTTTACTGATAATATTATCAAAAATACAACTTCATTACTACGACTACTACTACTACCTCTATTACTAATGCTACTCCAATTAACAGTATTATTAATACTACTACTGCTATTGCTGTTTTGATGTTGCTCATAATATCACAAATACAACTTCTATACTACTACCACTACTAAGTCTACACATACTAACTCAATTACTAATACTGCTCATACTAACACTTTTGTTAGTACTACTGTTATGTTGTTGTTAATATTTCTTCATCTTTTTCGTAGCATGATAGCTTTTCTGTAGCATTCCAGCGAATACATTGGCGTTTTGTATGATATTGTTGTTGGATAATTAATACGAAATTATTGTATTAGGCTGAGTTTCTGAATGTTTATTTGAGATGTTTAAAAGCTGCTTTAATGGCTTAAGGAGGGCGACGTGACCTAAATAATGAGAACCTTTCTTACAATCATTATTTTGTCTGTTTAAATAGCTTTTTTTAATTCGTTTTTTAATTTCACAGATGAAATTATTGCTGACGAATGTCTTCATCTTTTTAATGCATCTCCACGCTGTATATCTCCGAAATTACAGTATGTATGCAGTTTGATTTCTGTTGTTCTTTTAGAGCAGACGTTATTATCATTATTATTATTATTATTATTATTATTATTATTATTATTATTATTATTATTATTATTATTATTATTTTAGAATGTAACAGAATTTTAAAAAGTTCTTAGTTATGAAGAGTTTTATGTTGTTTATATACTGATTACAAACATGTCACTAGTGTTCCTACAGTGTTTGTTTAAGTCATATACTAACAGTCCATTATTTTTGGGAAATATTTTACTAATTTAGGACTCTTCGCTCCAAAGACTTATACAGAACACTATACTGATGTAAAATCTGTATTTTCTATTGTATTTTCATGCAAATCACTAGAAAACATAAATCACAAATTAACATTTTTTTCTTACTTTTTGTCAACGATATAACGAATCGTCGCGTATTAACCCGCACAAATTCTCAACCACTACAATAAATGACATCAAAGCATTTAGTTGTTTTTCTTCATTATATTCTTGTGACTGAAGCATCGTGCGAAAACGTGGTCCGGTGAAAACCACAAAGTTGCAGTTTGCTTTTGACAGATGCAGAAACATTTACATAAGTTTTGAAATGTAGCACATTATCCAATAATCAAAGACAACAATAATGTTTGGCATAGTCTCTTTGGCATCCTTTTATGGAGGTAATAATTTTTAAATCAGCTGTCATTTGTAGTCTATTTTTTCCCGAGGAAGTTTTATATATTCTCATTGTTCTTCTTTATTTGCAAAGAGTGCTCAGTTGGTATTGATCGAAAATGATTTCCAATTTGCAGAAGAACACAGAGATTTCGAGAGGAACTTTTCTCTGAAGAGATTCCAGTCATTTGGTTCATGACCAATATCCACTTAATTATGTCATTACAGAAACATGTCTTTCACACAAACAAATTTATACAACCTTCTGTTAATTTCATAACAGCGGTTGTTCGACAACTATTGTCCAAAATATTCCATTCCTTCAGACATGATAGTTTAAGCTTTAAGTTAGATTTGGCAGCCTGAAGTCAAAGTAAATCATTTAGTTCCTGCTAATTTGCAGAATAAGACTGATTTTTTCTTGCACGAAAAAGAAACGAAAAAGAAACACAGAAACCACTGGAACAATCCAGAAAATACTAAGACAGTCTAGGAAATACCACGGCATTCTAGAAGATACTATGATACACTAAAAATTACGCGCTCATAATCGGTGTTTGTAATTTCAATGTCGAAGAGTTTTCTAAAACCTGACAAATTAAAGGCAAATGTATGTTTAATGTAACAAATCTCAATAACAAAATCAAACATTTTTTGTGACGTGCTGTTTTTGCTATTATTGTTGTTATTGTTGTTGTTGTTATTATTATTATTATTATTATTATTATTATTATTATTATTATTAATTTATTTATTTTTGTTCATTTCCGCAGCCGGGTGTTACTATGGGCTAAATCGTGGGCGGGCTCTGTATGCTGGTAAAATTAATATTACAGAAGATGGTGATAAATGCGCGACTTGGTCGTCTGTGTATAGTAACCAGGACAGCTTCAGGTTTCCTTACGACGAGTCTGTACATGCCGCAGGAAATTACTGTCGAGACCCAGATGGTTCTGGTTACATATGGTGCTACATGGAGGGACAAAATTTAGACTGGAGATTGTGCAATATTTCGAAATGCCAAGGTTTATGAAATTTACTTAAATAGATTTCATATATTTTTTTTATTTACTGTTTGGAATAGAATATAAATAAATAAATTATAATAGTAAAGACAACGACGACGATGATGATGATGATTTTCATGATGGTACTGGTATCACAAATTCTTATTATTTGATTTTCATGAGATAATGATGAATGAATTGCTTTTCAAATTATGCTTCTTTCCAGAATGTTATCTTGAGATAGACGGAAGAGTAAACTACAGAGGAATGCAGAGAACTACCTCTTCAGGAGAAATTTGTCAAAGATGGGACGAACAGTACCCTAATTATCATATCTTTGAAGACCCTATAAGATATCCCGAAGACGACATACATGATGTTGAAAACTTTTGCCGTGATCCTGATGATACAGGATATCCTTGGTGCTATTTTGCAGAAAACGAGGGATGGGAAAAATGTGGAATTGCGAAATGCGAGGGTTCGTCGATTATTCCTGCTTTCTTGGAATATATCTTATATAATACTATCTTGTTAAAATATGTTATTTTGTATCGTAAGGATAGAAACAGATTAATTATTACAAGACTGTCTTGGTGGTAAGTGGTTTCTGGCAACGGTGTGCGGACGAATGGCTGCAATATTTTTAGTCTCATCACGTGCATTAGACGTTTGTGAAGTCGTGATAGGACAGTCTTCCTGTGCCAGTGTGTTCACGAATATTGTCTATGCGCAAAGTCTAGTCAGATGTAGAGAAGACAGAGAATATTCATATATACACACATATGCACACACACACACACACACACACACACACACGCACATATACATATTAAATAAATCAGCAGAAATATGCTTTGAAGCATCAATAATTAATTTAATGATGTGAACGGTTGAACTCGCAGAGATCACCTTCAGAATGATACCCCAATAATGAAATGAATAACGAAAAAACGTTTAAACAAGTGTAAGTATATATTTTATTAATATATTCACACTGATAATTTCAGATTAAGAAATTGTTACTGCATCTCGAAAAGAAGAACTGACTGTGGAAATTAACTCGCATAATAAACCGTATTGATCAAATTATTTCAAACGTCTTGTTGTTTTTTCTCCGAATTATCTTATTTCCTTCTAACAATATTATTCTGTGAAACTATTTAGGACAAAACTGAAATTAATTTGAAGTGGACTGGATCAAAGTTTGGTGATTGTAAGACTAAAGTCGAGAAGAATGAAAAAACAAAAACAAATGTGTAAATGGGAAAACATCGCCTTGCCTTTTTAATTTTCAAACACATTAAACCAACCAACCCCACCCATAAAAACATAAACAAACAACAACAACAACGGCAACAACAAGTAAAAAGTGTATCATCATTTTCCGATCGTAATATAATAGTCAATACACTTAGTGTTTTTTTTTTTTTTTTTTTTTTTTTTTTTTTTTTTTGTTTGTTGTTTTTTCATATAATTCAAGTATAACTGAATAATTACAAGTTTAATATATAACAATCAGTGAGAAAGGTAATTGATTTGTTCCCTAATTCTGACTAAAAATTCACAGTGAAATTATTATTATTATTATTATTATTTTTATTTATTTATGTGTTTACTTGTTTCATTTGTTTTTCCCTACGTAAATATTATATTACCCGCAATGCTATGAGAGTTATGTACACTGCAGAAGATGGTTCTAAATTCAAGTATTAGTAGAAAGTATATCGTTTCTCGGACAGTTATCTGTTCCCAGATGACGGATTTCTGATGGCAGCACGGAATTACTGCAGAGACGTAGATTATCAAGTTGGTAATTTTGCTTCACTGATAGTGATCTTTTAGCTTGGAAATGCTTAACTGTCCCGGAATGCTCAGTATGTAACATTTAAGTTATATTATTAAATGTTTGATAGCAGAATGCATAAAACAATGTAATTTCAAATAATAATAACAACAACAATAATAATAATAATAATAATAATAATAATAATAATAATAATAATAATAATAATAATAATGATGATGATGATGATGATAGTTACGATCATCACCATCAACATAATAATAATGAAAATAATTATAGAAGATTTAGTAATATATTTTCTGCCTATGTTTTTATATTTTATTTGTTTGAATGGAAAAATGAAAATGTTCAAAAAGGCTGGATGCACATAACCTTTTGTTATCCTGAAAAAAAAAGTATGACATTATTTATTTATTTACTATTATTATTATTATTATTGTTGTTGTTAATATCATTATTATTATTACATTTTGTAAAAAAAAATAGTTTTTTTTTTTTTGTTTTTTTTAATTATCAAGGACAGCATATGAAAGATGAATTAGTAATTACATATACAGAAGTTTTATTATTTAATAAAAGAACTGTCGTTATCTCTTTATTCACTCAAGTTTAAACTTCTAAATTTCGGTTAATGATTTCACATCTGTTTCAGGAAAGAAAACGTTTTCATATTCTCGATGATATGGAATTCCGTGGTGCTACACAGTATTTCAGCTACAGATGTAATGCAAAACAGAATTCCGCGATGCTAATGCATTACACTGAGGCTGTTTTTTTTTATAAAATTATAGAGTCAGCTCCTACATTCAAACTGCATATTATAAATGTTAGGATTTTCACGTAATTGATATCCATAAGACCAAATAAGTTTAAAGAAAATAATATAAAACAGAAGTTTTTATTCAGGTGAAACACTTCTTTATATTTTCCCTCTCTTTCTTCACTTTCATCTTCTTCACATTCTTCTTCTTGATACTCCTACTGCTATATCTACTAGTACTATTACTTATGTTAATAGTACTCTTACTACTACTACTGCTACCACTACGACAACTACTACTACTACAACTACTACTACTACTACTTCTATCATTTCTATTATTTATTTTATTTTATTTCATTTTGAAATATGTTTCCTTCATCCATGAACATGATCATGTTTCGTGTTCAATTACATGATTTATATGTTTTAAAAAAGTAAATTATAATATTGATGTTTCAAACTTACGGCGCACTTATTGTAAACTCTTTTACTGTCTCTATAAAGTGTACACTTACGTGAATCACATTTATCAACCAAAAAATAGAAACAGCATCAAACGAAGAACATTGTGCATCAGGAAATTACTGGTGTTTATTTTTATATTTAGTATTAAACAGGTGTAAAAGAGCGTAGCACATGATTACACAATACATAACGTGGTGAAAAAGCCGTAAAACGTTTTAATTTGACAACGTGGCATTTCCATTCAAAGTAAAAACGTTCTGAATGCAACCGGGTTCATTTTGTTCTGTTTATTTTAATTTGTTACTTGGAAAAACAATATACATAATACTCCTCAAAAATCATTTTCAGCACATTTTAAAATTACTATTATAATTCTTCTTCTTCTTCTTTTTTTGTCTTCATTATTATTATTATTATCATAATCATCATTATTATTTTTATTTTACTTTAATATTTATAAATATGTTTTCTAATTTGTTTGAAACATTTGTATCGTCTTCTTTTATATTTTCTAAATGTTTCATATTTTTAAAAAGAACAAACAAAATAAAATAATACGTATAAAAGTCAGAAATTCTTTTTAAAATTTTATAACAAAAAATGGCACTGTTTTATTAATTTTATTATTTATCATTACTTGCTATGTTTCTGAAATTTTATAGATTAATATTTGATAGTATTATAGGTGAGTTATTATTTTATCATAATGAATGCCTTAGTAATTTGATAGCTATTACAACCGTTTTCATTATATATGGCATTATTATTACTATCACTCTTATTATTATTATTATTATAATTACTATTATTATTATTATTATTATTATTATTATTATTATTAGTAGTAGTAGTAGTAGTAGTAGTAGTAGTAGTAGTAGTAGTAGTAGGAGGAGGAGGAGGAGGAGGAGTAGCAGTATCATCATTATCGTTATATCGTTATATCGTTTGTTGCTGATTTCTTATTTTGAAAAAAATCTTTTCCTAAACTTTGTTATTTCACGACATTTAGAAATATTTTCTCAATATAAAATAAAATGTTCGTTTGTTTTTTGTTTTTCGTTTTTCACCTCAGATGAAGTTAATGAAGATATTTGTCTTATTGATGGATGTTTACTCAGGGCAGCTAATGCGATATGGTAAGAAAATAAGCTTAAAACTTTCTGTCTGTATTTATGTGTGTTTGAGTATATGTGTATATACACTTTGTTTGTATATGTATATAAATATTTATTTATGAAATATTAAATACTGATATAACACAATACAGGTTTTTGAGTGAAACTAAATCTGGTGGCCTTAATCGCAGAGTTGCAAACATCTTAAATTTGATCTTTTTTATCCGCGCCTGAAAAGCCACTTTTAAGTTAATACGTTTATATAATTGTGCTGGACTGATGAATTTACTTAGCATTATGTGATATACGCCTTTTTGTCGTTTATTCTTCCTCTGATTCTTTTTACAAGGTGACTGTTATACAGTCGTAAACGATAAGGCTCAATAAGAACTAGTAGATCTGGACATATTTGTACAAGATGGAGTGACGTGGACAGCTCGGATCATACCTATGTCGCTGATGAATACTTTCCTGAGGCTTCTGTGGACGAGGCGGAAAATTTCTGCCGTGACCCATCCTCTTCTGGTTATCTGTGGTGTTACCTCAACGTTACACATATGATGTTGCAAGCATGTAACATTCCCAAGTGTCCGAGGGAAGGTTGGACAACGACTATTATTATTATTTTGATCTGAGTTTTAGTTGTTATTATCATCATCATCATTATCATAGTTATTATAATAATAATAATAATAATAATAATAATAATAATAATAATAATAATAATAATAATTATTATTATTATTATTATTATTATTATTATGGTAATAAAAAGAAGAAGAAGAAGAAGAAGAAGAAGAAGAAGAAGAAGAAGGAAAGCAAAAGCAGAAATATTTTTATCATGCGTATATGCATACTAGTATTATGTACGTAATATTGATTCCACTAGTGATTTTCCGCAGCAGACTTTTCAGAAAAAAACCTTTTCATATCTGATACACATAGAGGCCATGGCAACAAGATTTTATCACAACGTATGTATGTACCTATATAATCATATCTATATAAGTTTATGTATTTATGTATGTATGTATGTATGTATATATGTTTATATGTATGTACGTGTGTATGTATGTATGTATACATGTATATATTCATATAAATATAGGCATGTATGTAGGTAGGTAGGTATTTTTGTTTTGCTTATTATTTATTTATTTATTTGTAAATGTATTAATTTATGTAATGTTTATGCAGACTGTTTACCACATAAAGAAAGGTTTCGCTATATACACTGGCACAGCGCACACTGATAAGAGAGGAACGGCATGCTAGCAGTGGGACCAGCAGATACCCAACAAACGTAACTACTACGACAGTCGTCTGTGTCCTGACGAATCTGTGACTGAAGCGGAAAACTTGTGTCGCGATCCAGCAGGTTTTGGTTTCACGTGGTGTGTCCTGCAGTCTAGTGAAAATACGTGGTGGCATTGCTCACTTCAGAAATGTTCTGGTAAGCAGCATTCTCAGAGTAATTTATCACTACAGGTATTGTCGTTGTGGTGATGCACTGGCTTCGTAACTCTAGATTTCGAAGTTTGTTTATCACTTGAACATTTAGCTTTTTGTTGAATATCGCACAATGAATGCATTAACGAATGGGTGACTGAAGGAACAACCGAACAGATGAACAAACAAATGAATGATGAAATATATAAGTGACAGAACGAATAAATGAATAAATGTACAAATCAACGAATGTATGATACTATTTTGAAATAGAAACAATGAATATTCATATTGAAAGCTCCCATAGAAATGAAAAATATATATACCACGACAGATGGTATATCGTTGGAAGTGTAATCAAATACACATTTATTGATTCATTTATTCAATCATAAATGCACATGTGGACAAGCACAAAAAAGCAAAACACAATACACAAATACAAACATACTCATATGCACACATACGAATATGCATAAGTAATTTCCTTATTTTTTGCTTAACTGTATAAGAACAACCGATACACTGAATTAAATGCAGTATTTTATTTTTACAGAATCCTGTTATTAAATATTTAACTAACATTAATAAAAATAGTAATGTGTATTATGTGCAGAATTTGTTTCGAAAACAATAATCTCCAAATCAAAAATTGTAAAGAATTTTTTGCGATAAAATGCACAGTTTTGTTTGAACTTTAATTGGAGCAGTTTAATCGGACCAGATGATGATTAACTGTGTCTGATAAAGAATATAGATATTTGTCAAATGATGCTTTCGTAATTGAAATAATTTCATGGATATATCGCTGCTTGGAATAAAACAAATAAATTGGCTGATTTACAAAAAGGAAACAAACGTTTAATGATTTATATTGCTGTTCATGCTTTGATTATATATTTATTTAGCAAAGATAACAACAGAAATGAATGTATTTTTTATTTCTATAACTAAACAGTGATTTATCTGGAAGCAAAATATTTATAGGCCTAAAGTTCTGGATCCAAATCTTCAAATGCTCTTATTTGATAAGTCGTTGTTAAGCTTCCTTCCCTAGGTTCACTGTTTGTACTCTGCGTCTGTTATAACAAAATCTTTGAAAGGTAGTAACCTGTTAAACAGACTGTGTATATGAACGATTTTTTCTGCTAAAAATAATAAAATAATAATAATAATAATAATAAAAAAAAAACAAAAAAAAAATCCCCGTCAAATGTAGGCAGCGGAATGCATCTTTCGTTATGTAACTGCGGGATGACGTAGTATAAAGATAAAGATAATATATATGATTAAACCATTTCTTCCTTTCTTTCTTCAGTTATGTTTTATTCCGGGACATAAAAAAGATTCTTATTTGTATTCAGACTGTTACTCAATGGATGATGATCGTAGAGCCTTATACTCCGGTTCTGTGAATGTAACAGCAAGCGGTTACACCTGTCAGCGTTGGGATTCTCAGTCACCTCACAGACACCACTTGAATAAGAGTTCCTTCTATCCAGACTGGACGATCAAAGCTGCCCAGAATTACTGTCGTGGTCCAGATAAATCAGGATTCGTCTGGTGCTACATAACAAGTTTGGAAAAGAGATGAGAAAAATGTAACATCGTGCCTTGTGCACGTTAGTGTAGCATTAACGTTTTAACGTTTCTGTGAATTACCACGCATTTCCTCATCATTAACTTTGTTTCTATGTAATTATTACAAATTTTCCTTATTTAACTTTGCTACGTTTCTGCATAATTACTATTATTTCATTCTATAACTTACTGAAAAAGGTAGCCACATGATATTTTTGCTTTAAATCTAATGTAAAGATTTATGCTAATGCGGCTTGAATAAAACGTAAAGTGTTGTCTTAAATATTGAATCTATTAAGCTACTATCTCTGAAAGCTATACTAGGTCAATTTAAAATCTTTATGCAATTAAAAACTTGTATAGCTTTCAGTGTAAACATGACAAATCTAATAAATAAAAATGCTTTGAATAATTTAGTAGAAATGTAATTGTATATTAATATGTATTTATTTATATTATTATCGAGTAAAATTAACAGAAAAAACCTAAAATAAATATTTCTAGAAATTATGAACTGGAGCTCAGTTTGTATATATAATAACTTATCTTTTGAAAATTACTTATCTTTTAAACAAATATATATGAAATTTTAATAGTTTATTTTACTTCTCTATAAACCCTGATTCTATTATTTAAAGACTATAGGTTATAAAATATTAAATTTATATATATATACATTGTAATGACGTTTGGTTACAACCATAACTGAAACAATCACCATTTAGTTACATTTGTAACATTTCAAAAACGGGGTCCGATATTATAATTAGAAACAAAATATTTATTATTATTATTATTATTATTATTATTATTATTATTATTATTATTATTATTATTTTTTATTATTTTCGTCTCAGGTTCATGATTATGACGTAAGAAAATGGGAAGAAAATATCACTCAATAAAGTATCTAAATATGTCAATATGTGTACTGTCTGTTCTGTTATTGTTCCATTATTTGAAGTGAGTAGATATTTTATATTTTCTTGAAATGATTATATAAGTTAGAGATTATCTAGTTTTGTACAGCTATTATAAACTTGTTAACTCTTTAGGAAATGATCATGACATTCTGACTATTTTATCATCTCACAGTCCATTATGTGTGCATATGTGTATGTATTATATATATGTGTATGTATGTATTTATGTATGCATGTATGTATATATGTATGAATTTTTTGTTGTTAGTATATATGTAGATAAAAACCCTTGCACATATTTATGTACATATATGTATGTAAACATGCACGTATTTATGTATATATGTGTCTGTTATATGCATACAATATACAAAGATACGTATATATATATATATATATATATATATATATATATATAAATTGAGGTAACTAAAACGGCCTTTACAAATGGCAACAAAAAACATTAAATAACAGTTTGTCAGGTGTTGTGCAACAGAGAAGCACATATGGACTGAAGATACTGTCATTAAATTTAAAATGGAATTATTTATTTGTTGTTTTTCTTTATTGTTTTATATATATGTATGTATGTATATATTTTGTATTTAATTGCCTTCAAAAACTGATTCTTGAACATTACTTTTTTATTTTATTTTAATGGCTTCGAACTTGCAACTGTGAGTCATTATCACAGAGTGTTGTAACTTTTTTATTTTTACATTTGCATAAAAATATACAACATATTAAATATGCACCGTTTAACGCTACTAGTATTGCGTTTATATATGTGCGTCTGAATCTGTGCGTGCTCTTGTATACGTGTATGGATGGATGGATGGATATACAGATAGATAGATAGATAGACAGATAGAAAGAGAGAGAAGCCAGTGTATATATATATATATATCTGTGTGTGTGTGTGTGTGTCTGTGTCTGTCTGTATAATGTATTTATGTGTATATACTTACATACTAACACACGCGCACGCGCGCACATATATCCGTATATATATATACACAAATTCATAAGCAGATATATGGATAGATAGAGAGATAGATGGACAGACAGACAGACAGAGAAAGTGGAAAGATATAAATATATATTTTCTGATATCATATTATTTATACTTTATAAAAAGTTAATACTAGAGTGTATAGAGATAACTATCGTCCTTATGTTCATCATAGAGAATCTGCATTTCGTTTTGATTATGATTACATTTAATGGACAAAAAAAAAAATATTAGTAGAAGTAGTAATAGTAGTAGAACTAGAAACACAGAAAGTTTTTAATCTAAAATAATTAATCAGTTCCAAAGTGATTAACCACAATAACATTATATCACTACTTTTAACAAAATCTTGTTAATGTAATATAAACAAAAAACGTACAAATATATTTCAGTATATATTTTATTGAATAATACTTTCGTTCATTTTTCTTTACTTAATTACCCACCTGAAACAAAGAAAAAAAATAATAAATGGATAATACTTCAGAAATATGAATTATGATTATAATATAAAATAGTTTCGAAATATCACAATTTATATTCAGTCTAAGGAATGCAGCTAAAAGTATGAGATAATATTGATCGAATCGGATACACCAATATTTTAGTATACCGACATAAAAATGGATATTTTAATAGTTTTAGATATCTGGAAAGCATTGCAAATTATGACAATAACAGTTGTTCTGGCAGTAAGTCCAGGAATTACACAGATGGATATTTCATAAAATACCCGTCATGTTAAATTTCAGCCTAGATATGATACATCCACTTTTTATTATTAGCAGCAGTAGTAGTAGCAGCAGTAGCAGTAGTTATTATTAGTAGCAGTAGTGATAGTAGCAGTTTTAGTAGTAGAAGTAGATGTTGTAGCTGATTTTTACAAAGGTATAATCTCGCACAAACCTTTACAGATCTTGACTCCGCATTTTTCCCATCTCGGCTTTTTCGTTCTACCAGCGTAGCACCATGGTTTCCCGGATTTATCTGGGTCACGACAGTAGTTTTTGGTATCAGAGATCTTCTCGTCAGGAAAATATGTGACATTGGAGAACTTATGCTCGTGTGGAATTTGAGATGACCAGTACTGACAGGCTTTTCCTGAGATGGTCCTATTCACGGTGCCAGTATACACTGCGCGACCGTTCATCTTGATATAACAATCTGAATTCAACCGAAATAAATATATTAAGACAAAAATGTAATAAATGATAATTAATAATAGTGATAATAAATAAACAAACAAATAAATGATGAAATTATTAAATTAATTAATAATAAAGGAAATAAAATATAAAAAAAATAAATAAATAAATAAACAAGAAGAGAAAAACAATACAGACAGAACTAATAATACATCCATAAAATATAATGTATAAAGGAGCACATAGTAAAAACACCACCACCGCCACCACCACAACAACAACAAAAATTATCATTGTTTTGTTATCATCGTCGTTGCTGAATACTAAAATTATTTAAATTATACGACACATTTAATAAAGACTACTAAAGAGAAAATCGTACAGTGTGGGAAGTAATACGTACATTGAAATATTTGAGATATGTTTTATTCATGATGGATATGGCTGAAGATATTCTCAAAGTAAAATACAAAACGTAACTATTATTTAACAACGGTCACGACATGTTTTAAACTGAAGTACTAACCATCGCATTCAGGAATGCCACACTTCATAAAGTTGTTCCCTTTCGTTTTTGGAATACACCATGGTAATCCATAACCTGCAGGATCGCGGCAATAGTTTTTTGCATCTTCCAAATATTTCTCATGGAAAAGGGAAGGTTTAGTATAATTATGCCTGTGGGGATATTGCTTGTCCCATCGTTGACAAAGTACTCCTGTCTCGGAATACTTAAATCTACCTTTATAGATAGCTTGCCCTTTCCACAAAACGTAACAGCCTTTAGGAACTTGAAAGAAAGAGAAATAAATAAAACACTCTAAGCAAAGTTAAAATAACCCAACAAAAAAAACCCCAAAACAAACAAACCGCCCCCCCCCCAACAACAGCAAAACCAAAAAACACAGGTAAACAACAACAATAAAACAGACTAATGATTAACTAATTAACTAAATAAATAAATAAATAAATATGCTGATCTATTTATCTATCGATGTATGTGCAGGTTTGTGTGTATATCAATCTATTTATCCATCTATATGTGGATAATAATAATAATAATAATAATAATAATAATAATAATAATAATAATAATAACAACAACAACAACAACAAAAACAACAACAATGATACTACTAATACTACTACTACTACTAATAATAATAATAATAATGTGATCAGCATCAATAGCATTATCGTCATGATAACACTGATAATATTTGTAGTAAATTTACTAACACCTTTTCTTCTATAGATGGTCTGTTTTATTCAGTATAAATAAAGAAATCCAAAAATTATATACAAAATGTTACCATTGAATAAAATCTACTGAACTCTTATCAGAAAAGAGAGAGAAAAAAAAAAAAAAAAAGAAGAGGAAAACACCCTAGTAAAATAATAATAGAACATAGACCATCTGTAGAAAAAAGGTGTTAGTAAATTTACTACAAATATTAGCATTGTTATCATGACGATAATGCTATTGGTGCTGATCATATTATTATTATTAGTAGTAGTAGTAGTAGTAGTAGCATTGTTGTTGTTTTTGTTGTTGTTGTTTTTTTGTTGTTGTTATTATTATTATTATTATTATTATTATTATTATTATTATTATTATTATTATTATATCGTAAATTAAATTTCTTACAACGGTGTCTGGACCATGCAGAGTGTATCTGCATCAGTAACATCAGCATGTGCAGCATCAGGAATTTCATCTGTTAAAACAGTGATAATATTTTATGATTATAATGATGATTAACATGATGATAATATTGATAATAATGAAATAATACTATTGCCAATAGTAATGAAAGTAATTATTAAGATAATAATGATTACTGTAATAATGGCAGTAAAAGTAGAAATAGTAGTAGTAGTAGCACTAATAGTAGTAGTAAATTGTGTTGTTTGTTGTAGTGGTAAATAGAAAACGAAACAAAACTGATTCACTAAAATAATTTTTGACATTCTATCATAAATGCAGATATATAATTTATTACACAATGGCAATGTAAAATATATTTTAACAAAGTAATAGTAAAGGTAAATATTATGTTGACAAACCTTTCTCCAAGAATAAACTTTACTAATCCTCTTCTAGAGCATAAATGCCTCGGTTTAACTTTAAAAGCAGGCGTATGTCATATTATCCAATAACAATTGTGTCAGAAACAGATGTTAGGAGTGGGTTTCTGGATATTAAATTTCTTCTCTTTTTTTTCTCTTTTTTTTTCCCTAAAGCAGCTTTTCATTTAAACAAAAAATTCTACTCAGGTTTACAGATATTTTACAAATCGATTCCCACTAGACCTCTCAGAATATAACAATGTTTACATTAACATCAATGTACTAAATACTGCACGTACTGAATATATATTCGTATATGTTTGTATTTGTGGATGATTAGTTTTATGATGATTATTGTTATTTTGTTGTTGTTGTTGTTGTTATTATTATTATTATTCTATTTTTAATATTTATATAAAAAAGAAAGCTTTTCGTTAACAATTTAACGAATATATAAAGTTCACCATCAGTTAATATATTTCAGAAATGTTTTGTTCCCCAAATATAGTCAAATAATAAAAAGTGACAAAATTCTTTTTAATAATAACACTAATAAAACATGTATAATTAATATTAATATTAAAGAATAAAAAATAAATAAATAAATATATAAACAAATAAATTAAAATTATTAAAATTATTAAAAAAAGGAATGTTCGTGTTTTCCTATTTATTTTTTTTCCTTTGGACTTACAAAGACAAAATGTGTTGCGGTGACACGCTACAAAGGAGCTGTGATATTTATATAGTATGTATAAGTGTGTGCGTGCGTGCGTGTACGTGTGCCCTAGAACTAACTTCATTATGATCTTTACCACGACATCTTTAGAGATAACCTAACATACCTAGTTAACATTGCTCCACAATACAAAAGTGCCCTCGAGTTCAGTTATTTCTAACTTATTTCTAGCCTATAAAAGCACCCTTACATACCTAGTTAACATTTCTCCATAGTATCAAAAAAACAACCAAAAAAAAAACCACAAAGGCTTCTGGATTCTGGATAGAGATATTATGCATGACATTTGTTCGTTTTTATTATGTGCATAATAAACTTATTTTTAAAATTAGGTTGACAGATTAATAAAATGTATTTCATCATAAAAGCAAGCGTAGTAATGTCAGGATATTTTAGTATTTTGTTACTGACATTTTTATGTTGTGTTGCTTTTAGTTATCGACTATGGTGGGTGAGACAAATAAATGAAAGTATGAATGAATGAAGGAAGGAATGCACGATTGTTCATTGTTGTTGTTATTATTATTATTATTATTATTATTGTTATTATTATTATTATTATTATTATTAGTAGTAGTAGTAGTAGTAGTAGTAGTATTAATATTAGATAATGTTGGTTATAGTAGAATATTGATTCGTTTGTTTCGCTTGTGCTGACAGTTGAAGTTATGGAAAGCTCATAAAACAAACAAACAAACAAACAACAATCAAACAAACAATAAAACAAACAAAAGGAAAAAGAAAAGAAAAGAAAATAAATAAATACTGCTCACATACGGGAATTTAATTTGTTTATTTTATATCATTTTATTTATTTATTTATCTCTATCTAACTACGTATTTCTTTATTTATCTGCTTACTTACTTATTTACTTGCTTACTTTTCATACTATATTATATTATATTATATTATATCATTTATATATAAATATATGCATTATGTATGTATGTATGTATGTATTAAACTGCTGACAAAAATTTGATAATATCGGCACCATATGTTGAAAACAAATTTATTATTTCCTTTTTTTATATTTTTTCCTGACAACTTATTCTAATTCTCTATTCAAGCTGAATTATATGTTGAAACTGTAGCTGACTCGATTAGTTTTAGAAATAAGTGAAACAATTTGCCAGTTTCATCTTTAGCAGACTAGGAAACTAATGTTATACCTTATTATTTTTTTCCATGACTATTACTCATAAATAAGATAAATCAGGAGATAAATTTCTGTGAATATATAGACAAACGACAAATATGAAGCAGCAATGAATATGTGGCAATTCTTGGGGAAAATTAAATTAATTAACAGAAAATTGCATTAATGACAGATAAGTAATGTGATCGCGTAATATTATTTTCATTTGGGTTCAGTGATCCTTTGAGTGGTGTCCTCCCACCTAGCCAAAACCCAGTGTTGTTGTAGTAGATTGATTTGGTTAGGTTTCTGGCTAGGTGGGAGTTGGGTCGTACGGGATTAACTTTGGTCAGTCCATTGTATTCGTGTTATAGTCTGTAGCAATACCTCTGGACATCAGCGCTGTCCCTAAAAGGAATGGCTAGTTTGCATGATTCTCGTGAGTATCGGACGATACATTGGGTGTAATGAAAAAAAAAAAAAACTTACCTGTTCGGGCAGTTGTACATCTATTAGTAATAATAACCTTTAGTAATACACTGTTTTAAAAGTATTGTTAGTCTCTCATAGGCCATAGTACTTACTTGATAAGCTCTTTTTCATAAATGGTAGGTACAGGAGTAACTTGGTTGGCCTCTAAACTGTACATGACCATCTGTTCACTCAATGCCATCTAGTTATTTCGCGCTTTTTCTATTCACTCATATGTACACACTCATCAACATCACTACCAGAGTACTGCTATCTACTGAGCTATATTCACTTAATAAAAAAAAAACGGACTATAGCCCTTAA
>CM022673.1:15408809-15413809 GCA_012295275.1 Chrysomallon squamiferum | reverse complement strand
AAAGTTTGGATTATGACTTTGAACTATGACTAAGGCCCAGTTAATCTACATCAGCAATGTGACAATGCTGACAAATGCTTTACCCACATTTCTGATTTTTATGATCTCCATGATAAAATGCATATTGGAATAATGAGTCTTGATATCCTGATTACAATGAAAACAACAATTATTCTGAAGAATGGTGCTCCTTCATATATTTTATATGGATTAAATTGGAGCCGATATATTTTATACATGTATAATTTTTAATTTTTAAATGTGTGCATGTGTGAGATGGGGTGGATATGTATGGGGGTGGTGGATGAGTTTGTGGCTCGATGTGTGTGTATGTTTTATTTAAATAATACATTAGTTTCGTACAGCACCTCTCAGTGTATTTTTATATTTCCGTACTGCTTTTTATTTTAATTTTTTCTGAAAGATATTTGTAATAGCACAGCTAGTTGTGTTCTCGTTGTATTTATTTATGTGAGTTTGTTTGTGTGTGTATATATATATATATATAAAATTGATAGAGTAGAGAGTTATAAAACAAAAATTCGGATAATACACTTAGAGTATTCTTATTTCCGGGTGTCTTTTTAGTGTTTTTTTGTTGTGGTTTATGCTTTTTAATCGTCTTTGTTTTTCTTCTTTTCTTTTTTCTTTTCTTAATTCATTTCTCTCTCTCTCTCTCTCTCTCTCTCTCTCTCTCTCTCCTCTCTCTCTCTCTCTCTCTCTCTCTCTCTCTCTCTCTCTCTCTCTCTCTCTCTCTCACTGTTTTCTACTTCTTGTTTTCTCTTATTTTAAATATAGTAGGAAATTGATTATCCATCAGTGCTGTACATTAAATTAACATGTCGAGAACATCTGGTTTTTACATATCAGGTAAGTAAGTTTTGCGGCGGTAGACTGCGGCACATAATATCTGTTAAATAATACAGACTTTTACTATATTCAAACTACTTAAGATATTATTTTCTTTCGTTCTTTCTTTTTTTTTCTTTCTTTCTTAATTTGTTTGTTTATTTATTAATTTTATTTATTTATTATATGTTTATTTATTTAATGCGCAGTGTGGCAGTCTTGTTGTTTGTTTCTTTTATTACTTCATCTCTAAATTCATTTCTAGTCTTGTGTAACCCTGCTTTCTGATATTAAACACTTCATCAGTCTGGAATAAAATAAAATATACTTCTTTATTTTTAGATTTGTCTTGTCTCAGTACCGTATTTAAGAATTTCATTTTTTAAAATTTATTTTTCCTTTTCTTTGTCTGTTTTTTTTTTGTTTTTTTCCTTTCTCTTTCTGTGGGAAATATTTAATTGGCATATGACATCCCTTTACCACATAACACATTTTTTTTTCGTTTTTTTGATGTTCTTACAATTTCATTTGAACTATTCTGAACACTGATAGAAAAAAAAAAAGAAAAAAAAAAAAAAAGGATAAACGAACTTGAATAAATTTAGTCCAGAAGAGCTTTTGAAATAACATAATAATCTTTTCAGTAAACAAAGACTTTTATATACATAGATATATACATCCATATACACAAACACACCCAAAGACGCACATAAAAAACCCACAGGCAAAAACACATACAAACACACAAACACACACACAAATACAGACGCACACACACATACAGACAGGTGAATATTTATGGGTCAGTATGACAAATAGAACAGAAAAGGAGAGAAAGCTCAGACAAAAGAAAAAGAGATACAGATAAAAAAATAAATAAATAAACAGAAGTAAAATAAAAAGTAGACGCTGGTTTGCAGAAAAACACACAAACACAGACATATTTTTTTTTTTCGTTTCAGACCATTTATTTGTCCTATTTTACTGTATTTTATTTTATTCTATTTGTCGTCAGTTTATTTATCTTTTTTTTTCTTTTTTTTTTTTTTTTTTTTTTTAATTTAAGAGTTCCTTTTGTGCAGCAAATTATTTTTTCTGTACTTATAAAGTATTGTATATAATAAACTATCTTATCAGTAAATGTAATTATCTCGTTACTTTGTCTCCTTAGACAAGATATCGGAATGGTTTAGTGTACGGAGCGTTCCTTTATTATTATTGTTGTTGTTATAATTGTTGTTGTTACTGTTCTTACTGCTGTTGTTATTACTATTAATTATTGTTATTAATCATAGTATTAGTATTTTGTTGTTGTTGTCAGGGAAGAAATATTGTTAATTCTGTCAATTTTAAGACAGTGATGCACATTATAAGTTTACGTGGAGCTTTTCCTAATTAAGGAACTAACGAATCAGCTGTACTCTTCATAGACATAAACATGACTTTTAATACATGTTGTATCTTTTCGCCTCAATACTGATATCAAAACAGTGCGTTTACAATAATTAATGTCGTATTAATATGGATACTGCACACTGCTTTTAACGTGAAAGCTTGTTATGTAACTACTTGTATACGTAATTTGGATGCATTATTCATTATACGTCTATTTTTGAATTCATAGTTTTCAATAATATATTATTTTATTTTATTTGGTATATACATATTTATTTATTTATTTTTAGCATCCCCATTAAAATTTTATTATACTTTTTAATAATTTGTTTGTTCAGTTAAAACTAATTTAAATTAAATCTCGATCAGCAGCCATCACCATCATAATACAGTGGTCTGTTATAAGTTTATTATTAAGAGAGAGAGAGAGAGAGAGAGAGAGAGAGAGAGAGAGAGAGAGAGAGAGAGAGAGAGAGAGAGAGAGAGAGAGAGAGAGAGAGAGAGAGAGAGAGAGAGAGAGAGAGAGAGAGAGAGAGAAATGAATTAAGAAAAGAAAAAGAAAAGAAGAAAAATAAAGACGATTAAAAAGCATAAACCACAACAAGAGAGAATCAAAACATACTGTAATGCATTATTTCACTTTATTTTTCACAGAATACAGAGTAAATGTAATCTAAGACTACACTTAGTATGATCTGATGTGTGAATCTGAAAGATAAAATGAACAGTATTTAGATTATTCGTAAGAATTGGAAATTATAAGCATGCAAAAGTATATATATATATATATATATATATATATATATATATATATATATATGGGATACCATAACAAACACCAGGCACGTTGCATTTAATACTTTAACCATAATAGGTCATGAATAGAAAAAGCGATATTTATCAATTTATTTATTTTATTTTATTTTTAATATCTTTCCATCACTAGCGTTAGTACGTTTCCATTTCTTTATTTGTTTATTATTTTAAAAACAAAAGTAAAAGAAACAAAAAAGTAAACATGAATCTTTTTTGTTAGAAATATACTATTTTTGAGACAAAAAAGATACTGATAATAATACTGATAAATATAATATCAACAATAATGCAAAAACTAATAATAACGATAAATAAAAATGTACTTAGCCCACCTAATTATTAAGAATCACACTAAATACTGACAAAAAGAAATCAAGTATAACTGATCAATTTCTAATTACTATTATCAGGTTTGTAGAAGAAGAATGAAAAAACAAATCTACAGAAATGTCAGTTTTGATATAAAAATGTTTGACTACAAATAAATTATTTATTAAAAATGTGTGTTGATTTAAATTGATAAAATCTGATATTTAGAAAGATATATAGGTAATTTCCCAAAGGGAATAATAATAATAATAATAATAATAATAATAATAATAATAATAATAATAATAATAATAATAATAATATTAGCTGGGATAAGTGTTATTTCGTTTTAAAAGTTTTTTCAGTATACCATGACGAAGAACAAACAATAAAATAAAATACAAAATACACAAACCTTTACAGAGTGGAACAAAGCATGTGTCCCATCTTACGTCGGGATTAGTGGTATAGCACCACAAGAATCCGTCGTTAGCTGGATCCCGGCAGAAGTTCTCGGTTAGTTTTTTCGGGTCAGAGTTAATTTTTGCCGCTATTGAATATACATGCATATGAGGCACTACCGAGTCCCACCTTTGGCATGTGTAACCCTTGACTGTGGAATTCAGTGTACCAGCGTAAACAATCCATCCACTCAATATATAGTAGCATTCCATATCTGAGAATATTTCGGATACATTAACCAACAAAATGTAATATTTATGATAAGTAATTACTGTTGTTTTATATTAAACACGTAGTATGTTAAACTTACTATTTACTTCGAATGATCGATAGACTAATCCATTTGGTAATAAAATCAGTTGCTGCTGTCAAAAACTACTGGACAATTCCACGGTGACGGACGTTACATTCAGAAGGGGTTGGAGGTCATTCCAACTGCTCGATTGGTAAAGTCTTACCTCCAGAAACTTGGTTCTGAATAAGAGATTTGTCTCATTTCAAGGCTCTTTCGAATTACAGCGAAAAAGGCTGCAGGGATATCTGTGACTTGATTGGTAATCAGAGATATGTGCGTAACGGATGTTACATCAAAATGATATAGTTGAAAAACAACTAAGTTAATTTCAAAATTGTCTGAACGGCTGTAGAAGACTATCTATTATAATTTAGCTAGGTAATAGAAGTATCTGGAAAATTACTACATAATTGTACGTGACGGATGTTATATCTTGTCCGCTGATATAAAATAAAGTTCTGTGTCCACAAGAAGAAGTATATAATTCACTGCTGTTTTGACAAAAACATTTTAATGTATGATCAATAAATGGAGTGGACTTGAAGACTTAAGTAAATTTTCATAGTCATTCAAATTTATACCGAAGCCACCTAGGATTTTTCAGTGCGTCCATTGTCTTACAGCAGACTGCAATTATTCTAAAGATAATATCGATCTAGTAACTGTCAGCTTGAAGCCAAAAATCAGTCCAGCCTGATTTTAATATATCATCTTCTATCATATTTAGGATTACTGTGGTCTTGTATCGAAATGTAGGGTTAATTAAAATCATGGCAACTTGCTTCCCCTTTTCACTGATCATGGTAGATGGGGGTACATTTTTCTTCATTTCTTTAATAAAGAAGGTTTTGTCCTCTCTGGGTGACCATTTCAA
>CM022673.1:15338809-15403809 GCA_012295275.1 Chrysomallon squamiferum | reverse complement strand
TTAAAAAATAAAAAAAAAGCAAAATTAAATACGAAAACATTATGAAAACAGGAAAATTTGTTTTTTTTTCTAATGTGTAAATTACATTTCTATTATGCTAAAACTTTTTACAGACCCATAACATCAGTCATATATCTGGAATTGTTAAAAAAAAGAAAATAAATAATAAAAAAAGAAAATAAACATATGCAAATTACTGTAAAATGCAAATGACGTGCAGATAAAATCAAACTCCTGTCAGTCTGTGAGCAATGTTTTCGTGTTTTTTTGACTGTTGTTGATAATTTTGTAGACAACATTTGTTGTTGTTTTTGTTTTTGTTTTATAGCAGGTTTTGTAAATTTTGTATCTGAGATAAAATTACGTTTTTGTCAGTTTTCATCCAAATTTTTCACGGCAAATACGGCAACTCAATGTCTAAAGCAGAGTTATACATATCAGTGATAACTGCATACCTATAAGTATACGTAGATATATACATATATGTATATGTACATGCATACATATATAAGCAAATAGATGCCTACAAGCATTCTGAGTACATTGATACGCCTTTTCAAATCAGTTATGTTAATTAAAATAAAAGAAATTACAAAAAATAATAATAATAATAATAATAATAATAATAATAATAATAATAATAATAATAATAATTAAAAATAAATAAAAACAAACATAAAAATAAAAATAAATAAATGAATAAATAAATAAATAGAATATTTCCGTTGCCTTGGTGGCAGAGTTACATGGTCGTCCGCCTACGGACTGCGGGTGAATGCGGGTGAATGCGTGCACTCTGGCGTCTGTGAGGTCGTGTTTGGACGAAAGCGCCAGTGCGTTTCCGAACATTGTTATGTGCAGAATCTAATCAGACGCGCGTAACAAAACAGAATATTCATCTTTAAATATACACATTCTGTGTACATTAACATGCCGTTTGAAATGACATACGTTTTTTAGTTAAAAAATTAAATAATAATAATAAACATGTTAAAAATAAATAAATTAATAGATAAATAGATAATTAAAGGCAATAAATTTCTTTCATAATAATAATAATAATAATAATAATATCATCAACAACAACACCAACAATACTAATAATTTTAATTATTATTATTATTATTATTACTATTATTATTATTATTAATATTATTATTATTGTTAATATTATTATTATTATTATCATTATTATCATTAATATTATTGTGGTTGTTGTTCTTCTTATTATTAATGTTGTTTTTCTTATTGCTACTGTTGGTATTAACTCTACAGTTTTTGGCAGAGGAAAACAATTAATTCTAAATGTAATAGTCTGCAGTATTTTTTCCTACTTACTCTGTTTATGAAATCTATAGTCTGTAAAGATATCGCTTGAAAATAATGTGAAAAAGCAACAGAAATGAATATCTCTCTTTTTATTTAATTATTATTGTTTTTATTATTATCATTATCATTGTTGTTATTATTATTGTTGTTATTATTTATTCGTTAATTTGTTTATTTTTTGTTCGTGGGTTGTTCATGTTTTGTTTTGTTTTTGTTGGGTTTTTCTGTTTTTGTTATTTTGGTTGGTTTCATTGTTTGTTTTATTTTGACTGATTGTTGATTATTATTTTAGTTTTAGTTCTAAAAACAAATAAATAACTGCAGGAAACACATTCTCTCTAAATCTATTTCTCTCTCTCAGCTCTTTTATCATCAACATAATCTTACTCCTGTATTATTATTATTATTGTTGTTGTTATATTATTAATTTTTTTGGCATCTTTCTATCTATCATATACACATACATATTCACAGAGAAAAACAGACAGAAAGATGCACAGTCATATAAACAGACAAATACGTAGGCCGATAGATAGATAGAGAGACAGACAGACAGACAGACAGAGAGAGAGAGAGAGAGAGAGAGAGAGAGAGAGAGAGAGAGAGAGAGAGAGAGAGAGAGAGAGAGAGAGAGAGAGAGAGAGAGAGAGAGAGAGAATTTTCATTATTTGCTGATTGCCTGTATTTTTCACTTGAAAATGGTTTCACATTCAATGTCTTTGGCAATACGAATTATTTTCTAATGTCTGATTCAATATCATAAATATACTAGCAAGTCAAAATCAAAACAATAAATTTTCAACATTAAGTTATACTTTTTTAATTAATATTTACAGTCTGTATATATAAATGGTGTTAAAGCCAGAACCACTTGTAGCTATTAAATCCAGTTTCGCTATAATAGAAGCTTCTGACATCTGCGACGAGGGAATAAGAAAAACATGACTGAATCAGAAATTTGCTTTAGATTTTAAATATAAAATCTCACAACTCATTAATAGGATTATGATTCAAATTTGCTTTTAAAATATACGTGCAGGAGAAAGAAGGCTATGCTAAAAATGTTTTAGATTAATAGGTTTGTAACAAATACTATAAGTACTATAAGTAAAGAATTAACGCATACTTCAATTAATTCCTGGCAAAGTTTCAGTGACCACGTCAGGCGAACTTTTGTTCTTCTCTCTTTCATCTAAAAAAGAAGTCAACTACAGTAATATATTTGTATATGGACAATGCAATCGTGACAGACATTATATTCAGTGGATTTGGAGGTAATTTCAACTGCCCTGATTGATAGAATGGTACCGCCAAGAACTAGGTCTTCTGTAAGAGACAGAAAAAAGAACCTGGGCTTGATGGATAATCTGAAATATGTGCGTGACGGGTGATACATCAAAAGCACATGGATAAAAGCCGACTTACTTTGTTTCAAAAATGTCTGAAAAAATTAAAATTGTACAAATAAAAATGTGTCACTGCAGCGAATTAAAATGTCTGTAAGGCACTATGCATTTTAAATTAGTTTGAACATTAAAGTATAAGGAAATCTGTGTGTGATGGACTTCACAGTGACGACTGTGACATTTTGTACACTTTCATAAAATGCTCTGTACGTAAGAGGAAATATCTGATAAATGTATTTTAATTCATAATTAATGTAGATTTAATGACATAACTCAACTTTCACAGACATTCAACATTATACCGAAACTCATCAAGTATTCATTGTCGTTTTTCCTAATACTAGTTCTACTTCATCAATAAATAAATAAATAAATAAATAAATAAATAAATAAATAAATAAATAAATGAAGATAATAAAGAATATCGGAATTAGGATTGGTGTATACGATTATATTTCTCCGGTTTATTTCTTATTTTATATGTTTAGTTTGTTTGTTTGTTTATTATATGAGAAGTATATGATAAAAAAAGTGAAATGCCAAACACTAACCTGAACAAGCGGGAACGTCACATTTGTCCCACTTGACGCTTGGATCAGTTGTGTAGCACCACAAGAAACCATCGTCAGATGGGTCGCGGCAGTAGTTTTCAAATAGTTCTTTCTCGTTAATCTTTGGCAGCATATCAGTGATGTTGTCCCATCTTTGACAGTCATAGCCTTTTACTGTCTTATTGACTTTACCAATGTACACTAAGCTGTTTTCAATTTTTTCGTAGCAGTCTTTATCTGAGAATGAAGTATTTCAGAAAAGAAAAAATTATAAATAATAATAATAATAATAATAATAATAATAATAATAATAATTAATAATAAGTTTTAGAATATATGCTTGTAATTTCAGATTGATAATTATGTTATTCCCGAAAATAAAGATAAATAAATAAATAAATAAATAACAAAATAAATTTTAAAACCATCGAAATACAACAACAGGAAACTAAATCTACATCCAAAAGCCAAATCATAATAACAGTGTAGTCAACAACAACAACAACACTAATAATCATAACAACAATAACAATGACAACCATAATAATAAAAATAATGCTAATAAAAACAGCTATAGCAACAACAACAATAATAATATCCACTTGGAACTCATTCCCGATTTAAATGATCTTTGTTCAGACAATAATAAACCGAATGTTCACACAACAAGATTCAAACCTGTACAAGCCGCCACGCCACATCTGTCCCATACTTTGTTTTTGTCAGTAGTATAGCACCACACGAAACCCACCTTAGATGGATCGCGACAGTAGTTCTCTGCTTTTGTTAGCGAGTTTTCTATAAAGTCCTTTTCCCCGTAATAATGCATATGAGGAAAAGGACTATCCCACCGTTGACATTCGTAACCCAGTAAAGTCCTAGACTTCGCACCTTGATAAAGAGCGTTCTTCTCCCCTTTAACATAGCATTCTGTTTCTGAAATGAAATGATATTTATATTCTGTTCTGTAATGATTTTTCTTTTCAACTTTATTGCTATATCTAAAAAATGTTCTTGTTTTGATTCAGAAATTTCTTGGGATTATGTAAATATTTTTAATACTTTCTCACAAGAAGGGATGCCACATTTCATCTGGCACCTCAGATTCATGGACAAAATACAAGATAATTGTTCATGGTAGCAGAGAGTTAGGACGAATTGAATTTTTGAGCACAAATGAAGAAAAGTTAAGTATTAGTTAAAAGAAAATAACTATTACACTAGTCACCGCAAACATTGTTAGGTACTTTAAAAAAGATGTAATGTTGACATGTACAAATAAATGATGAACGTTTTTCTACCCATATCCCAGAAAATTTATACATTTAGATATTTCCTTTTTCTTAGCTAGACATAAATAGATAAATAGATAGCTAGACAGATACATATAGACAGAGACAGAGGCAGACAGAAAGAGACATAAAGAGAGACAGATTATTTGTAGATGGTATGTATTTGTGTGCACATGTGTGTCTTTGTGTTTGTTTTATAAACAGGATGTAAAATATATAAACGGCTATCTAAAAGATGTCCTTGCTGATTGATTAATGTTTCACAAAATATACGCATTGCATGACTTTTCAAGGTAATTTCTGGATACACAACTTGAAGTGATCAGTCGATCATTGATTGATTGTAATTTCTTTAAATGCAAACGCACCTAGAAATAAGATGCAATATAATCATGCAATTTATCTTCACAAAGAGAAAATAATGATAATGATGATGATGATAATAATAATAATCATACTAATTATTATTATTATAACTATAGTTGTTGCTATTAATATTATTATTATTCTTATTAAATAAATAAATAAGCAAAAAACTATGATCTCCAACTAATTAACATAAGATAAATACATTTTAATCTTACTATCCTAGTCTATTAATTGTATATCTATGAAACATTTCAAAGCACTGAAGATAATTGTTAAAATTAATTTTATTATAATCAGCAGCCAATTTAGAATCCGTTCACAGTAACTTTTAATGGCTAACACGTCCAAATAAGCTACTTTAATATGTTCAAAGCTATTACTTATGCAAACTGTTATGTAAGAGTTTGGTTACAAGATCGAAAATCTTTTGACAGTAATGGTCTCACTATAAACCCTTTTATTTTGGCACGTATTCATTCCTTCTGGCATTCAGTACAAAGACATTTGTAAGATAACTTCAGTATTTTCTATTATAATATTCAGCATATTCAAAAACTCGTTAGTTGGAGCACTCGTAAATCGAAGTACCAGTGTATATGTCCTCTGTCGTGTTGTAGCACTTAAATATTAACGTTTCCAAACAGAGTTCTTTCGTTAGCAGTAATCTGATCGTCTAGTCTGCTAAATGGATTTCCTTATGATTGAATATCCATTAACTATGCCATTCCTCAGCACAAAGATTCCCACCTACCCGAACACTGTTTGTTGTAAAAATACTTTATCCTGGCTTTTAATACCTTGTAAAAACATACATATACTATAGTAATAGACGGACATTAAAAGTTACATAGTTGGCTTCTAGTTCATTGAGACAACCACTTAGTATATAAAACAAATAACGACTGTTTCAGTTATACTGCAAAAGTATGCAGTAAAAAGTAGTTTTTGGAATATTATTTTTCTTTCTTGACGTGGTGCCTCTTGTTAATAAATTACATAAATAACATTGCATCTTGTACGAGTTGCGTTCATCTGTTCAGCAACTGCTGTAAGTCAATGGTTGATTCTTCTTATCAAAGTATGTCGAGAAATTATCTTTAAATATCGGACACTTTGAAATATTCTGACATATATTATTGAAACACGTTCAGCAGGAGTTCTATCCTCAGAATTTTGTCTCTCATTGGTTCTGTGATTTACAATAAAGCAGCATTAAAAAAAAAAAAAAAATAATAAAAAAGATAAAATGTTCCAAGAAGCTTCTTAATCAGATCAGTGGATCTATTGTACATCGTTCTGTATGTTGTATGACAATTTAATACAAACAGTAATTGCGTTCAAGCTGATAAGGTGCTAACCTGGACAAGGCACTACAGCGCACGTCTCTCTTGCAGGAGATTTTTTCGTCGTTAAACACCATGGTGCACCTGTACCATCTGGATCACGACAGTAGTTTTCTGCGCCGGTCACGGATCCATCTGGAAACATGGAATCAGAGGTAAAATGGTGGCCGTGTGGCTTTTGTCTGTCCCATCTCTGACACGTCAAGCCGCTGTATGTCGATCTCTTATGTCCCACGTAGAAAGCTTTATTATTTCTTATAGTAAAGCAATCTGAAATTAGGAATATTGAATGAATATATATATATATATTTATATACAGAAAAAAGAACAAGTGATATCTTATCCAAAATAAATCACAGAAAAAAAGAAGAATCTGATGTTATATGAATAGAATATGCGAGATTGTATATCAAAGAGTATTGAAACCCTCAACACTATACCCTCGACACCATTATTTTGAATAATTTAAAAATAATAAAACCATAGTGCAACATACGGTAAGGTAGAACATCTAAGATGCTGCACATTGATATAAAATTGATTGTAATCACTGTTGCTACCGTTTTTCGTACTAAATCAACTATAATCCGTTGCTATACGGCATATTATGATGCTAGAAAAGAAAATGTATTAGCGTATTATCGGTTCTTTACTGTTATTAAGAAAGTTATCTGTAGCAGATATCGATTTCTAAGTAAACCATAAATCGTGTCTATGAGGTCTGTTCTGTCCCATTTTTGACATTTAATATCAGTAGCTGTTGAGAGAAAGAAAGAAAGAAAGTATGACTTACTAACCTGCACATTTTCGAATGCCACATGACGTTCGTTCATCTTTCGTATTCATAGATAAACACCACGGCATACCTTTACCTGTAGGATCACGACAGAAATTTTCAACTTGAGATAAATGGCCTACGTGAAACAAAACAGGATAGGTGAAATGGTGTTCATGAGGTTTCTGCGAGTCCCATCTTTGACAAGGATCACTATATATTGTTAGATTGCTGGACCCTTCATATATGGCATATCCATTCCTGATATAATAGCAGTTCTGTCCTAGGAAGTATCGATATAAAATAATAATAATAAAAAAATAATAATAATAATAATAATAATCATAATACTACTACTAATAATAATATTAACAACAATAATGATGATGATGATGATGCTTTACAATTCAATTTAAACAAAAGCATTTTTGATGTTGTCAATATTTTATTTTATTTATTTATTAATGCTCAAATGTGCGACATTAAGTGCAATTATATACTGACTACAGTCTCATGCATTATAAATATTTTATCTATTTTGCCAAATGTATGTTATTTTATTATACTTTTTAATATATTTGGTTGTTCAGTTAAAACTAATTTAAAATAAATCTAGATCAGCTTAAATCATCATCATAATACACTTGTCTATTGTAAGGATATTATTACGAGAGAGAGAGAGTGAGAGAGAGAGAGAGAGAGAGAGAGAGAGAGAGAGAGAGAGAGAGAGAGAGAGAGAGAGAGAGAGAGAGAGAGAGAGAGAGAGAGAGAGAGAGAGAGAGAGAGAGAGAGAGAGAGAGAGAGAGAGAGAGAGAGAGAGACACACACACACACACACACACACTAACTGATTACCTTCATTTTGACAAGGTGAAATACCGCACGGTTGCCACCGTTTATAAGGATCCATAGTGTAACACCATGGAAAACCAACCTTACTAGGGTCTCGACAGAAATTTTTAGCTTTATCCACAGATCCATCAGGATACATGTTGTCTATTTTGTAACCGTGACTGTGAGGTTGTTGTGAGTTCCACATTTGACACTTCACTCCAGAATATGTCGTTGATTTAAATCCAGTATACAGTGAATATGAATGTGAATCAAGGCGATAACAATTCGGACCTGAAATACAAAGTTTTAAATAGCTGATATTTATATTCGCTCTTTAACCAGGATGTAGTTATATTTTTTTCCTTCTTCCTTATTTATTTATTTATTTATTTATTTATTTATTTATTATTTTCTTTTTCTTTCGGATTGACCAGGTTATTACCGTCTGCAGTGGTAGCTGTTGCTGCTGTAGTTGAAACTGTTGCTGGTAGCCGTAGAAGTAGTTTTAGGGTTAGTTGAAGTAATATATGTAGCAGTGGTTGTAGTTTCTTTTGCGACTCTGAATAGTGATTATTATTTCTTTCTTTCTTTCTTTATTTATTTAAAGCATTTGATTCGTACCAACGATTATCCCAATAACTGTGTACATCCATCTGATTATTAATATCACTTTTATATACAACGAAATCATCTGAAATATAAAAATTACGCAGATAAAAAACAAAAAACAAAACAAAAACAAAAACAACAGAAAAGGTATATCAATTTAAAAACTTATTCTAATTTGAAGTCTGCGCACACGGCGATATATTATAATTTTGAAAAAACAACAACGAAATGTCATTAATATGCGTGCTTGCGTTGTGTGTGTGTGTGTATATATATATATATTTATATACACACAAGCTTATATATGTATTTAAAAAATTTTCTAAACCTATCAATAAGGAATTTCGTGATTTCATTTTATTTTTAAACACAAGAATAATAATCGAGGTGAAGTGTAAAATGTTTTAGAATTACAAGAAGCAGAGACGTTAAAATGTTTCTTAGTCAGAGACACACATACATATATACACGTAAGCACGCAGCAACATGCACAGACGCATACACACATATTATTTTACCTCAATTATTACCTTATTTATATGTACCTCTATGTGCATGTCCACATATATATGCATATATATATATATATATACACACACATATACACCCACATATCAATAAATACAAACGTACATAAATAAAATGTATCCATACATCTATAGATATGCCTGCATACATTCATACATGTATACATATACACCATACATATTTGTCTATGATTGTGTATATATGTATGTCTGTGTGTGTGTGTGTGTGTGTGTGTGTGTGTGTGTGTGTGTGTGTGTGTGTGTGATATATATAAAAAATAAGGTAATAATAGAAGTAAAATAATATTTTGAACGAAAGGCTGTATTTATAACTTACTGCTGAAATATTTCAGATTAACTAATATAAAAAACAGGGTAAGTTAAATGAATAAAATTATTTGCATGTATTAGTCAAATAGATTTCATACGTGGCAATCCGTCAGCACAACTCTTAAATATCTAATATGTTAACAGATGCTATTTATTTCATGAATTAATTCATAAAAATAAACTGTTAAAAATAATAATAATAATAACACAAAAGCAACAAGGAAACAATAATAGTTTAGAATTTAAGTAAAAATATTTTTATGTAAATATTTTTTAACTTATTTATTACTGTTCAAATGTGCAGCTATCAGTCGGGAAATATGTTCTGAGTATGTCGGATAAATTATAAATGTTGCAACATATATAAATACAACAAAGTAAACAGAGAGAGAGAGAGAGAGAGAGAGAGAGAGAGAGAGAGAGAGAGAGAGAGAGAGAGAGAGAGAGAGAGAGAGAGAGAGAGAGAGAGAGAGAGAGAGAGAGAGAGAGAGAGAGAGAGAGAGAGAGAGAGAGGGACAGAGAGAGAGAGAGAGAGAGAGAGAGAGATTTATGGACTTCAATCAGATCTGTTGTGCAGAAGACTTACACATTTTCATATTCCTATGGATTCAGGTAATATTCTGTCTAGTGGTGTCTGGGAATGTATTCTTTGACTCTCCACTGCCAAATATTTCTTATTCTTCGATAAGTGGTATAGCTTCGTTCAAAATCTGGTGTACAAACTACAGCTGTCACTCATCATCAATACCCTTTTTGACTAATACGCCATGGCGCATTCTCATGTCTATTTTCATATAATACATATATTGTTTAAATAAGCACGACAGGCATTTTCACACGGGCTTCAGAAGAAACTATCAATGGTTTTATACCGAATTTCAGAGAAAGAATTCATTCATATCCGAAGTTTCATGATCCAAAAAATCCAAATTGAATCCCCACTTTATTTCTTTGCCATCTTTCTGATAACACATCAGTCAAATTTGACAGAATAATCATAAAATAACGATTAATATCAAAAAAGTAAATTTCGATATCTCTTAGTTTTTAAGTTCCATAATTCTTTCGCTCACTCTCTGTGGGTTCCATGAGTGAAATTTTTGAAAAGCCCCGTCTTAAAAGATCCACATATTAGAGAGTTGTCTCCCGTTTGTGTGTGTATGTATTTATTTATTTATATGTGTGTAAGTATGTGTATGTATATATGTGTGTGTGTGTGTGTGCGTGTGTGTGCATGTGTGTGTGTATGCATGTGTGTGTATTTTATAAATTTTATGTAATCATTTATTCATTTATTTATTTTAATTTTTTTGTATATTTTCAAACCTGTATCTATTTCATTAGCTTGAATGTTTGTTTCTTTATTGTTGCGATATTATACATATAAAACAAATGAAGATTGTAAAAATAAAATTAAAATATAATTACATATTTCGAATCTCTCTCTCTCTATCTTAACTTTCGAAAATGATGAGAAAAAAAGTATCCTCAGATTTTTGTATTTTTACCGTTCAAATTTCTATAATTCAAATCAACGGCAGAAATTCGCGAGTATCAGCTGAATAAAATTATTGATACTTTTATATAAATTTATTTCATCATTCTATTTTCACTGGAAAACAATCAACAAAAAGGTATTATTACTATCTCTCTCTCTCTCTCTCTCTCTCTCTCTCTCTCTCTCTCTCTCTCTCTCTCTCTCTCTCTCTCTCTCTCTCTCTCTCTCTCTGTTTTCCGACTGCCCTTCTTTTTGTCTCATTTTCTGTTTATTTACTTATCAGTCATGCATCCTCATGTGACTGACTGCACATATGAATGTGATTCCGATTAAGAATTGCAATACAACTTCAAAATGTACCTGTTCATGGAAATCTGCAGCATTTCTAGATTACAGGGTCACTTCATGTCAAATCATCCAATGGGTTTAACATCCTCATTTTCTTGCTAAGTGTAATATTTTTTTGGTTTAGCAGTAGAATACACTTAAAGGGTACATACCTAACATAAAATGCCCTTTTTGCCACTTTTAATGCTTTTAAAGCGAAACATATCACAGATTTAGTACTTTACTGTAACCCCCTCATGGGTGATGATTTTGGAAGAGGGAATTACGTAGGAAAAGGCTGTCACGTAGAAAAAAGCAGAAGGGTACATTAGAACTAAGTACAAAGGTAAAGCTCTGTCAGAAGAACTGAAAATGAGATTATTAGGATTTTTTTATGAAAGTGATGAAAATATATATGTTGTGGTGTTAAATACAGATTTTGTGAGTTTATAATAAAGTACAACGTCGAAAGCAGCTAATTTTATCGAATCTTATTTTTTCCTGGAAAGAATCTTATCCAGTAAAGAAGACTGGAATTTTTTCACTCCAAGATTTCTTCGAAAATGGTCTGCTTTTAATCGATCATCAGGAAGTACATGCGTTGGAAGTGGGAAATGCAGTGATATGCCGTGTTCAGTTTAGAAAACCTACAAGTAACCGATACTGTTGTTGTAGTTACTGTCATTTTTGTTGTATGTTGTTTTTTCGTTGTTTTTTTCATTTTCCTTTTTCTTACAAAAATGTATTTTTTTCGTTATTATTGATATATAATCGAGTAATTTACAGTTGGAAAAAAAGAAGAAAAAAACGAAAAGAAAAGAAAAAGTGCTATATGTCACCAAAAGTGTTCATCTAAACACGATTATGTGTCCATCACATCAAATCAGAATTGATGTCCAAATGTTATTAGCTAAGATGGTAAAAAAATGTTTTAAGTAATTTTCAATATTTCTGTTTTTGATGTTAGTTTTGATACTGGGATATTTAATTTTAATCACGATATCTCTCTCTCTCTCTCTCTCTCTCTCTCTCTCTCTCTCTCTCTCTCTCTCTCTCTCTCTCTCTCTCTCTCTCTCTCTCTCTCTCTCTCTCTCTCTCTCTCTCTCTCTCTCTCTCTCTCTCTCTCTCTCTCTCTCTCTCTCTCTCTCTCTCTCTCTCTCTCTCTCTCTCTCTCTCTCTCTCTCTCCCTCTTTTTTATTTTCTATCTCATTCATTTTAAAAAGGAATTTCACCCTGGAACTGTCTTGGTAATTTCAAAACAATTTTGTATTTAGCTGAACTACTGTCTTCAACGGGGTAGTTCTACAGCCCCTTTGAGAGACCTATGGAACATTTATTTTTCTTCTGATAACCCTTTTTAATGATTAATATTTCTATATTATGTTCATATAAGTTTCTTACTACAACTGCATGAACAAGGCATGTTTAGCAAAAAATCAACTGAAGAAGTTATTTGATTTAAAATGAAATAATATAGATATATAAATAAATAATTAAAGTGACCGTTTTGTAAATATATTTCTTTTCATTCCAAACTTAATGCTCCTACCTGCTGTGGGAATTCAGTTTTATATATTATTTACAAGTCTGATTAATATGTACATGTACCAGTATTGTTGATATTGATAATTTTATGCTTCGTTTCACTTCTTTTTTCTTTTTTTTTAACTTTTATATTATTATTATATATTTGCTTATTCTTTTTATTCTTTTTATTTTATTATTATTATTTTTTTTTTTCACAGAACATCATCAAGGAAATGGGAAAGAACTAAAACAAAAGCTTCAAATAAATTTATATTATTATTTATCTTATGTTAAAGATTAATCAATTAGCAAGGACAAATTTTAGATAGCCGTTTATATATTTTACATCCTCGTTATAAAACAAACACAAAGACACACATGTGCACAGATATACGTACCATCTACAAATAATATGTCTCTCTTTATGTCTCTTTCTGTCTGTCACTGTTTCTGTCTATATTTATCTATCTAGCTATCTCAGTGTATCTATTTATGTCTAGCTAAGAAAAAGGAAATATCTAAATGTATAAACTTTTCTGGGATATGGGTAGAAAAAAGTTCATCATTTATTTGTACATGTCAGCATTACATCTTTTTTAAAGTACCTAACAATGTTTGCGGTGACTAGTGTAATAGTTATTTTCTTTTAACTAATACTTAACTTTTCTTCATTTGTTTTCAAAAATGCAATTTATCCTAATTCTCTGCTATCATGAACATTTATCTTGTATTTTATAATATATTTTGTTTACAGTCAGCAATTCACTGATGGTGAAAACCATCCCGCTGACCGTTCATGTGACGGATATTCGAAGTCTTATACCATGGACCCAGAAATATTGTGGTAGAAATGACAAAACTTTTCATATGTAAATTTCTCTCTGTCTGTCTGTCTGTCTGTCTCTCTCTCTCTCTCTCTCTCTCTCTCTCTCTCTCTCTCTCTCTCTCTCTCTCTCTCTATATATATATATATATATAGAAAGAGAGAGAGATTTACTTCTCGCTGTTTTGTTCACTAGATTATGTAAAGGCAATAATGAAAAAAAAAAAAAAAAAAAAACATGTTATATAATCAATTCTTTGATTCATCGTTTATATATATATATATATATATATATATATATAATTGTTTAGTTACGTACTTATTCATTTATTCATTCTTTCGTTAATTCATATATTTTATTCACTTATTCTTAACTGTTTTATTTATTCATTCGTTTTTTTTTTATTACAATATTTATTTATTTATCTATTTATTAATTATTTATTTGGTCAGTAAGAGAGTTGATTATAACTAGCCTTTCTGATCAGTGTCTAAACCAGAATTACTGTATATCCACCTTAATACAAAAATCAGTTTCACACAGAAAAAACATTCATTTGCAAAATAAATATTTACTAAGTGCTTCAATACAATGTACGTTTTTGCTGTCTCTCATTTCACTCTGAACACAAAACAGCAGCAGAGGAAACGAAGTTTCTATGTCTTTACCATATACTAATATACTTATATTAAAATTTTCTAATTTATACAATTTATTTCGTTATTTGTTTATTCATTTTAAATTAGAACAATAACAACAACAACAACAACAACAATAATAATAATAATAAGAATAGTAGTAGTAGTAGTAGTTGCAGTAGTAGCAGATAATGTTGGCGCAGAATCATCGTAAAATAAGCTTTCAGCAAATAAAAATAAATAAATGAATAAATAAATAATTTAAAAGTGCGTGCTACACAATGGTTTCGAGAGAATACATTAAATAAATAAATCAATAAATATATTACATAGAAATGCCAAGAGGTAAAATAACAAACTAACACATATTACTAACAATTATCAGTTGAGATGTACTAGCAATTCCCATACAGAAAACAATCCTTCAAAATAACATTTTTGTAAATATATACTCTATCAAGAGTAATATAATTAATTCAGTATACGTGGCGGTCCAAAAATATACATTATTATATTATTATTATAAAACCCAGATGTCGGAATTTGTTTGTTTTGTTTTGTCAGGTGACCGATTGCATACCTATGCATATATAGATGTGTATGTATTTGCTTTCGAAAATGAAAAAAAAAACAAAAAAGAGGAAATAATACAAATATTAAAAAGTAAAAACTATTTCGTCTTTCAAACGTATTTTACGCGAAGTTTATATTACCTTTTTCCTTCTTTGCCATCATGATCTTTCTACCGTTTTTAATGGTTAGTTACTTGTACTCAGAATACTAAAATAGAGTTAATATAATGAAACATAAGTGGAATCATTACATGAAATTAAATCTTTTCATTTACATGCCATTAATAAATATATGTGTTTACAGATACATAAAAATGTGAAACATGTATTTAAACAATAGTCTTTTATTGTATTTTTCTGCACAAAGGTAAACAATATTGTATATACATATTGATACAATAACAATATAATGACATCCCGAATCCAGAACTTTCAGTATTAGTGAAACAGTTTAATACTGAAGTTCAGAGAAACAGAGATCATTTATTCACAATAAATCGAGTGTTTAATTCCACTGATCTTGATTTCATTATATTACTTTCTTTTATATTTTATGTTATTGTCTTATCTTATTTATTTAACCTGTTTTGAACATTTAAGGATCATTAATTATGTGAGAAAAAAAAAAATATTTCAGATATTTTATAATATGAGAAATTTGTCATAAAGAGAAAATGTTTTATTTTTAAACTTTACTATATTATTAATATTTTGTTTCTTAAATAAATTAGATGTTATTCTGATCGTATATAGTTAATATTTATTAACTTGAACAGGATATTTACTTATGGTATACAAGATTTATCAGGATCATAACTAATTTCTTTTTTTTTCTGTAATCAGAGGCACACTTAGTGATTGTTAAGTATTTTTCCTCTCCCACCTCTGATTTTATTTTTCTGTGAAGTAACTGGTAAAAATATTATATTTTAACAAGATGGATATAAAAATTTTGGTACATGAAAACATACATACAGAATTAGATACATCTGCAAAAAAAATTGACAGAGTAAAGACATTTAATTCTAAAGCAAATTTCTTTTCTATTATTTTATTTATTTATTTATTTAAATGTTTATTCCAGCATATTAGATTATACTGAAGATACAGCTCCGTGTCGTGACCCTGACTACCCGTGGTAAAACATCGCGCTGAATGCAAAGGTGAACCTTGTAAAGATATGACATTATACCCTGGGTGTTTATTTATATAACTGAATCATTATTTCTATTGTTTTATTTTAAACTTTATTTTAACACTTACTAACCGTTAATAGCGCATTCATTGTGTCAAAGATTAGTAATGCAATGTGGCTGGATTTTTATGTTCATGTTTATTTTTAATTCTTTATATATTTTTATCTTTTGTTTATTTATTTTTATTTTTATTTTTTTTTGTATTAGCCATTACATATTTATGTATCTGTGTGTGTCAAAAATATCGCATCATTTTCCTGAAATGATTTTGTTTAATTATTTATTTTTTGTTTAATTTTTATTAATTTTATTAAGTTTATTATTATACTTATTATACTTATTATTATTATTATTATTATTATTATTATTATTATTATTATTATTAATCTTCCCTCTTTTTTTTTTTGCGTGAGATGACTATGGAGTCAAACTGATGATGCATGTTATACGGTTAGATACGTCGTACGTTGGAATAGCTAAATTAAGCGAGACACTTCTGTTAGATTTAGAGAAATATTCGCACCCATGCTGTAAAGAACAAACTATTGTATTTAGGAAAGAAATGATGAAAAAAAAATGTCAAAACTATTTTAACAATTTTATTTGTTTTTTCTTCTTTTTATTTGTTAATATTTGTCTTGAAATGAAACTTATTTTTGTTTTCGTTTCCTTAATGGTTATTTTAATTGTCCTGACTATTCGGATCGTGAATACATTTTACCTGTGTTTCACAGGGGAATCGTTATTCTTCGTCTCCTTCTTCTTCTTCTTGTATTGGTTAATATGTTTATTGTTCATATTAATTAATTAATTTATTGTTATCAATATTTTATTATTACAGTTATTATTGTTGTCGTTACTGTAACTGTTACTATTATTGCTACTGTTGCTGTTCTTTCTTTTTCTTATTTCTTTGTTTCTTTCTTTCTTTCTTTCTTTCTTTCTTTCTTTCTTTATTTATTGTTATCAATATTTTAAGAGTTCACTGATATTTATGCTCTGTCTTTTACCTTCTTTCTTTTGATGTATGATTCAGTGTACTTTTTGCAATTTCGTTGCATTTTTCATACATTGTTTGATAGGTTTATTGAATCCCTTTATAAATAAAAAATTAATATGTAAATAATAAAAACAAAAACAGGTACTGCAAACTGCAGGAGTTTGTTTGATTAAAACTGACCTAATTCTAACACTTTTCAAAATACTGATCATGATGTATTTCACACTGTATAAAACAAATAAAATAAGATATATTGCTTTGTGATCTTTTCCATGTGTAAATGTACAATTAATTTGTTAAATAATAAAATATACATATATAAGCTGCTATGATTCAAGTCGTGTGTATTCTTCAGTGATTAACTATTCTACTGAGGTTCTCAAATCTACTTACGTATATTTTATTCACATCTCAGCCTTATATCGTTTCTTATAAACTCGTAATGTTCTCTTTGTTTGCCTGCTTTTTGTTATCTTTTGTTTTGTTTGATTTCTTTCCTTTTTTACTATTTATGTTTTCTATATAATTATTTTCAGAAATATCTCAAGAAATTAAATTGACATGGAAAACCGAAAATGCTTTTAATTTGGCACAATTAATACAATCAGGTATTATTTTTATATATTGTTTATTATCTGTCAATGTTTGTCTTGAAATGAGACTCTTATTATTCTCTATTTGTTATTTTAGTTGTACTCCCTATTACATTTTACCTTGGACTCTCTCTCTCTCTCTCTCTCTCTCTCTCTCTCTCTCTCTCTCTCTCTCTCTCTCTCTCTCTCGCTCGCTCTGTCTATATATATATATATATATGTTTCATCTTATATGAGAGTTAAATACAAATTTAGTTTACAAAAATAATTATGCCATTATTCAAATAATTATCCAAATACATATTTAGAGTATTTTTCATCATGTCAAATCAGTACTGATTAGATATTACATTACTGTTATTATTATTATTATTATTATTATTATTATTATTATTATTATTATGAAAATACCTTGTTTTCATTTTGTTGCGCCTAACAAAATCATCAGCCAATCAGCGATAAGACTAATCAACCTGGTACAACTGTACATGGTAACAAATGTGTGTTCTTTTGTGATTAACTCGTCAATCCCAGTTCTTCAAGCCACCGACATAAATTTTATTTAATTTACATAATTTCATTCTGTTTTTTAGTTACTAATTATTAGTTTATTGTATTCAACGGTCTACTAAATATATTTACTCCATCCTTCTTTAGCCAGCATATAAATACTCATATATTTAGAAAGTAATTCGCATTACTATAAAACTATAAAGAAATAATCCTATTCGCTCCTTTTTTTCTCTCTTTTTCTATCCTAATTCTTTTGTAAATACTGCACTTTACACATTTATATAATAATAATAATAATAATAATAATAATAATAATAATAATAATAATAATAATAATAAACGAGTTTTGTATAAAACGAAATTATTAAAGGCAGAAGAGCTTGTTACTGTCAAATACAGTTTAGTAACGATCAGTCTATAAAATAGTCCAGAAGTATTCAAAGACAATGCAGAGCGTATTTTCAATACATCTCAACAAAAAGTTGTTTATTTTGTGATAGACTTTTAAGTGAAAATATCAATAAGTCGATACCAATTTAATTGTTTTTGCAGAAAGAAAAAGAAACGATCTGACAGCTACAACAACAAAAAAGTTCGGTGTTATTATATTTATTAGCCTTACATATATAGCCTTACATATATTAACGGTAATTAATAATAACGTAACTTAAATGCTTTCTTTCATCCTTTCATCAGTACCATTTCTAGATTTTCTCTTTTTCCACTATAATTATCCCGCTAAAAAAAAAAATAAAAAAAATATGAGAATTATTACACATTAGGCAAAAATACATATGTCTATCTTTCTTTCTATAAATTTATCTGTGTATTTAAGATCTATATATCTATCTAATTATGTAGATGTGTGTGTGTGTGTGTGTGTGTGTGTGTGTGTGTGTGTAAAGAGAGACAGAGAGAGAAGGACAGAGATAAACAGAGAGACAGAGAGGGACAGAGAGAGACTGACAGATATTTTACTAAAATGTTCATTAAACTTAAACATCTTGTACAAATAGTCATTGTCTAATATTATTGCTAGTTTTTGTATAACCATAATAAAAAGAAACAAAAAATCTATACAAAAGTAATCTACGATAGTTCGAAAATAGTTTTCAAAACATCAGTTGTTTTTGTGAAATGTATATTGTTTTAAATTCATAAATACTATTAAAAAAGAATGAATAAAATAAAAGGAAAAAGAGCAAAATTTAAATTATTATAATCGTCGTTGTCTGTATTAATAATCATCATCGTCATCATCATCATCATCTAAGATCTCACTGATTTCATACACTGAATTTGTAAAAAAATAAAAATAAAATAATAATAATACAATTAAATTAAAAATAGTAATTAACAAACCTGGACAAGCAGGAACATCACATTTTCCCCAACGTACTTTGGGATTGGTGGTGTAGCACCACAGGTAACCATCGTGAGATGGATCGCGACAGTAGTTTTTAAACAGTCCTGTACGGTCAGTATTTAACCTTGCAGATAAAATATACACATGATTGTGAGGATAACCTGAGCCCCAGTTCTGACATGTGTCTCCGTTTTTCGTCGTACTTATGGTGCCAGGGTAGAGAACCCGATTTTCAACTTTAAAATAGCATTCGAGATCTGAGAATGAAATATTTGTGAATTAAAAATTTATTTCAAAGCTATCACAAGAAGAAAAGTTTTAGATTCACGGTTTATCATTATTATTATTACTATTATTATTATTATTATTCTTATTATTATTATTATTATTAACATTATTATTATTATTATTATTATTATTATTATTATTATTATTAAATTTACGTATTTATTTTTGATTCTTAGCTGATATTTTATATTAACTTATTTGTATTATATCTGCGTTTTTGGATCGCTATTTGGTGTGTGTATTTTTTATTATTATTTTGTTTTGTTATAAACATATTAAGCTGTTCAGTTAATATATTGTATAAATACTGTATAATTTTTATTTAGTTTGGTTTGTTTGTCATATAATTATTTATATAAGAAATAATGTTTAGATAATGTTTCAGTAATTATTATTTAGTATTTACTAGAAATTGCAAACCTTTACAAGCACGAACGGCACATTTGTCCCATCTTTTTTTAGTATCAGTGGTATAACACCAGAGAAAACCTCCTTTTGATGGATCACGGCAGTAGTTGGATGATTTCGATATCGATCCTTCTGGATAGTTACGGCGTCGTTTATAATAATTCACGTGAGGAAAATCCTTGTCCCATCGTTGGCATTCATACCCAAGGACTGTAGAGGACACTGAACCTTCATATACAATCGTATTATTCACCTTTATATAACAGTCTGTTTCTGAAAAAATAACTATTTCTCATTTAATGTTTTAATTATGTAGATTTCGACCTTATATATATATATATATATATATAACATATATATAACAAAAAAAACAACGAAAAAAGAAACAACAACAAAAAACAAAACTACGAAGATACTATAACCTTACATTTGCTATCTTAACATTGATTTTTCAATTACATTTATAATATTATTTATTTATTTATTTCTGAACCTTGGTACACAATCCCATTATTCACCTTTGTATGATAGTCTGTTTTCATTTTATTAATTAGTTATCTATTATTTATTTATTTACTTATTTATTTATTCATATATTTATTCATTTATTCATTCATTCATTTATTTATTGCACCACAGTTTTAATATTAAATTTAACTATTGGTTATTGTTATAGTGTGAAGACGATGTGTACACATTTTTTTATATAACTAATGTATTTTTCTGCTGAGTAATTTTTTCAGTTAACATTAACATTATGGTAACGAAAGCAGAAGTAGCTATATCTGAAGACAATACATTTGTACGAACTTTTGGCTATTGCAATGTAGTATAACTTTCACTAATTAAATATCATTTTTGAAAATTATGATACCATATATGTAAACAAACAACAGCAACAAACAAATAATAATAATAAAAATAGAAAATAAAAATTAATAACCTGGACAAGGCTTTACGTCACATGCCTCCCGTACAGGAGTGTTCTTTTCCGTATAGCACCACGTTTCACCTGACCCATCAGGATCACGACAGAAGTATTTAGCAATGGACAGAGAATTGTCTGGAAATGCGTCATAAGGATATGAATAACCTGGAACTTTTATGGAGTCCCATCTCTGACACTTACGTCCGCTGCGAGAAACATCTTTAATTCCATAATACCAAGCAGAATTATCCATCATGGTAAAACATTCTGTAAATAATTCAGGGAGAGAGAGAAAGAGTTACACCAAAACCAGTGAACATATAATCAAAACACTAATATATAAAATGCAACGGTTATAATGCATAAATTATCCAATAAATTAAATACAAGAACACCGAATCATGGAAGGTGTTTATAGTAATATATCATATATAAAGGAAGGAATCAGAGATAGATAGATAGGTAGATAGACAGATTATGTAGATAGATAAACCTCTGCAGCGTGGAACGACACATGGTAAGCGACTATGCTGTGACAGATCAGTAGAAAAACACCAAGGAACACCTGTACCATCAGGGTCACGACAGTAGTTTGCAACATCAGACAAACGTTTTACATTAAATAAACCAGGAACTGTGAAACTATGTGTGTGAGGTGACTGTACATCCCATCTCTGGCAAATACTTCCTTTATTTACACTTTTTACCCCTGAATAAATAGCATAACCACTTATTTCATAATAACATCCTTCTCCTGTAAAAAAAAAACAAAAAAAACAAACAAACAACGTTATAAAAATTTCTCTTTATAATAATGTAAACAAAATTGATTTTCTTAAAGTGTACCGAAGGGACAACGAAAACATGCTTAAATATAATGTCGAGATTTGCATCTTATTTGTTTATTGTTGCGAATCTCTTCTAATAAGAGTGTACCATGATGCTGAAATGTCTTTTCTTCTGTGATTAATAAACTGAAAGTCACAACGTGGCAGAAATTTAAAACCTGGGCTAAAAGAGAAGAAACTTAAAGTGCAGGAATCATTACATAACTTAAGAACTGTGCAATTACAAATTTGATGCGAACAGTGTCGTTTGTACTGACCACTTCAAGAAAATATTTATAAAATATGATCTGAAAGAAAGATTACTTGGGAATAAAGAAGTATTTAAAAAAAAAAAAATAATAATAATGGGTTAGAGGCAATAACTCTTTAAGAGTCTCCTAAACATTTTTTTCGATGAATGCCATTTCTTAGTACGGCTTCTGAGGTCCGTGTGTTTCTAAATGATCTCGACAAGTGTCAATTTTCCCCATAACCTTTTGACTCTTAATGTTCCTTGTGTATATATACATTTTCAGTTTTCAACCATACAGTGTCCCCTTTTACACCGTATTGCTGCTGCCATTAAAAGTTCAAACTGGCGTCTTTAAATTCTGAATAATAACTCAAATCACTATTATTTAAAAATGATCCGATTTCTGATATACTCCTGCATTTTAATACAGTTTATCTCTTTTCCCGAGATCAGAAAAAGATCATAAATAGAAACCGGACCAATAATCTAAGCAATGACGTAACAGTTACAGCTAAAGGTTTATATATATGTGTGTTTCTGTGTTTGTGTCTGAGATAGACATTTACCTCGACATGGAAAAATACCGCAGGTATCCCATCTAATGTTCTGCTTCACAGTAAAGCACCAAGGAAAACCATACTTGCCAGGGTCTCGACAGAAATTTGATGCGTCAGATACTGTCATCTCAGGAAACATATCATCTCTTATAAAGTGATGCTTGTGAGGAAACTGCGAGTCCCATCGTTGACATTGTATTCCATTTATTGTATATGTTTCAGATCCAATATACGCTGCGGAATTGTCAGTATCCAAATCGTAACAATCATCACCTAAGAAACAGAACTTGTACCTACTAAGTAAGCTAATAATAATAACAATTTTAAGACACATCGTGAAAAATGAAGCATTGTAAAGTGACATTTTGTAATAAACTGATCGCATTGTTATAAAACACTTCATTTTTTATTAGTATCATTTTTATTATTTTTGTAACATATTTTTTTTCACTTATTTATTATTTTAATAAACAACATTAAACATAAATATTTATAAATTCGGAATTGGGTTTTTCAAATAAAATTATTTACCTTCTATTTGTTATTAAAAATTCGCAGTGATTTAGAGACGCTTAGAAAATCTTTATTTGATTTAAAAAATAGATAAATAAGTAAGTAAATAAATAAAATTATGGTCTATTACGTAACTACAGATTGTAATAAACCTGAAAATTCTATACCCTTACTTTCACTAATTTATTTTTAAAATAATTATGCTAATATTGATCTTGTGGTTTTCAGTTTTTAGATTATACTATTAATACATGAAAAAATATTTGTAAAAAAAAAATCTTTTGTTAACAAATCAATTAAAATAAAGGCTTTATTTTTATTTTAGTGACACAATTTGAAACATTTTAAAATAAAATAAAAATTGATAAATGAAGTTAATACAAAAATGTTCATTAAAAAACCAAATATATACCTGAATTTCTTATAAAATTTATAAACATTTTATTTGGAATGTTCCGTTCGGTTCCTAAGTTAAACACTTTTGTAATAATAATAATAATAATAATAATAATAATAATAATAATAATAATAATAATAATAATAATAATAATAAACATTTAATAATAAAACGATAATTAATTATAATATTATTATTGTTTAACAAGCTTAAGTGATTGTCCTTTTCTCGCTGAAGATATCTGTTGAATATTTATATAAAAAATATATATATATAAAATAATGAACTAAAAAAAATCGAATGTCCTCGTGTTTCGGTCACTAGATTAGGGATAGGCAATAATGAAAGAAGAGAAAACAAAGAAAAACATATTCTATGATCGATTCTTTGATTATTCGTTCATTTATTTATATATTTATTTGTTTGCTTGCTTATTTATTCGTTCATTCGATCATTTATATATTTTTATTCACTTATTCTTACAAAATGTATTTGTTTATTCGTTTATCTATTCCAATATTTATTTATTTATTTATTTATTTATTTGGTTAGTTAGATAGTTAATAATAACCAACCTGTCTCACCAGTGTCAAAACCAGAAACACTGTATATCCACCTTAATACAGAAATTAAATTCAAGATAAAAAAATTCATCTGCAATATAAAAGACGAAATGTTTACTAAATGATTCAATACAATGTACATTTTTGCTATCTCATTTCACTCTCAATACAAAACAGGAGCAGAGGAAACGAAGTTTCTGTCTTTACCATACACAAACCTCATTTATACAATTTAGTTCATTATTTATTTATTTTAAATGACAACAACAACAACAGTAATAATAATAATAATAATAATAATAATAATAATAATCATAATAACAGTAGTAGTAGTAGTAGTAGTGGTAGAAAATACATTTTGGCATATATATATATATATATATATATATATATATATATATATAAATAAAAACGAGGTAAAAAGACACCCCAAAACAACACGTATTACTAACAGTTGTCAGTTGAGATGTACTAGCAATTCCAATAGAGAAAATAATCCTTCAAAATTAATTTTTTTTTTTAAATATATACTCTACCAAGAGCAATAAAATTAACTCAGAATACGTGGCCGTCCAGAAATAGACATTATTATTATAAAACCCAGATGTCACTTTTTTATTTTTATTTTAATTGTTATTTTTTTTTTTTTTTTTTTTTTTTTTTTTATGGGGTGACATGTTGCTTACGTGTGCATGTGTTCTTGTATATAAGTGCGTATACATATGCCTTTCCAAAACGAAAAACAAAAGCGAAAGTAAAAACTACTTCACCTTTCCAAATATATTTGGTGCAGAATCTATTTAACGTTTTTCTTATTTTTCATAATGATCTTTGTAACTTTTTCACTGGTTAGAAAATTGTACTCAAAATACTGACACAGAGTTAATATAATGAAACGTAACTGGAATAATAACATGAAATGTGAGCGCTTTTCATTAGAAGCCAATAATAAATTTATATATTTACAGATGCATAAAAATGTGAAACATGTATTTAAACAATAGTATTTTATTCTATTTTTCTGCACAAAGGTAAATAATATTCTAAATGCAAATTGGTACAATAACAATATAATTCTCTTTTTTTTTGTTGGATAACTCCGAAACTGAGATGCAATACGTCCAACGTACACAACCTGTTTTGAAAATTTAAGGAGAATTAATTATGTGACAAAAATGCAAAAACATTTGAAATAATTCACAGTATGAGAAATGTGTCATAATTAAATGTTACTATATTATTAAAATTTAGTTTCTTAAATAAATTAGATGTTATTGTGATCGTATATAGCAAACATGTATATAGACACGATTGAAAGGAACACCTCTTATTTCCAGGATATTATTTTTCAATAATCAGAGGCACAGATAAGTTTTTAAGTATTTTCCCACTCCCACCTCTGACTTTAATATTCTTTCAAAGAAGTGGTATAAATATTTTAAGCAAACATATATGTACAAATAGATGTGTGTATATATATTTACGTATATTTCAACGATAATTTTCTTCTTATTGAACATTGTAATATTATGAAGTTAAACGCTATGCAGGTCTCTCTCTCTCTCTCTCTCTCTCTCTCTCTCTCTCTCTCTCTCTCTCTCTCTCTCTCTCTCTCTCTCTCTCTCTCTCTCTCTCTCTCTCTCTCTGTGTGTGTGTGTGTGTGTGTGTGTGTGTCTCTTATTTTCTTTTGATAGATACTATACATTGGAAACCTGCATTTCCTAAAATTGTACTTTATTTATTTAACTGAATCATTATTTCTATTATTGTATTTTAATCTTTATTTTAACACTTACTAATTGTTAACAGGACAAAATAAATATTATTCATACAATGTGGCTGGATTTTTATGTTCATGTTTATTTTTATATCCTCATGTTTGGTTTTTTATTTCATTGTTTTTTTGTATTATTATTTTATTTATTACCGATTACGTATTTTTGTATTTGGGTGTGTCAAAAATATCGATTCCTTTTCCTAAAATGACTTTGTTTAATTTTTTTTTTTTTTAATTTTTAATTTAAAAAAATAAAAAAACATTTTATTTGTATTATTATTCTTATTATTATTGTTGATGTTATTGTTGTTGTTGTTGTTGTTGTTATTATTGTTTCCTCTTTTTTTGTCAGAAGAGTATGGAGTCAAACAGATTATATTAGATACATCGAACGTTAGCATAGGTAAATTAAGCGGGAAAGAACAAACTTATTTATTAAGGAAAGAAATGAAAGAAAACATATCAAAACTAATTTAACACTTTTAATTTTATATATTTCCAGGCATCTGTTAATAATTATTTTGAAATGAGGCTATTATCCTTCTCTTCGTTTTTTTTAATCGTTATTTTAATTTTACTCACTACTCAAATCCGGATTAAATTATACCTGAGCAACGAAAGAGAATTATTATATAGATATATATTTATTTACTTATTTATTATGTTTTATTTTATTTTAATTTATTATTTTTATTCAGTCATTTATTTTACTTGATTTTACTTTTTTGTTATTTTTTATTTATTTATTTATTTTTTTTATTTTTATTTTTTTTTTTACTTTTTTTTTTATTGTTTGTTTGTATTATTTTTTTTTGTTTATAAAGAGTTCAGCCTGTATTTAAATTCATACAAATATATCTAATAACTATCTGATAAACCGCCATCAGCCGATGTTATCTACAATCAGCATTCCACTGCCAAATTCTAATTCACTGAATGTGTAACGACAGTAGGAAAATATTACGAAACTTTAAAAAAATAACTTTATATTCTCATCTTGATTCCCTGGTAGCCGTGACTAAAAAACAGACATCTGTTGTATATGTCTTGGAGAAAATGTGAATGACAACAATACAAGTGTTCTAAATGGTCCATATGTTTTTTTTATTTTTTATTAAATGACATATTTTCTGTTGGATATTTAAGTGCAAATATTATTTATTCGATAGTATTTCACATTTATTTTTAAAGTAAATTTGACAAAAATTAATATACTAAAATGCATTCTTTAATGCTTTCCATCACTTCCAGTATAATTTCTAGTTTTCCTCTTCTTTAACGATAATTATTTAAAAATAATAAATAATCAAAACATAATAAATAAACATTATTACAGAAAACAAATACTAACAGGTATATCTGGATAGACAGACAGATGAAATGACAGACAGAGAGGGAAAGATATACTGATAGACAGATATTGCATTACTCTACATAGTACAAAAATAGTTGACTAATTATCAGTTCTTTTTCTGAAATGTGTATCGATTCAAATTCATAAAAATGTATCAAAAAAAAAAAAAAAAAAAAAATAAAAAATGAAACGATGGTTAAAGCTTAAGCTCATTATTATTATTATTATTATTATTATTATTATTATTATAGGTTAGGAATACCTTATCCGAAATTCCCAAATACTAAGTGGTTTTTTTGCTAGCAGGCGAAGTAGTGATATTTGACAGTTTTCGGAATTCTTAGCAAACATATACTTTATTAATTTCCATGAACGAGGTTATTAAAAGTTTTATACAAAAAGATCTGTATAAACTGTATAATAAATGTAAATGGTATTCGTCATTAGATATAAATTCCGTTCTCTGGTTAGATTCCTATATTCCAAAATCAGAAACACTTCTGACCAAAGCATTTTGCATATGGAATCCTCATCTTTTATATATATTTATTTATTTATATCATAAATATTGTTAATATCGCTATTCGTTAAGATGAAATGTAAAAAGGACAAAATTAAAAGCACACTGAATCCCAGCTTTCGTCGATGTATCGAAATATACTTTGAAATAAAATGATATACTATAAATTTGATTTGGAAATCAAAGCTAAATTAATCATTTGATCATTACTTTCGACACTAGTATATTCATTCTAGAAACGTTCCACGAATTTGCTTGAATCGGTGTTTCGTTTGTGTGAATACCTCTGACCTGTTTCGACACAAATGTACACTTAATGGTAATGTTCATTTGTTGCTTTTTTGTTCTTGTTCAGTGGATGTGTCTTATATTTTGAAGTGCATTTTAATTTTATTAATTTAATTTAATTTTATTTTATTTTATTTTTTTTATTTTATTTATTTTATTTTATTTTATTTTATTTTATTTTATTTCATTTTATTTTATTTTATTTATTTATTTGTTTGTTTATTTGTTTGTTTGTTAGATTTGTTTTCAAAAATAATTCAATGTGTCGATGTTAATACCTGTGTCATAGGAAGAAAAAAGGGAAAAAATGAAAGAAAAGATAAAGAAACGACGATGTATTAAAAATATGAATTGTACGATTATTACTATCAACGTATAATTAACCACGTTGCTGACTTTTGTCTCTAGAAGGAGGTGATTCGGTAATTAGAACATTATTCAAGAATGTCATGAACCTTGAATGACAATGACAGTGGCAATGAAATGACTTTATTCTTATAAACTGTAGGATTACATTAGAAAGAAAAATGTATAACAGATATATATAACAAAATTATAATGCTCATGCTGGGAAGTTTAACTTCGAGCATATACTCTCTCACATGTAGTTCTTATTAACAAACATAACTTTTTAAATACACATTGTTTTCTGTTACACAAATTATTACATGAAAATATGTTTGGATATCTCGTGTACTATGTATAGGATCATTACATTCAAATATATAAGATTACAAATATGACATTTTCTGTTTACTCTTAGAATATTAAACCATCGTCCAGTTTCAATGGGAAGTGTCACACCAGAGATTCTTGATTTAAACAAAATATTAGCATCCTTTTGAGAGAGCTCAGTAAGATAATTTTTTAATTTCAATTCATTTTTTTTTTTTTTTTAAAGTCGAATTAATACCCTTTGGAGACGTTTCAATTTCATTTTTCATACTGAGTTGCTGATACTGATCATGTAATATTTTGGATACCGTTTCAGGTAACCAATTAACGTTATCAAACTTCCGATATGTTCATATATATGTTAAACAAAATCATCTAAAATATTTTTGACTAATTGTTTTTCAAGGAGAATCGATAAAATACATGAACTAATATGTGAGGAAACCCTGTTTTGGCTTCTGCAGACTGGGTTCCCCAAAATGTTGTTACGCTTACTTTTATAGAAATACAATGCAGATCGCGTCCTAGTTCGCCACAGATTATAAAACCACGGGTATGTTTATTAACATTTACAAAATTTCATTATTATCATTAATCTTATAACATTTTATTTCTGAATATGTTCGAGTATATTGATGTATTAGATATACATCTTTCACGGAGGTCTTCGAATTGCCACAAGTTTTCATTGTAAAATTTTATTTATGATTTTTGTTTTACGTATTATAAATATCCGTGCTGCACCCAATGCTAAGATTCAAAACCATATCTTCAATTACAAACATTGTTGTAATTGATTCTAGTCCATTTGCCTAATTAGCTATAAGAAACTCCTCTAAGTCATTTAGAAAAATAGAAAATGTCGAGAATTTTCGTCTTGCCAGACACCAATTTCACAATTAAAATTGTCAGATAATAAACCGTTCTCTGTAATTTTTACTTTAGTTTCATTTTTATATATTTACAAAGACATTAAAATATTTCCATTGATACCAGACCTAATTAACTTATTCGATAATACAGTTCTCCAGAGTCTTAAAAGCTTTCTCGAAATCTATAAAATCAGAATAAATGTTTGTTTTTATTACAGTTGTTTTTAAATGTCCTACATTAGTTAATTAAAATAAATAAAGAGTATAAAGAATGTATGTGCACTCTCGTGGAATATTTTTACGAAATCCACCTTGATTTTCAAAAATCATGTTTGTTTCATATGCATACTTATTTAATCTAGAATTAAACTAAGTTGTAAATAATTTACCTAAACAGCTTAATAATGTAATAGACCTATAGTTTCCAGGGTCATTTCGAGCAGCTTTATTTTTATATACAGTTTTAACTTCTGTAATTGCTGTGTCAACAGTAATATTGGAGTCTGGTCAAAATATTATTAGTGGTTTCTTTGCTTTTAGTGTGTAATTTTTATGTTGGTGTCACGTGATCGGTTACAGTTTGATCAACATTGCTAATGGGAGTTTTGAAAAATGCAATAAAGAATCAAATGACCAATCTAATTTTGACCATCCCTGCTTATTGCTGTTCAGGATTGACCAGTACTCTTTTGTATTTGAAGTTTTAAGCATTTTCATTTTATGTTTAGTAGATGTTCTGCAATACAGTAATCAACGACACTTGCATTTTTACAAATATCTATCTTCACCTACTTTCTCATTCACAATAAACATGTTATTATTTCTACAGAAAATATTTCTTTCTTTTTATCCTTTGATACTCGTTGTTTTAATATATATAACATCTCAAGTTCAAACACATAATCAGCGAAAAAAATCACTATATTCCTCTTCTTCAGGATTAATACAACCGCCTGTTCAACTGTTGAAATCACCAGTGTTATATACTTTATCAAATGAAAACCAATCAATTCAGAACTGATAAAATCACATAGGACGAAATCAAAATGTATTTATTTTGATCAGCTGCTTGTTTGTTATCTGACAGAGTGGTGACCTTGATATCCGTTCAGTGACAACGATTTCAGTTAATACATCACTTCACTTATGTCTGAGAAATTTGTTTATTCTTTTTCAAAGAGTATTTCTAAACGCGATGTTCTGAATTCCATAATTTTCTGGCATTGTCAAAGTAGTTACCATTGCTGTTCCACCAATATAGTACCGATTCATTTAATTTTCTTTCGGTAAACATTTTCGTTACGTTAAATCCTGTTGCATAACGTTATTTTTGGCCAAAGATATTTTTTTCTTTGTAATCTTTTATTTCTGAGTGTACATATTATTATATAATTATAAATATACTGCATCACGTCTTAGTGCTCATGTCTTAATATGAGATAATGTTTCAGTAATTTCTGTTTATGAAATACGCCTAATGTTATAATTTGAAGTTCAGAATCAGTTGAAGAAAGAATAATCAGTATGGACAGGTAACGTCTTATTGGCCGTGGACTATCAACTAAAATGTAAGAATCTCTTTCATACAACTGTCTAATTTGTCAAAAAAAAGTCCAATCCTTTTTCTTTAATCAGAGATACAACATCAGAGCGAATCTTCCTTAGATGAGATGGATCACGGCAGTAGTTGCCTGTTTCAGATTCAAAACGTTCAGGAAAGTACCTCCCTGTATTCTAAATATCCCAGTCCCATTGTTGACGCTGACACCCCAAGAGTACTAGACGTAAAACCTTGGTACAAAATCGCATTATTCAACTTTGTATAACAGTCTGCTTCTGAAAAATAAGTATTTCTTATTTACTATTTTAAATGAATGAGGTAGACTTCATTATGTTCTCAAATGATTTTTTGCAATATACTAAACTGAAACGATGATTTAAAAATAAAAGTAAACAAAAAGAAACGTTGATTATGAATAAGATCGCATTAAATAAAACTTTAAGTTTGCGATATTAATATCATTTGATGCTTGCATGACATTAATTAAGCACATTAAGTTCCCTGTGAGAATACACTTTATATCCAAAATACGAGGGTGATGGTCTTCAATAATGAAACAGTCTGAAAATATTATATATATATATATATATGTATGTAATATGAAGAAAGAGTGAAGAAACAATGATTATATAATCTAAATATTAATATATATATATATATATATATATATACACACACATATACACATATATATATATAATAATAATAATAATAATAATAATAATAATAATAATAAATAAATAAATAAATAAATAAATAAATAAAAAAGGGAACACCGAAATGGCGGCTTAACTAAATAGCCTTTAATTGCATCGTATTTGTTTATGGCTGCAAATATATTCCAATAAAAATACGATGATACAAAATGCGAATGACAACATAGACAGTTAAGAGAAGAAATTTAAAGTACCGGAATGGTTATTTAATTTATGCACTAGACACTACTGACATTTACAAATTTGATACGAACAATGTCGTTTGCACTAGCCACATGTGTCTCTAAGGTATCTAGAAAATAAATAAAAAACTATGAACATTTTGCATAATCCTCTGATTGCTTATAATCTCTGAAACAACAACAGCAACAAATAAAAGGAAAAGAAGAACAAAAAAAGTGTATCAAGTTTTTCAAAAGTACAATGTCCGCATTTACGCTACCTTTCTCTGACCATTGTAGTCTGTAGTTGAACTTGACGTTTTTCTTTTCAGATAATCCAAATAATCAATCGAATTACTATTAATATTATATAATCTAATTTCAGAGGTGCATGTCAGTATATTTTTCAACTTCATAAATAGTTAGTAGCTTAGTTAGTTATAACTGAAGTTTCTCACCGGTGTTTAAACTATAACCGCTATATATCCACCTTGAAATAAAAATAAATGTGCTGATAAATTAATGTGTGCACAAACATGTGCTGATAAACATTCTCAATTGTTTTAAAGTATCAATTTTTAAGCTTGAAACTGGTTTTGCAGAGAATTGATTCGTATAAAGCGATTGTTCAGTGTGTTTGTATATACCCACTCTGGTTATGTAAAAATGTCTGGCATCCGAAATGATCTGTGACAGCTATTTCATGATAAGCGTGACAGTACCAAATTGTATTTTATAGTTTTTATATTTTGGTTTCTTGAAGGTCAGCACTTCTGAAATACTCCAGTGAAATATCAGGTATTTGCATGCCGAATAATAGGCACGTGCAATGAGAGACATACCGTGGGATGTACTCAGAGTGTCTGATACATAAAAAAAAACCTGTCGTGACCCTGACTAGCCCAGTGAGCCATGATGTCACACACAAATCCAGATAGAAGATGGGACACTTCTGGAATTACTCGATGTTAAAGTTAATCTCTCTCTCTCTCTCTCTCTCTCTCTCTCTCTCTCTCTCTCTCTCTCTCTCTCTCTCTCTCTCTCTCTCTCTCTCTCTCTCTCTCTCTCTCTCTCTCTCTTTACAAATGACAGATTCTATGCATTAGTATCTACATTTTCTCAGATTGTGTTTTATTTATTTAAATGAATCATTATTTCTATTGTTTGATTTTAGTATTTATTTAACACCTACAAACTGTTAACAGTAGAATGAGTTGCGTCACTGAAAAATAAAAGAGATTAGTCATGCAGTGTGGCTGGATTTTTATGTTCATGTTTGTTGTTAATTACACAGTGAAATAGATCATGCATATTACAGTGTTTGATACCTCGTACGTTCGAAGAGTAAAATTAAGCGACAAAATATTTTAGAATTTAAGAAGTATGCACCCATAGAGTATTTTATTTATTAAAGAAAACAAAGAAAACATGACAAAACAAATTTTACAGTATTTTTGGTATTTGTCTATCTGTTAATATTTATTTTGAAATAAGACTATGTTTACCGACTTAGTTTTCTTAATCGTTTTTGTAGTTTTTACTCACTATTCAAATACGGACTAAATCATATCGGAGCATCGAAAGGGAATTATTATTATTAATGCCATTGTTGTTGTTATATTAGTTTTGTTGTTGTTGTTGTTGTTTTTATTTATTTATTATTAATATTTTACACTGTTTGGTAGGTTTAGTAAAACGCTTTATAAAAAAGAAAAAATATTTATAATAAAAAGAAAATCAAATCAGGCACAAGTCCGCTTAATACGGTCAGCAGTTTCATATGGCTGTGCAGAGTGCTATTTCGTTATAAAGTGGTCGATATGTAATAAATAATAATAGATAATTGAGATCAGATTGATATCCGCAACTTTCGTGAGTGAAAAAAAAAAAAAAAAATACAGGGACTGCGGAGGCGTAGTTTATTTTTCAACAGCTGCGGTTACCAAACCAGCCTCGTTAGCGTCAGCCAGTTAGCAATCAGAACTGCTCATCCTGGAAGGATTGTACATGGTAACCAATGCGTATTCTTTTATGACTAACTTCGATCCATTGATTATTCTTTATACATGTCTCAGCGTTATATTGCTTCTTGCTTCCACATAGTTTCCTCGTTGTTTTCGTTTTGTTTCTTTGTTTGTTTCCTTTTTTGTTGTTGTTTGTTTCTCTTTTTTCTTCGTTTTTCTTGGGTGTTTTTTTTTTTGTTGTTTGTATTCTACCGTTTTGTTGTTGCTGTTTGTGATAGTGGCTGATTTATTTTCTTCTCATTTCACCGTAAAGCATCTTTATAAAGCCCCTGCATCATTTTTATTTTTTTTTTTTTTTTTTTTTTTTTAAGTTTTTTATTATTATTATTATTATTATTATTATTATTATTATTATTATTATTGCTATTTATAAAAGGTTTACAACCAACAACCTCTATTAAAAATGTATCTAAATTTACCTACTAATTATCCGATAAACCTCATCAGCCGACTTCGTCTAGGATCATCAAGTCTGTATATTATACAACTTCATTCACACAAGATTATATTATCACATATGTCATAACTAAAATCTGTATTTGTTTCTGTAGTTATTTTCAAACATATTACGGGAAATCAGTCAGACATGGTAGCACTGCCCAAAATGCATTTTGAGCTAGTGTAATTGATATTATCGTTGTCATTAGTTCTCCATTGCCAAATTCTAATTGAGCCAAACATTACGAAACTATAAAAAATAAAGTTATCTTCTCCCCTTTCCTCACAACACGCGATCTACTATCGCTTCCTGGTAACCGTGATTTCAAAACAGACGTATGTTGTATATTGGCTAGAGAAAAAGTGAATGACAACAATAAAGGCGTTCTAAATGGTTCAGCAATTAGCTTTCATTAAATTATATTTTTGGTTAGATTTTCAGAAGTATAAATGTTATTTATTTGGTAGGAATTCACATTTATTTTTAGAGTAAATTTTATAAAGTTAACTTAAATATTTTCGCTGATCCTTCCATCGTTTCTAGTAAAATTTCTAGTTTTCCTGTTCTTTAACAATAATAACTGAAAAAAAGATAAATAAAAAACCACATAATAAACATTATAACAGACAAAAATATTAACGGATACATCTGGATAGACAGTCAGATGGAGTGACAGAGAGCGAGATACTATCGTTAGATATTGTATTACTATATGCATCATATCTAAAAAATATTGTACAACAAACATTTTCTAATCATTTTCGACAGGTTTTGTATAACAAGAATAAGTAAAATACAGTTTACGCCAAAGTAAATTATAATAGTATAAAAATAGTTTAAGAATTATCAATTCATTTTCTGAAACGTGTATCGTTTCAAATTCATATAAAAAAGTTTAAAACCAAAAAAAACAGAATTTCTGAGCACTATCGAGTTAAATTTATTATCATCATCATCATCATTATTATTATCATACCAAGTGTAACGATAGCATGTAGTTTGAGAATTTATTGCAATAAAGGAATATCGATCACACTCCTGTCTTCTAAAGAATAAATAAAATAACAAATGCAGCCCTATCATTTTTTTTTTTTTTTTTTTTTTTTTTTAGGATCTGTATAACACCAGATAAAACCTTTATTAGATGGGTTACGGCAGTAGTTCAATCATTTTGATATCGAATCTTCTGGATAGGTACCGTTTTTTTTCTGTAATCATTCACTTGTGGAACATCCCAGTCCCACCGTTGACATTCATACCCCAAGGCTGTAGTAGACGTAGAACTTGGTACAACAGTCTGTTTCTTAAAAATAATTATTTCTCATTTAATATTTTATTTATGCTGATTTCGATCTTTAATTAAAAACAAAAGTAATAATTTGATGACCTTATGTTTGCTATCTCAATCACATTTGATGTTTCCATTACATTTATAAATTATCTATCCGTAATATTATTAAAAAAAAATTGTTTATTTGTTTGTTTGCTTGTTTGATTGCTTATTTGTTTATTTATCTATTTATGTATTTATTTGATTAGTTAGAGAGTTAGTTATAACTAACCTTTCTCACTAGTATTTGAGCCAGAAACACTGTGTATCCATCTTAATACAAAAATAAAATTCACACAAAGATTTCAGGAAAGTAAGTTAAATAAATGTATGAAGTTTATATGTCTTTGCCATACACTATCATGTTTGTGTTAAAATTTTCCTATTTATAAAATTTATTTCATTATAAAGTTATATGAACCATGACAATAATAATAATAATAATAATAATAATAATAATAATAATAATAATAATAATAGAAAATACATTTCGGCGTAGAATCATTGTAAAATAAACTTTGAGTAAAACACAAAAAAATACATAAATAAATAATCTAAAAGCGCGGGATACATAGTGGTTTCGGGAGAATTAAATAAATAAATAAATAAATAAATAAATAAATAATAAAAAAAAGTGTGTTACACGAACATTTTTGGAAGAATAAACGAATACAAAAAACGGAAAGAGCTAAAAAAACCGCACAGATTACTAACAATTATCAGTTGATATCTACTAGCACATCCCATACAGAAAACAATCCTTCAAAATGACATTTTTTGTAAATATAAACTCTATCAAGAGTAATAAAATTAATTCAGTATACGTGTCGGTCCAAAAATATACATCATTATTATATTACCCATATGTGTAGGTTTTTTGGTGCTTTTTTTTTTTTTTGCTTGTTTGTTCATGATTTTATTTGCTTGTTCGTTCATATATTTTTTGTTGTTGTTTGTCTGCTTTTTTTTATAATTTACAAAAGATATCCGATTGTTTATAAATGCATTTGTACATGTATATGCGTATGGATATGCTTCTCAAAAACGAAAAGCAAAAGTAAAAGCATAATAAGTTTAAAAAAACCAACAAAAAAAGCCTTCTTCTTTCGAAAAATGTTTTGTCCAGAGTTTACTTGACATTTTTACTTCTTCCTAAAATGATTACTGGTTCATCAGTTGTATTCAAAACATTATCCTGAATACTGAAATAGAATTAATATAATGATATATCCATGGAATATTTACATGAAATGTAAAGTCTTTTCATTTAAAAGCAAATAATAAATTATATATATATATGTATGAGAATGTGAGATGTTTATTGAAACAGTAGTCTTTAACTGCATTCTTCTGCACAAAGGTAAATAAAGCTATAAATGAACTGGTCCAATTCCAATATAATGATGTCCTAAATCCATAGCTATGAATGCATGTGTAACATTTTAATATAGACTTTTCGAAGAAATAAATTTCATTCATACAAAAATAATTCAAGCATTTAATTCTGCAGGTCTGAATTGCATTATATTATTTATTCTTATATTTTATTCTATCATGTTATTATTTTTTGCTTCTTATTTATTTATTTATTTATTTACTTATTTATTTATTTATTATATTAATATCAGTTGTTATGTGTATGTGTGAGGATTGCTATATGTACGCAGAACGATTTCTATCACAGAGACGTTTCATAAAGAACCATGCTAAAAGTAAAGAAGATTTTTTAGTTGATAATTGCACATGGATTTTTCTGTTGCCTATATTATATATAGACTAAACTGAAGTGTGATGCGCCAACGTACAATTTCTGTTCTGAACATTTAAGGATATTAAAATAAACATTTCAGATAATTCATAATAAGTATTAGAAATATGTCAAAAGTAGAACATTTATATTACATTTAAAATTTACTATATTATTAAAATGTAGTTTCTTCAATACATTTGATGTTATTGTGGTGGTGTCTGTCAGTATAATCAATATCAGAATTGTGTTCTGTTTCAAAACAGCGCATTTATTCGAAACCACTGACTGTTTGCTGTGGAAGCTGTATTTCAGTATAACTTAAACACAACAGCGTATATAATTAACAAGTTTTAAAAGAACACCTGCTCTTTCCACTACATTTACTTGTAGTGTAGCACACAATATATTTCAGGATCATGACTGAATTTTTTTTCTATAATCAGTGATAGAAATGGGGCTGTTAAATGTTTGTTTTTCTCCCTCCGCAGTCATAACATGCGCATGTGCAGATAGCAAAATGCATACATATATGTTTAACAGATAAATGAAATTAAGTATAATAATTTTTTGAAAAAATAAACAAAAAAAAAAATGAAAGAGTTTAATAGTTAAAAATAAAACTATAAAAAAAGGAAGAAGCAAGAAAGCAAATCAAAGAAATCCAAGAAACGAAAGCATTTCGCTGTTATTTAACAATATTAGATGTCTTCAAAGATAAAAGCTGCTATTGCGTTCAGTTCTTAATAAACATACGCTGAATAACTGCACATTCATTACTTTTTTTTTCTAAAGTGAACTTTCTCACCACTAATTTTTTCACTGTAAAACAAGTGTAAACGATTTGTAATCTTGGGTAATCAAGTAACGTATTAATTTCTTTAAAATCTATATTCTGATGTTGATTTAAATCAACAAGCACTTTTTTTCAAAGATAATAGATTATACTGACTTTGCAGTTTCGTGCGTGAAACTTCAAATTACTGTCGTGACCGTGACTACCCTGGTAAAACATCGCGTTACAAATTCCAGATAGAAAACAGGAGACTTGTGGAATTACTCGTTGTCTAGTTTAATCTCTCTCTCTCTCTCTCTCTCTCTCTCTCTCTCTCTCTCTCTCTCTCTCTCTCTCTCTCTCTCTCTCTCTCTCTCTCTCTCTCTCTCTCTCTCTCTCTCTTATTTTCAACTGACAGATTCTATGCATTGATATTTGCATTTTCTGAAATTGTATATTATTTAATTAACTGAATAATTCTTTCTATTATTTTATTTTATTATTTATTTTGACACCTACAAACTGTTAAAAACAAATAAATATTATTCATGAATAGTGGTTGGATCTTTATGTTCATGCATATTCTTAATTTTTAATTTTTTTATGTTTGTTTTGTTGTTGCTGGCTTTTTTTTGTCGTTGTTGTTGTTTTTTTTTGCTTTATGTATATATATATATATATATATTTGTAAATGACAATAGAGTCAAATCACATATGCATATTATAGGTGTTAGATACCATGTACGTTAACATAGCTAAATTAAGAGAAAAACATCTTTTAGATTTTAAGAAATATTCGCACATATGCTGTAAAGAATATGCTTTTATTTACTAATGAAATGATAGAAAACATGTCAAAATTAATTTAACAATATTGTTATTTTTTTCATATTCCTTTCTGTTAACATTTATTTTGAAATAAGTGTATGATTATTCTCTTCGTTTACATAATTGTTATTATATATTTTACTCACTATTCAATCGTATTAAATTATAACTGGGCATCAAAGGGAAATTATTATTGTTATTGTTATTATTATTATTATTACTAGTAGTAGTAGTAGTAGTAGTAGCATCAGTAGCAGTAGTAGTAGTAGTATCAGGAGCAGTAGTAGTAGTAGTGGCATCAGTAGCAGTAGTAGTAGTAGTATCAGGAGCAGTAGTAGTAGTATTGTTATTGCCGTTGTTGTTCTCGTTGTATTATTTGTATATATATATTAATAACCAAAGAGAAAGGCAGCTACTGCAAATAAGGCAAAACGGAACTCCGCTTAACTCATTTTGACCTACTTACGACAGTTTTCAAACAGCGATAAATGCGTTTTCTACGTGCAATAAATATAAACATTTTGATCTGTTACGTATTTCTTGGTGAAAAATCAGTAACAACAATACAGGCATTCTAAATGGTTCAGCTATTAGCTCTTATTAAACTACCAATTTTGTATAAGATATTTAAGTGTAAATATTATTTATTCGGTAGTAATTCACATTTATTTTTACAAAACTTCGGTATACTTAAATGTTTTCTTTAATCCTTCCATCATTTCCACTATAATTTCTAGTTTTCCTCTTCTTAAACGATAATTATTGAAAAAAAAAAAAAAAATAAAAAAATTAAAATAAAATAAAAAAGTAAAAACAAGAAAAAAACATAATAAATAAATATTGGTGTAGACAAAAGTACTGACGGATACATCTGGATAGACAGACAGATGAAATGACAGACAGCGAGTGAGATACTGATAGGCCGATATTGTTCTATTGTGCATTAAACGTAACAATCTTGTACAAATGAATATTTTCCAATCATTTCCGATAATGTTTTAATAACAAGGATTAACAAAAAAAAAAAAAAAAAAGATAAAAAAAAATCTACCCCAAAGGAAATAAGTTTTCAAATTATCAGTTTTCTGAAATATGTATCGTTTCATATTCATAAACAAATATTATTATTATTATTATTATTATTATTATTATTATTATTATTATTATTATTATCGTCGTCGTCATCATTATTATCATACAAAGGCAAAGGTACGAATAATAAATTAATTTCATACACAGAATTTATAACAACCCGTCACGAAAATAACTAAACAAATGAAATGCTAAAATAATAAACAAACCTGGACAAGCAGGAACATTACATTTTTCCCAACGTACTTTGCGATTGGTGGTGTAGCACCACAGGTAACCATCGTTAGATGGATCGCGACAGTAGTTTTTAAACACTCCTTTCCGGTCAGTATTTAAACTTGCAGATAAAACATACACATGATTGTGAGGATAACGTGAGGCCCAGTTCTGACATGTGTCTCCATCTTTCGTCGTACTTATGGTTCCAGCGTACACAATCCGATTTTCAACTTTAAAGTAGCAATCGAGATCTGAGAATGAAAATGTATTTCAAAGCTATCGTAAGTTGAAAAAGGTTTAGATTCACAGATTATTATTATTATTATTATTATTATTATTATTATTATTATTATTATTATTTATTTATTTATTTATTTATTTATTTTAAATTCATATTAGACTTTTTTTGAGTGTTTTTGGATGTGTTCTTTTTAAATTATTCTTCTTCTTCTTCTTATTATTATTATTATTAGTAGTAGTAGTAGTATTAGTAGTATTAGTATTAGTATTAGTAGTAGTAGTAGTAGTAGTAGTAGTAGTAGTAGTAGTAGTAGTAGTATTTCTATACATCTAAATAATAAACTGTTTAGTTAACATATTGCATAAGATTGTGTAACTTTTATTTACTTTTGTTTATTTCTCATATTAAGTTTCTTTTCTTCCGTTTTCTTTATTAATAAAAAAAATTATATCAGTGAGTCGATATTAGTGATGTGGATATTAATGATTTATTATGCCTTTGAAAACAATTTTCCTTTATAATTTGTTATTTGTATGGGCATAACTGGCTTAACATCTGAATGGATATTATTCTCCTTACAATATTGGCAATATTATATAATATAACAAATAGTTTGGGAATTTAGAGGAAGCAATTTAGTCTGTTGGACTTCTTTTGGTTTCTTCAATTGTTGTTTTTTATTTATTTATTTTTATTTATTTCATAATTTTTTTTTTTTTTTTCGGAAATGTAGAAAAGAAAGAAAGAAAACAATATTATTATCAGAAAATAAAACGTTATCAGCAGTGGACCATGTACTGTAGTAAAAGAATATCGATCACACTGCTGTCTTCTAAAGCACAAATAAAGCAAAAATACGCCGCCATCCGATCGAAACATTCACAAACCTTTACAAGCAGGAATGGCACATTTATCCCATCTTTTTTTAGGATCAGTGGTGTAACACCACAGAAAACCTTCGTTACCTGGATCACGGCAGTAGTTGGATGATTTCGATATCGATCCTTCAGGATAATTAATTTCTACAATATAATAATTCATATTAGGCAAATCCTTGTCCCACCGTTGGCATTGATACCCCATGGCTGTAACAGACGTAGAACCTTGGTACAAAATCGTATTATTCATCTTTGTGTAACAGTCTGTTTCTGAAAAATAAGTGTTTCTCATTTAATGTTTTAAATTGTGAAGATTTTTTAAATAAACAACAGAACATCATTTGATAACATTGCGTTTGCTATCTTCATAACGTTTGATTTTTCCTTTACGTTAATAAATTCTCTATCATAATATTATTTATTTATTTACTTATTTATTACTATATTCATTCATTCATTTATTCATTTATTGTCAACATAGATTTAATATTGTATTTAACTACGGGTTATTACTAATATTACAAATGTGAAGAAGATGAAGTATACACAATTATTTATATAATTAATGTATATTATTATCTTTCTTTTTCCTTTTTCTTTTCTTTTTCTTTCTGAATTACCGTCAACATAATGCAAGCAAAAACAGAAATATCCTATAAAAAATATTTTGCTATCATAATGTCATATAGTAAGTTAATAACTGTAAATCGACATTCTAAGCTGTGATAGCGTATATGTTACAATAAATAAATAAATAAATAAATAAATAAAATACTAATAAATAACCTGGACAAGGCATTATGCCACATGTCTCCCGTGAAGGAATTACGCTTCCCGTATAGCACCATGGCTCACCTGTCCCGTCAGGATCACGACAGAAGTTTTCAGCGCGGGACCGAGAATGGTCTGGAAACGAGTCATCAGAAAATGAATAATTTAGACCTGCCATATTGTCCCACGTCTGACACATAAGTCCGCTGCTAGAAACATGTTTAGTTCCATAATACAAAGCATGGCGATTCTTAATAAGGAAACAGTCTGAAAAAAGAATATATATATATATATATATATACACACTCAGTCGTACGTTGACTTACGAGTTTAATTCGTTCCGTGACCGAGCTCGTAACTCAAATTGCTCCTCCCTCAAATCAAGTTTTCCCAAGTGAAATTAATTTAAATACTGTTAATCCGTTCCAGCCCCCGCAAAAATCTCCCGAATTTTTGTGACTGACGTGTTTTTAAATAAGAAAAATGTATGTATAAATGAAAAATATTGTATAAAAAACAAAATAAAAGAGAATGTAAGGAAATAAGTTGCTTTTGTAAAGTGTACAGTGTTAGGGTTTCTCCATTTTTTTCAGGGGCCGAGGTCCGCAGCTTAGACTGAGACGATGGACGCTGAGCAGATGAATGGTTCATTCCGCCAACTAGTGGCGGCATTTCTGCAGCTCGCTCGTAACTCGGATTTCAGATCGCAACTCAAAGCAAAACATGGACCGGGCGGCTGCTCATAACTCGGAAAATTCATAAGTTGGAGCAATCATATCTCGGGGTAGCACTATACACACAGACAGACACACACACAACACACACACACCACACACACACACACAACACACACATATATACACACAGATCCATCAAAACCATATATTTATATTTATAGATATATGTATATTGATAGATAGATAAATAGGTAGATAAACCTTTACAGCGTGCAATCAAACAAGGTAAGCGTCCCTTTTTCGGATGATCAGAATAACACCAAGGAACACCTGTACCATCAGGGTCACGACAGTAGTTTGCAATATCAGACAAACGTTTTGCATTAAATAAACCAGGATTTGTGAAATTGTGTTTGTGAGGTGACTGTGAATCCCATCTCTGGCAAACACTTTCTTTATTTACATTCTTCTTCCCTGTATAAAGAGCGTGATTCTTCATGGCATAATAGCATTCAACTCCTGGAAAAGAATAAGAAATATAACAAATACTGTTTAAAATCACAATGTAAATAAAAGTAGTTTTTTTTTTTTTTTTTTTAAAGTGTTACGATGGAACAACGAAATGATGGTTTAAATATAATGCCGATACTTCAAAATTATATCTTTTGATAAAACTGTACCATAATGCTGAACATTCTTTTCTCGAAATATCAAGAACTCTTTGCGGAATCCTTTTATGATTAATAAAAGTGACAATATAGCAAATATTTTCAGCCAGGGATGAAAGAGAAGAAATTTAAAGTACAGCAGTGATTACATAATCTAAACCCTGTTCGCTCGACAAATACAAATGTGATGCGAACAGTGTCGTTTGTAATGACCGTTTCAAGAAAACATATATATAATGTGATCTGAAAGAAATCCTATTTTACTAACCTACCACATCCTACTTTACCAACCGTTATACACTCGTGAAACAATGCCTGATATATTGTGTAAATAATACAAAACTGAGAATAAAGAAAGATAAAAATAGAAGTCGTAATGTAGGATCTTTCTTACTTATGTCAGTGATTAAGCATGTGAATTATCCAAATGGTGGCAGAGTTTATTGTAGTGATAATAAAGGTAAGTCACTACTCGGTAATAGCCTCGATCGAGGATATATATATATATATAGATAGATAGATAGATAGATAGACAGATAGATAGACAGACAGACAGATAGTGAGAGAGATAGACAGATAGACAGACAGACAGATAGTGAGAGAGAGAGAGAGAGGGAGAGAGAGAGAGAGACAGAGACAGAGAGAGAGAGAGAGAGAGAGACAGAGAGAGTATGTGTGTGTACGTGTGTATGTGTGTGTTATATATTCGGGTTTTATATTCGGAACAATAAATAAGAGAGAAAGAGACTAACCTTGACATGGAGAAATACCACACCTATCCCATCTAATGCTGGGCTTGTTAGTAAAGCACCAAGGAAAACCAGAATGTGTAGGGTCTCTACAGAAGTTTGCGGCGTCAGATATTGATTTTTCTGGAAACAGATCATCTCCTGTAAACGTATGCTTATGAGGATATTGCGAGTCCCATCGTTGACATTCTATTCCATTTATAGTATCTGCTTTAGTTCCAGTATATACCGCGGTTAAGTCATCCTTAAGATCGTAACAATTCAGACCTAACAAAGAAAACTTATGTCTGCAAACTAAGCATATACTGAAAATAATTTTAGAACATTTTATTATATTCTTTTATTTTCCTTTTTATTATTTAAACAAAATTAGAGAATCTTTATTTGATTTTCAAAAATTAATTAATCAATTATTACATAACCACAGATTACAATAAAGCTAAAAATTCAAATACATTTACCTCCACAAATTCGTTTTGAAAATTATAATGGTATTATTGATCCGATTGTACTCAGTTGAATCTTTATTTATTTATTTATTTTATATTATTTTATTTTATTTTTTTACCAACTGATTTATTCTTTCTTCCGGGAATAAATAAATAAATATAAACAAAAGATAAATGAATGCTAAATGATTGAAAGTAATAAATCAGTCAGTGAATATATATATATATATATATATATATATATATATATTGATCTACTTATTTATTTAGTTAGTTAGAGATTTAATTATAACTAACCTTTCTCACCAGTGTCTGAACCAGAAACCCTGAGTATCCACCTTAATACAAAAATCAAATTCACACACGAAAAAGTCATCTGCAAAATAAAAGGCACAATTTCTATTGTGTGTTTCTGGCATAAATTCTACTCATCGATACAATGTAAAATAGCTTTGAACAAAAATAAATAAATAAATACATAAATAAATTAATAAACAAACAACCAAACATAAAATCAAACAACAAATACAAAAACAAACAATTAAATGATCCAGATAAACAAAAATCATATTATTAGAAATCATCAGTTGAAAAGTACTAACAATTTCCGTTCAGAAAACAATCCTTCAAATTAACATTTTTTGTATCAGTGCAGTACTAAAATTTACTTTAAAAGATAAAAAAAGAAGATATGCATATGCATACATACATACATACATGCATACTTACATATATATATATATATATATATATATATATATATATATATATATATATATATATATATATATATATATATTTTTTAAAAATAAAGAATATAAATATTTGTAAATATATACTATTTCAAGAGCCGTAGAATGAATTGAGTATACGTGACGGTCCCAGAGATATTCATCAACAATATAAAACCCAGATGTCGTTTTTATTATTAGTACTATTATTATTATTCATTGATAAATGACGAACTGTATGTATACGTACACGATTTTTGATAAAAATAGAAAATACAAAATACAAAAAAATGAAATTTCAGATAGCAAAAACTACTTCATCTTTCCAAATATATTTTATGGCAGAGTTTATGAGACTTTTTCTTCTTTTCTAAAATGATTTAATTTGACAAATAAACGATAACTAAGATGAGTGAAACAATATATAAGATCATGTCTTGCAGCAAAAATATTATCATCTATGAGTTAGAGTTCACTGAATCAGAGCATGGTCATCCAAAACTTGCCTTCAAAAAACTATGTGTATGTCCGACAGAAGGAACCCAGTAGTGGAGTGATTTCTTACGAGTGTGAATGAAGAAGGCAACACGCTGTACAGCTAAACTGTGCTTCTTTCATCTGAACCAATATATCTGGCGCCAGGTTCAACAGTATTCTGCCAGTTCATTACAGTATTGAAAAAAAGTTTGCATTACTGATCCACCAGATAGCTGCAATTGCTTTCGTTTCAGTGGATAACTTACGGCCGCTTATGAAGCACTATCAGAATCTTATGATGACCAGTATGGCAGAGCTGGTCGCAGATGTGATTCACTTGCAATGTTGAAATGTGGAACATGCATCAGCGAGTAGAAAATAATTTGCCGCGGACCAACGTCTTCATGAAAGGATGGCAGTCAAACATTTCTGCCTACCATTTGAATTTCTGGAAGCTGATAGACATTTTAAAGCGAGAACAAGCACTGAATGAACTGGAAATAACAGCCTTCATTGCGTTCCGTGAGACTGGTCAGACAGCGTGAAAACCGACACGTACTGGAATATCTGAGTGGAACACAACATAAAAGTGTGAATTAACTCTTGTAAGAAGTGCGTTAGTATACACAGCCATAGTTTAACCCGTACTTATGAATGAACTGTCGCTATACAAAGCTTTACTAGAGGACCACGGACATACTACTCTGAATTTGATTTATATGTTGTCTGTTATTTTTGATATATTAAAAAACCGGTCCTTATACATATATATATCTGGTTATGCTTGAAAATCATTATTGGAAGAACAAATGGAGTACAGTTGTCCAGGGAGAAATTGTCGTTGGTAGCAGTTCTCGGGGGACGAACAAATAAACGTCATTAATAAACAAAACAATCGAGAATTTAATTCCACTGATCTTGATTGCTTTGGGTTATTTAATCTTAAATTTTATTTTATTATGTTATTATTTTTTATTTCTTATTTATTTATTTAATTTATTTGTTTGTTTGTTTGTTTTCTTGCTTTTTTTTGTTTCTTATACTAATATCAACTGCAATGTTTATCTGTGAGTGTTACTATATAAAATGATTTCTATCACAGAGCTGTTTCACATAGAACCATGCTTTCAGTAATGAAGACTTTGCTAATATTATATATGAACTAAATTGAGGTGTGGTACGACCACACCGTTCACGGTCAAATGCTACCGCCAACGTACACAATCTGTTGTGAATATTTAAGGAACATTAAAATAAACATTTTAGATAATCATAATAATTATTAGAAATCTGTCAGAAGTAGAAAAATTCTATTACATTTAAAATTTACTACATTATTAATATTTAGTTTCTTAAATAAATTCGATGTTATTGTGATGGTGTCTATCAGTAAATATCAAAATACCTTATTTATTGGAAACAACTGACTGTTTGATGTGAAAGCTGCATTCCAGTATAACTTAATTACGACAGGAATATAGTTAACAAGATTTAAAAGAATACCTCTCCTTTCCTAGGACATTTACCTATAGTGTAAAACACAATATTTTTCAGTATCATGACTGAAGTTTTTTTTCTATAATCAGAGGTACGAATGGGGCTGTTAAATGTTTCTTTTCCTCCCACTATTAACTTTAATATTCTGTTTTAATAAGATGTATATGAACATTCTGAAACATACAAACATGCACACGCATTATATCTGTGTGGATCATTGACTAACGCCATACATACAATCATAACATGCACATGTGCAGATAATTCAATGCACACATATAGAGTATATATTTAATTGATAAATGAAATAAATAATAATAATTTTGTAAAGAAAAATACAAACATAACTATTTTAAAAAGGAAGATACAAATAAGGGAAACAAAGAAAACCAAGAAATGAAAACCTTTCGCTCTTATTTAAGAATATTAGACGTCTTCAAAGATAAAAGCTGCTACTTGATAAACATACCCTGAATAACGACGCATTAATCATTCATTTATTTTAAAGTGACCTTTGTCACCAGCATTTTTGTCACTGTAAAACAACTGTAGACCATTTATAAACCCGCATCACTGTAATTTGTTTTTGTTCAATATATATTGTGATGTTGATTTAAATCAACGAGTACTTTTTTCAAACATATTCGATTACATTCAAATTGCAGTTTCGTGTGTAAAACTTTAAATTACTGTCGTGTCCCTGACTACTTTAAAAAATACAAGTCCGGATACAAAAGCGACACTTGTGGAATTACTCGTTGTCTAGTCTCTCTCTCTCTCTCTCTCTCTCTCTCTCTCTCTCTCTCTCTCTCTCTCTCTCTCTCTCTCTCTCTCTCTCTCTCTCTCTCTCTCTCTGTTTGTCTGTCTTATTTTCTTCTGATAGATACTATACATTGGTACCTGCCTGTTCTGAAATTGTACTTTATTTATTTAACTGAATCATTATTTCTATTTTTGTATTTTAATCTTTATTTTAACACTTACTATTTTTGAACAGGACAAAATAAATATTATTCATACAATGTGGCTGGATTTTTATGTTCATGTTTATTTTTATGTCCTCATGTTTGGTTTTTTATTTCATTTTATTTTTTATTATTATTTTATTTATTAGCGATTACGTATTTATGTATTTGGGTGTGTCAAAAATATCGCATCCTTTCCTGAAATGACTTTGTTTAATTATTTATTTATTTTTTATTTATTTATTTATTTTTTAAAACACATTATGTTTGTATTATTATTATTATTATTATTATTATTATTATTATTATTATTGTTGTTGTTGTTGTTGTTGTTGTTGTTGTTGTTGTTGTTGATGATGATGCTGTTGTTGTTTTTGTTATTATTATTATTTCCTCTTTTTTTGTGAGATGAGTATGGAATCAAACAGATTATATTAGATACCTTGTACATTAGCATAGCTAAATTAAGCGGGAAAGAACAAACTATTTTATTAAGGAAAGAAATGAAAGAAAACATATCAAAACTATTATTTTTATATATTTCCAGTCATCTGGATAATAATTATTTTGAAATGAGACTATTATTCTTCTTATTTTCAACTCAACTGACAGATTCTGTACAATGATATTTGCATTTTCGAAATTGTACTTTATTTATTTAACTGAATCATTCTTTCTATTATTTTATCTTAACAATAGAATGTGTTGTGTCACCAAAGAAAAGGTAATAAATTATGCTTGCAATGTCGCCGGATTTTTATATTCATGTTTGTTTTTAATTTTTTATTCATTTATCTTCTTTCTTTTTTTCATATATTTATTTATTTATTTATTTATTTATTTATTTATTTAATAACCATTACATAAACCCGAGCACATCAAAAATACTTTTATTTTCTTGCTTTTTATTCTTTTTTTTTTCTTCGAAAAGACAATAGAGTCAAATACATTATGCATATTATAGTTTTAGATACCACGTACGTTAACATAACTAAATTAAGCGGCAAATATCTTTTATATTTTATGTAGTATTCTCATCAGTGCTATAAAGAACAGACTATTTTATTTATTATTGACGTTGTTTTTCTTCTCGTATTATTTTTGTAGTCGTTGTTATTTATTTATTTTGTATTAATATTTTAAGATATCATTTAAATTTATGCTCTACTTCTTATCTTCATTATTATTTTTGTATAATAATCAGTTTAGTTTTCATACACTCTTTGGTAGGTTTACTAAAAAAAAAAAAAAAAAAAAAATGATTAATTATATTAATAACAAAAAGAAAAGCAGGTCATACAACGATAAATGCGTTCGGGATATATTTTGTAACTCAATTTGCTAGTATATCAAATGAAATTAATTGAAATACTATTAATCCGTTCCAGTCCCCCCAAAAAAAAAAACGAATTTTTTATAACATGCTTTTAAATAAGACAAATGTATGTATAAATGACAAAATATTGTATAAAAACAAAATAAAGGAGAATGTAAAGAAATAAACTGGTTTTATAAAGTGTACAGGGTTAGGATTTTTCCATCTTTTAGTGCACAGAGTTATAGCCTTTGTCGACTCCTTCTACTTCAGGATGGCACATATCCTAAAAGTACTCCGCTCGTACTGCCTAGGTATGTTGACTACACGCACACCTCACTTATATTTTTCTATAATTGCATGCCTTAATTCAATGGACATAATCCGCTTCTTCTTCTCAACACTGTCCTTTGCACTCACTTTCTCAGGCAAAATACTGCATAAAAAGCGAGGTCAAATGTGATGCAAACGACTGAAACGCGGATGTTGGGCGGATGTTGTGTTATTCGGCAACAACGGCGGCGTATCTGAAGCTCGCTCTCAACTCGGATTTGGCTCGCAACTCAAAGCAAATAATCGACAGGGCACGTGCTCGTAAATCGGAAAACTCGTAAGTTAGAGCACTCTTCTGTCAAGGTACCACTCCATATAAATATATGTAAAACTAATAATAATGACAGTGAAGTTTATTTTTTCATTTCAATTTATTATATATTTTTTTGTTTTTTCTTGTTTTTTACTTCAAATAAATGTTAGAATTTTGATGTGTTACGTGATTCTTGGAGAGCAAGTGAATGACAATAAAACAGACGTTCTAAATGGTTCAGCTATTAAAGTGTATTAACCAATTTTGTGTTAGATATTTGAGTGTAAATGTTATTTATTCGGTAGTAATTCAAATTTATTTTTTGCAAAACTTTGGTGTACTTAAATGTTTTCTTTAATCCTTCAACTCATTTCTAGTATAATTTCTAATTTTCCTCTTCTTAAACGATAATTATTGAAGACAAAAAAAAAAAAAAAAAAAAAACAAATAAAAAAATTAAAACAGCAAAAAAATAAACACACATAATAAATTAACATTAGTATAGACAAAAATACTGACGGATACATGTGGATAGACAGACAGATGAAATGACAGACAACGATGAGATACTGATAGACCGATATTGTGCTGCTATATGCATTAAACGTAAGAATCTTGCACAAATGACAATTTTCTAATCATTTCCGATATTTTTAATAACACGGATAGAAACAAAAATACAAATCTACGCTAAAGTAAATTATTATAGTACGAAGTTAGTTTACCAGTTATCAGTTCTTTTTTCTGAAATATGTATCGTTTCAAATTCATAAAAATGTATGATAAAGTAAGAACGAAAGAATGAAAGAAAGAAAGAAAGGAAGGAAGAAACGAAAACAAAAGGATCGTTTAATATCGTTAAAGTCATAATGAATTATTATTATTATTATTATTATTATTATTATTATTACAATCATCATCGAGAAAAGATCTTTATCACAACAAGGGAAAGGTATGAATAACAAACTAATTTCATACACAGAATTTGTAAAACCCAACATGAAAATAAGTAAACAAATGAAATGGTAAAATAATAAACAAATCTTAACAAGCAGGAACATCACATTTGTCCCACCGTACACTGGGATTGGTGGTGTAGCACCACAGGTAACCATCGTGAGATGGATCGCGACAGAAGTTTTTAACCAGTCCTTTCCGGTCAGTACTGACGCTTGCAGCCTGAATATAGTCGTGTTTGTGAGGATAATATTTGAACCATTCTTGACAGATATACCCATTTTTTGACGTATTTATTGATCCAACGTACACAATCCGATTTTCAACTTTAAAGTAGCATTCGAGATCTGAGAATGAAATATTTGTGAATTAAACATTTATTTCAAATCATAAAAGTTTTAGATTGACAGTTGTTGTTGTTGTTATTATTATTATTATTATTATTATTATTATTATTATTATTATTATTATTATTCTTATTGTTATTGTTATTATTATTATTATTGTCATTATCATCATCATCATTATTTAATTATTTATTTATTTATTTATTCATTCATTTTGAATTCATATTTAATCATTTATATTTCCTTATTGGCTTATTTTTAAATTATTATTATTACTTCTATGCACCTAAATACTAAATTGTTCAATTAATATATTATATACTATTCTATAATTTTTATTTAACTTTCTTTCTTTGTTATGCAATTATTTGTATAAGGAATGTAACAAACATCAATCTTAGATTCTTGTTTAAAAATATATATGAATTAATAGATATTAATACTGTGCAATTAGAAAAAAAATAGAAAGGAAATTAAAAAGGAACGTTATTATTATTATTATTATTAGTAGTAGTAGTAGTAGTAGTTGTAGTATTTCTATACATATAAATATTAAACTGTTCAGTTAATATATTGTATAAGATTGTGTAACATTTATTTACTTGTGTTTGTTTCTCATATTAAGTGTCTTTTCTTCCTTTTTCTTTTTTAATTCAAAAAATATATCAGTGAGTCGATATTAATGATGTGGAACTTAAAAAAATGAATGACTGATTTAATATCTCTGTATTGTCATTGGTCGAAAATATATTTATTATACCTTTGAAAACAATTTTCCTTTATAATTGGTTACCTGTGTGTGCTTAACTGGCTTAACATTTTAATCGATATTATTCTCCTTAGAATGTCGACACTAAACATTACATTATATATTACAGCATATATTTTTAGAATTTTGACGAAAGGGAGGACAGGGAGGAAAGAAAAAATCTGTATCAGAAAGTAAAATGTTATTGTAGTAAGAGAATATCGATCACGGTCTTCTAAAGCACAATTAGAGTAACAAATGAAGCCCTACCACTTAAGAAAAAGTCACAAACCTATACAAGCAGGAACGGCACATTTATCCCATCTTTTTTTAGGATCAGTGGTATAACACCAAAGAAAACCTTCATTAGATGGATCACGGCAGTAGTTGGATGATTTTAATATCGAATTTTCTGGATAGTTACTGCGTTCTTTATAATAATTCACTTGTGGAATATCCCAGCTCCACCGTTGACATTGATACCCCAAGACTGTAGTAGACGTAGAACCTTGGTACAAAATCGTATTATTCATCTTTGTATAACAGTCTGTTTCTGGAAAATAATTATTTATCATTTAAAGTTTTGACAAAAAAAAGTAAGATACCATTTGATAACCTTACGTTTGTTACCTCAGCAAATTTTATGTTTCCATTACTTTAGTATATTATCTGTCTGTCATATGATTTATTTGTTTATTAGTATATTAATTCATTCATTCATTCATTCATGCCACCATAGCTTGAATATTAAATTTAACTAGAAGTTATTACTGTAATACAAAAGTGAAGAACATCAAGTATACACATTTATTTATATAGCTAATGCATTTTTTTGCTGAGTAATTTCTTCAATTACCATTTACATGTAGAAGGAGAACTTGAAGTGTGCTATATCTCAAAATTATACATTTATCCAAATTTCTTGTTATCACACTATCATATAATCAGAGACATTGTAAGTTATTATAGCGTACACGTAAAAATAAATAAATAAATAAATAAATAAATAAATAAATAAATAAATAAAATACTAATAAATAACCTGGACAAGGCATTACACCACATGCCTCCCGTGAAGGAATTACGTTTCCCGTATAGCACCATGGCTCACCTGTCCCGTCAGGATCACGACAGAAGTTTTCAGCGCGGGACCGAGAATGGTCTGGAAACGAGTCATCAGAAAATAAATAACTTACACCTGTCATACTGTCCCACGCCTGACACTTAAGTCCGCTGCTAGAAACATGTTTAGTTCCATAATACAAAGCATGGCGATTCTTAATAATGAAACAGTCTGAAAATATTTCGGGTGTGTTTGTGTGAGTGTGTGTATATATATATATATACACACACACACACACACACATATACACAGATAGTTAGATAGATAGATAGATAGATAGATGTGTGTATATATATTTTTAAAAATATATAAACAAAATATACTAAAACCATATAATTTGTATATATATATCTATGTGTGTATGTATGTATGTTTGAATGTATTTATGTATATATGCATGTATGTATGTATATAGATAAATAGATAGATAAACCTTTACAGCGTGCAATCACACAAGATAAGCGTCCCTTTTTCGGATGATCAGAAAAACACCAAGGAACACCTGTACCATCAGGGTCACGACAGTAGTTTGCAACATCAGACAAACGTTTTGCATTAAATAAACCAGGATTTGTGAAATTGTGTTTGTGAGGTGACTGTGAATCCCATCTCTGGCAAACACTTTCTTTATTTACATTCTTCTTTCCTGTATAAAAAGCGTGATTCTTCATGGCATAATAGCATTGAACTCCTGGAAAAAAAAAAGAGATATAATAGATACTATGCATAGTTACAATGTAAACGAAAACGATTTAATTAAAGTGTACCGGTGGAACAATAAAATTATGGCTTTAATATAGTGTCTATGCTTCCATCTTATTTGTTGATCTTATAAAATTGTACCATAATGCTGAATACTCCATACTTGTAATATCGAGAACTCTTTGCGGAATGCTTTTATGATTGATAAATCGTCAGTGAGAACCTGGGAGAAATTTAAATATTGGGATAAAAGACGAGAAACTTAAAGTATAGGAATGATTAAATAACTTAGGCACTGGACACTCGACAATTACAAATTTGACGCGAACAGTGACATTTGTAGTGACCATTTCAAGAAAACATTTATAAAACATTGAGAATAAATGAAGATACTTAAAATATTTGATGTAGGGCCTTTCTTATCTGATGTCAATGTTTAAGTATGTAAAATATCCAACCATAGTTGGCACAGTTTATTGTATTAATTACAACCAGATTAGGTGCTACTTGATAAAAGCCACGATCGTTAAATGATTCAGAAACAAATTCGCATACATTTTCGGTTATATTTTCATTCGATGTAAAATTATTAGAGGCACCATTGATTAACAGTCGCCTAATCATTTCTTTCGATGGATATCATTTCATATTACGACTTATGTGCTACTTGCGTTTCTATATTATCTTGATAAGTGTCAAGTTTCCCCGTAAGCCTCTAACTTTTTATGCTGCTTGTTTATAGACTTTTTCAGTTTTCAACCATACAGTGTCCCCATTTACACCATCATGTTGCTGCCATTAAATGTTCAAACTGACGTCTATAAACTCTGAATAATCACTGAAATCACTGTTATTTTAATATTATCCAGTATCTTAACATTGTTTTTTTTTTTTTTTTTTTTTTTTTTTTTTTTTTTTTTTGTGTAGAGCAGAATAAACATAAACAGAAAGTGGACCAACGTTCTAAGCACTGACATCACAGCTAGAACTAAAGGTTAAGACAATCTTATGCTTCTTGTCATTCAAACGAGAACTTCATAAGCTGAGATTACGTGGCACACACACACACACACACACACACACACACACACACATAAATTAAATTGTGTCATTAATTATTATGTGGACAGAGAGAGAGACTTTTACCTTGACATGGAGAAATACCGCACCTATCCCATTTAATGCTGGGCTTGTTAGTAAAGCACCATGGAAAACCAAACTTGCCAGGATCTCGACAGTAATTTAAGGCTTCAGATACTGATTTATCTGGAAACATATCATCCTTTGTAAACCGATGCCTGTGTGGATATTGCCATTCCCATCGTTGGCATTCTATTCCATGTATAGTATTTGCTACATTTCCAGTATACACCGCGGACAAGTCCTCCGTAACATCGTAACAATGTTGACCTAAGAAATAAAACTGATGTCTACAAAGAAAGGAAATAAATTTATCTTGCAAAGTGGTGCATTGTAAAGTGTTGTTTTCAATTATAGGTACTGGACCAATTATCTGCACTCCTTGGGGGATGAGACAATCCAGATTTCTGGTATCAATACGTAAATAATTAGGCATAAACATTTTAAAATTAAAAACGTAAAGAAACCTGAAAATATACAACTGTGGCGACTAGACACGTAAACAATGCAGCGAGTGAATGAACGCCACGCGGCTTGAAATAGTAGTTCCGGTCTGGTAAGGACAACACCCGCGCGTGCGACCTATGAAAAGAGCGTCGGGAAAACACTTCCGGTTTACTGGTCTTTTCGGATTTCAGGACGCCGGATAATTGGTCCAGTACCTGTATACTAATCGAACTGTCATAAAACATTTTTTTTATTATTATTATTTTTTACTATTATCATTATTATTATTATTATTATTATTATTATTATTATTATTATTATTATTATTATTATTATTGTTATTATTGTTATTATTGTTATTGTTGTTGTTGTTGTTGTTGTTGTCTTTTTTGTTATTTTACATCAAAAACAGTTAAAGCAGTTTCGGTATAAATATTTATAACTTTTTTAAAAATAAAAAAAAATGATTTAAAAAGAGACAGATAAGTAAATACAGAAAAAAGTAATGTCTATTACATAATTATAGATTGTATAAGCCAGAAAATTCAAATATCCTTACTTTCGCAAATTTATTTTAAAAATAATAATGTTAATATTGATCTGATGGTTTTCCGTTCCATCGTTAGATTATGCTATTGAGTCTTGAAAAAACAATTAGTGACAAATTTTGTAAAGTTTTACCATTTGATAAATGAAGTTTATTACAAAAAGAGTCATCAAAAAAACAAATATATCCCCTAATAATAATAATAACAACAATATTTAGTTACAATAATCAATTATGCTTTTTGTGTAATAAGTTTAAGTAATGAATGATGTGGGCTTTTTTTATTATTGTTGCAATTTTGTCTTTATTTATTTATTTATTTATTTATCTATTTATTTTTACATAAATGATAAAAGAGACACTCATATATATATGAGTGTCTCTTTTATAATTTATGTAAAAAACAATATATATATATATACACATACACACACACACACACACACACATCTAGCTCAACACAAACATTTACTGAACTTTATAACAGTAATTTATTAATAAACTGTAAAAAATAAAATATTATAATTTCAGTCCTTAGATTATGTTAAAGCAGTAATGGAATGAAAAAATATAACAAAGACAAAAACGTTCTCTGATTAACTCTTTGTTTCTTAGTGTGTTTATTTCTTTAGTTGATTATTTATTTACTTATTTATTTATTTATTTATTTATTTATCTATCTATTTGTCTATCTAACTGTCTATCTATCTATCTATCTATCTATGTAGTTATCTGTTTGTTTGTTTATTCATTCATTCTTTCGCTCATACATATTTATTCACTTGTTCATATTTATTTATTTCTATATTCCTTTATTTATTTATTTTTTCTATTTCTTTATTTATTTGATTACTTAGAAAATTAGTTATAACTAACCTTTCTCACTAGTGTATAAACCAGAAACACTGTATATCCACCATAATATAGAAATCAAATTCATGCCCCAAAAAGTCATCTGCAAAATAAAAGAAAAAATATTTATAAACCGTTTCTATCATAAATTCTACCCATCGATACAATATACGTTTTTGGTATCTCATTACATACTGGTGTTATAATTTTCTAATTTATAAAAAAAAAAAACATTTCCTTATTTATTTTAAATGAACCAGTGATCACGACAACAACAAGAACATAATAATAATAATAATAATAATAATAATAATAGAAATATATATATATATAAATAAACAAATAAATAAAATAAATAAATAAATCATCCAAAATTGTGTGTTACGCAGAGATTTCATGAAAAAAAAAAAAAAAAAAAAAATAATAACTCTATTAAATAAAAATGAAAAGAGATAAAAAAAAAAAAAAAAAAAAAAAAAAAATAATAGCACAGGTTACTAACAATTAGCATCTGAAATCTAGCTGCAATTCCCATACAGAAAACAATCCTTCAAAATAACATTTTTATAAATATATATTCTGTCAAGAGCAATAAAATTAATTCAGTATACGTGGCGGTCTAAAAATATACAGTATTATATTATTATTATAAAACCCATGTCTGTGGGTTGGATTGTTTGTTTCTCTCCTCTTTGTTTTTTTGTGTGGTTTTTGTGCTTTCTTTTTTCTTTTTTGTTCTTAATTTACAATGTATCCGATTGTTTACAAATGCATATGTGCATGTATATGTATATGCATATGCTTATCGAAAACTAAATCACAAACAAAAGAATATAAACATTTAAGAAGTAAAAATGTTTCATCTTTCGAAAAATATTTTATGCAGAGTTATTGAAACAGTAGTCTTTAATTATATTTTTCTGTACGAAGGTAAACAATACTATAAATGAATTGGTCCAAAACATATAGCAACGTCCTGAATCCATAGCTACGGATGCATGTATAACATTTTAATATAAACTTTTCGAAGAAATACATTTAATTTATACAGAAATAATTCAAGCATTTATTTATTTATTTACTTAATTATTTGATTGTTTGTTTATTATACTAATATCAACTGCAATATATATCTGGGAGTGTTGCTATATGTATGTAGAATGATTTCTATTACAGCTGTTTCATAAAGAAATGTTAGGCGATTTTTCCTTTGCCGTTATTATATATAAACTAAACTTAGGTGTTATACGACCACACTGTTCTTGGTCATATGCTACCGCCAACGTACAAAATCTCTTTGGAACATTAAAGGAGCATTAAAATAAACATTTCATATAATTCATAATAATTATTAGAAATCTGTCATAAGTAGAACATTTATATTGTATTTGAAATGTACTATATTATTAAAGTTTTGTTTCTTAAATAAATTAGATGTTACGGTGATGGTGTCTATCGGTATCATAAATATGTTGTGTTTCAAAAATGTATATTTATTCGAAACCACTGACTGTTTGCTGTGGAAGCTGTATTTCGGTATAACTTAAATACGACAGGGTATATAACAAGATTTAAAAGAACACCTTTCTTTTCCAGGACGTTTATTTATAACGTAGCACACAATATTTTTTAGGATTATGACTGAAGTTTTTCTATAAGCAGAGACACAAATAGGGCTATTTAGTATTTGTTTTCCTAGCACCACTGACTTTAGTATTCATTCGAATAAATGGTAAAAAAATAAAAATAAAAAAAATAAATACAAATATAAAAATTAAAAATTAAAAATAATTTTAAAAAAATTAAAATAAAAATAAAAACGCGAGCATGTAAAACAAAGAAAACCAAGCAACGAAAATCTTTCGCTCTTATATGAGAATATCAGAAAACTTCTTCAAAGGAAAAAACTGCCACTGCATTCACTTCTTAACAAACATACCTTGATTAACGACACATTCATTCGTTATTTATTTTAAAGTGACCTTCCTTACCACCATTTTTGTCACTGTAAAAAAGAACAAGCCATGTGGAAAAGAAAATGTACGGAGTAGAAAATCTAACTGAAAGGCATATAGATCATATCAAACATGTATATCATTTTTAATATTTTGAAGTTTCGTGTGTGAAATTTCAAATCAGTATCGTGATCCCGACTACACTGGTAAAACATCACGTTACAAATTCCCGAAAGGAATTACTGGTTTTGTACTCTCTCTCTCTCTCTCTCTCTCTCTCTCTCTCTCTCTCTCTCTCTCTCTCTCTCTCTCTCTCTCTCTCTCTCTCTCTCTCTCTCTCTCTCTCTCTCTCTCTCTCTCTCTCTCTCTCTCTCTCTCTCTCTCTCTCTCTCTCTCTCTCTCTCTCTCATTTTCAACTGACAGATTATACATTGTACATTTTTGAAATTGTACAGTATTTATTTAATTGAATCATTCTTTTCATTACATATTTTAATATTGTTTCACACCTACAAACGCTTAACAGCAGAATGTGTTGTGTTACCGACACACACACACACACACACACACACACACACACACACACATAAATATATATATATATACACACACCCACACAAATATATCATAGCATAACATTTATATGTATGTATGCATGTGTGTTCATTGATAGGTAGATAAATAGGTAGATAAACCTTTACAGCGTGCAATCAGACATGGTTAGCATCCCATTTTCGGATGATCAGAAAAACACCAAGGAACACCTGTGCCATCAGGGTCACGACAATAGTTTGCAACATCAGACAAACGTTTTACATTAAATAAACCAGGAATTATGAAATTGTATTTTGTGAGGTGACTGCGAATCCCATCTCTGGCAAGAACATTTTCTTTGTTTACATTCTTCTTTCCTGGATAAAGAGCGTGATTCTTCATGGCATAATAGCATTCAACTCTGAAAAAGAGCAAGAGATATAACAAATACTGGTTAGAATCCACAATCTAAACAAAACTGATTTTCTTAAAGTGTATCGGTGGATCAACGAAATGATTGCTTAAATATAATGTCTGTACTTCCATCTTATTTCCTTATGGCAGCGAATCTCTTCTAATAAAACTGTACCATAATGTTGAAGATTCTTTTTTGTAATACCAAGAACTCTAAAATGTGATCTGAAAGAACTCCTATTTTACTAACGTACCAGACACTACTCTACCATGTGCTATAACAGTCCTGCAAACAAATTTGAGAACAAAGAAAAGTAAAATTCATAATGTAGAGTATTTCTTACTTATGTCAGTGTTTGAGCATGCGAAATATCCAACATTAGTAAAATAGCAGCAGAATTTATTGTAGTGGTACACAGTCAGGTAAATTACTACTTGGTAATAGCCTTCTCGATCGAGTAAACGATTGAGGAGTACTTCGCACTCATTTTGTCTTAATAGTTTAATTGGAAGTAAATAAAACTGATGATGAAATCATTGTAGGCCTGACTTTTTAGCGGTCGTCTAATCATTTCTTTCGATAGGTGTCATTTCATCCTACGCTTAGATGCTCAGTGTGTTTCTAAATTATCAGTGCAGAAAGATAATACTGGTGCATAAATTATTTCATAAGTGATTATGTAGACAAGAAGACACAAGAAAGTTATATAAATATATTTATATTGAAACCACTTGCGTCTGCGTCCAATGTGTGTGTGTGTGTGTGTGTGTGTGTGTTATAAACGGAAAAATAAATATGAGAGAGAGACTAACCTTGGCATCGAGAAATACTGCATTTATCCGACGAAACGATGTGCCACATAGCATAGCACCAAGGAAAACCGAACTTGCCGGCGCCTCTTCAGAAGTTTAAGGCGTCAGATACTGATTTATCTGGAAACATATCATCCCTTGTAAAGTGCTGCTTGTCATGATATTGCGAGTGCTATCGTTAACATTTTATTTCATTTATAGAATTCGCTTTAGTTCAATTCAGAAAAAAATGCTTCAAAACAATTTTTTGGAGCTATGCAGTACTAAAGTTTACCCTAAAAGGAAAAAATAAAACATATGCATATGTATACAGAAAGGAATACAAATTTCAAAAAGAAAAAACTACTTCATCTTTCTAAATATACTTTATGCCAGAGTTTATAAAACTTTTTTCTTCTTTTATAAAACTATTACTTGGTTAAACAGTTGTACTCAAAATATTACCGTAAATCCTGAAATAGAATGAATATAATAAAATATACATCGAATAATTACTCGAAACATAAACATTTCAGATATTTCATAATATAGAAATCTGTCGTATGTAGAACATTTATATTTTATTTAAAATTGACTATATTATTAAATTTAGTTTCTTAAATGAATTGGATGTTATTATGATGGTGTTTTTCGGTGTCATCAATATCAGAAATGTGTTCTGTTTCAAAATAGCTTACTTATTCGAAATCACTGACTGTTTGAGGTGAAAGCTGTATATCAGTATAACACAAATACAACAGCATATATAGATAACACGATTTAAAAGAACACTTCTCCTTTCCAAGACATTACTGATGGTATAGTACACAAGATTTATCAGGATCATGACTGACATTTTGTTCCATAATCAGAGGTACAAATGGGGCTGTTAAGTATTCTTTCAAATAAATTATAAAAATATTGTATTTTAACAAGATGTATATAAGCATTCTGAAACACGCAAACATATGTTCATAAATGTAGATACACATATACATCCATTCGTACATACCTCTATGAACACACACCACCTATGGGTCATTTGTCTACGGGACACATACAGTTATAACATACAAATGTACAGATAATATAATAGACACATACACACACACACACACGCACGCACACACACACTTTAGATAAATGAAATTAATAATAATTTTAAAAAAAAACCTAGAAAAAAAAAAATAATAATAATTAAAAAAATAATAATAAAATAAAAATAATAAAAAACAAAACAAGAAAAAAACAATCAATAAAATAAAGAAACGAAAACCTTCCGTTCTAATTTAAGAATATCAGACGTCCTCGTAGAAGAAAGCTTTCACTGCGTTCAGTTCTTAGTAAACTTTGACAAATGACATATTATTAATTTACTTATTTTAAAGTGAACGTTCACATTTTTGTGACTAAAAGAAAATTTACGAAGAAAAGACATCTAATTGAAAGGCATATAGATCGTAAGTAATTTATTTTTATTTTATTTTTTATTTTTTTTGGAATGAATATTGAAAGGTTAATTTAAATCAACGAGCATTATCCCAAAAGATTCACTTGAAAAAATAAATGATAATTTACCTAATAAAGTAAATTCTCAACAAAACAAGAAAATTATAAATAAAAAAAAGAGATTATAATTATTATACATTAAAACGCTTGTAAAATAATATTTAATAATGTTATTACTAGCTTAGAAAGGAAACATCTAAAGTTAAGTAAACTAACAAAGTTTGAATGTATACTGTATCGACAGAAAAAGACTATTTTATTGTTAACGGTCAGATAATTAAAGGCCCTCCGTAGTTCATTCCATAGGAACTTTACAGATTTCTGTTTAGGGAATACTACTGACCAGGGGAATACATGCGCACAGTGTAAGGTCAGACATAGGGAGTATATACCTCCATCACACGACAGTCCTGGAGCTTCTTGCCTCGTCTGCGAATCTCAAGCTGAATCGCTATACATCAGTAAAGAGGTAATTTCTCTGTTGATTCGATTTCCATTGAACCAGTTGTTGTCTACATTCTATTTTTCATAATCATTAACACTGGTATCTGCATTTCCTAAATTTTAACTTTATTTATTTACCTGAACCATTGTGATTTTTAAGTTTATTTCTTTATTTCCTTATATTTATATTTTCCGTCTTGATATAAAACTATGTGTCAAAAATAAATTTACTAAAGAGGCCTAAAGAGTTATTCATATTCAACAATAATAAATTCATACTATAGTTTCCGATAAACAAATACTTTAGATACCCTGCCAAATTCTAATTCACTGAATGTGTAAGGCAGATATTACGAAACTGTAAAGAAATAGCCGTATTTCCTACCCTTTCCTTTGTTCTGTATTTCAATAAAACATGCGATCTCCTATTGATTCCCTGGTCTAGGTCACTTCAAAACAGACATCTGTTGAATATGTTTGGGGGAACAAGTGAATGTTATAACATCTACGCAAAATAAATTGTTTCAGTACGGAAATAATTTACTAATTATCTTTTTTTTTTTTTTTTTTTTTTATGTGTATGGTTTCAAATTCATAAAACTTTATAAAAAAAAAAAAAAAAGATCGCTAAAGCCTCAATGAATTATTATTATTATTATTATTATTATTATTATTATTACATAATCGTCGTCATCATCATTATCATACCAAGGCTAAAGATAGCTAAAACAAACTTATTTCATACGCAGAATTAATTTTAAAAAAACATGATACAAATAAATGAACAAATGAAATGCTATAATAATAAACAAACCTGAAAAGCAGGAATATTTATCCCATGGTATAATGGGATTGATGGAATAACAAAAGAAAATAATAAAATAAAATAGAACAAACAAAAAAGCAAAACAAAATTTTATTATCATCAACATCATCATCTCAGATCTCACTGATTTATACCTTAAACAATGTAATTTCATACAATGAATTTGTAAAACCCGTCAGGAACGACAACTCTATAATGGTGTTCCACAGAAATAAACATCAAAATAATAGTACCTTTCCACAAACGACAACTCTTACTGAGCAATGATATCATGTTCACCTTCAGCTGAAACAGGCCTAAAATATAATATTTAACTCAATAAGTCTACCTGTATAAAGGTTTTCATAAAAAGAACACTTTATTCAATAGGTAATGCAAATTTGACAAATATATCTCTTGAAATAAGTTTCTCGTGATTTAAGGTTTACATTGTTTAGAAAACATAGGACCAATTACTATGAAAATATAATCATTTGTTTCTAACCAGATGTAATTCTGTTATTAAAACATTGTTCAAGAGTCTCACGAACTTTCAGCTGCCAGACTTTCAGCTCTCGTTAGTTTAGAACTGTGAAAATCACATCGGATCAAGGTAAAATGTATTTGTTTTGATCAGTTGTTTGTTTGTTGCCTATCAGAGTGGGGATTTTGACGTTCTTTCAGTGACAACGATTTCATTTAATAAATCACCTTACATAATCTGAGTAATCTACTTATTCTTTTTCAAAGAGTGTTTCTATACGCGACTATTTATTGCAACATTTTCATATTCGACTGGACATTTTAATGTATATTTTTCTCCTCAGACCATCGACACTAAAGTTTACATCATATAACATTTATTTTGGAATTTAGACGAAGTCATACGAACGTTTGCAATCTCAACACTATTTGATATTACCATTTCATTAAGTAATTATCTATTCGTAATGTCGCATAATCATTTGATAATTGGATAATGAAATTTGTATATAATGAAAGCGTAAATGTAAAAATAAATAAATATATAACCTGGACAAGGCATTACACCACAAGCCTCCCGTGTAGGAATTTCCTAACCGTGTAGCACGACATAAGTTTTCGAAACTGGATAGAGAACGCTCTGGAAACGAGTCTTGGGTATATGAC
>CM022673.1:15251309-15333809 GCA_012295275.1 Chrysomallon squamiferum | reverse complement strand
TCATTGGAAAAAGCAGTTATTACTTATGCAATGTTGCAGGATTTTTATATTAATGTGTATTTTTATTTTTTTTATTTCATTTTATTTTATCTTATTTAATTTATTTCTTGTTGTTTTTGTTGTTCGTTTGGGGATTTTTTAGTTGTTGTTTGTTTGTTTGTCTGTTTGTTTGTTTGTATTTTCCTGTATAAATCTGTGTATATCAAAAATAAATAAATAAATAAATAAATAAATAAATAAATGAGTACAGAGGCGAAATAACAGTATGCATATTCAAGACTATGACAGCTTCCGATAGACTATTTCGTTACTATATTTAAATTATCCAGGAAACTTCTTTTGGATTTTACGAAGTATGCACAGAGACATTTTTCACTCATCCTGTAAAGAAAATGCTATTGTGTTATGTAATGTAATGATAGAAAGCATGTCAAAACTAATTTTAAAATATTATTTTTATTCTTTCTTTATTATTTAACATTTGTCTTGAAATGTGAATCTTATTATTTTCTTCGTTTGTTTTAATTGTTATTTTATCTCTGCTCACTCTTAAGATACTGATTAAATTTTAACTGAGCTTCAAAGGGTAATTACTATTACTATTATTATTATTATTATTATTATTATTTATTTATTTATTTATTTATTTATTTATTTATTTATTTACTATAATTAAGTGAATAGTCTCATATTAACACTAAAAGAACCTTAGAACAGGACTGTTGTGTAAATAATTGTACCTCCAATTATTGTTATATGCTTCTTATAGGAATAATAAGAAGATTAGAAACAAAATGCATCCCAGTAATTTTTAAAGCCAGTATATTTCACTGCATATTCCTTCTTCATAAAAGATGTGGATTCAAACTGATAATATAATATTTAAAAAGAAAGATACAACAGTAATTACCTATGGATAATAGAATAATAATGTTAATAATTCAAATAAAAAAATGAATAATACAATGTAAACAATATGGTATTTTTAGGTAAATAAATGAGCATTTTTTTCTTTGTTCCAATATCAAAATGTTTTACATAAACCCAGATGTTTGCCAGCATGTATTTATAATGTTGTTTACCGCTGTGCAGAATAAACATGATAAAAGACTAAATAAAATAAATCTTCCAAATTTTAATTTATATACAATTTATTATTTGGTTTTTAAATGAAAAGAAAATGCATTTCACATAATTGTTTCATGTGTATATAACACTTTATGATGATTGTGAACAGACAAACGGGCACGCACATACATATATATACACATTCATATATATAACTATACATATATTATCAGTTAGATTTTAATAAACAAATATAAACAACATATGGATTTATATTAATTTTATGACAAAACAGATGTATAGTTTCCAAGCGCCACGTACATTAATTCATTTTATTACTCTTGATATGGTATATATTTATAAATAGTTACAATGCTTTTTTTAGCTTCGTTTACATTTGAATTAAATTTCAGTATTACACAGGTAAATGTTTACATTTTTGTATCAGATATTTTATTGTAATAAACATTTCGACTTTTAATTTTCAGATGACATTCTTGAGTGTGAATTTGATTTTGATTTTAAGGTGGATATACACTGTTTCTAGTATAAACACCGGTGAGAAACTTCACTTATAACTAACTAAGTAACTAACTATGTACGTAAGTAAACAAATATATATATATATATGTGTGTGTGTGTGTGAAATTGACGAACTGCTAAATTATATTTAATTTTAGTTATAATATACAAACTTCGTGTGCTTTTAAACATTTATAATTCACCGTCTCTCTTTACGTACATATGCGGATATTGTATGGTTGAAAAAGTTAATTTTATTTTAGGCAATGAGCATTAAATATTAAGGGATTACGTTAACATTTCATATTTTTATTATCTAAATATTTTAGAGGCACACATGTTACTTAAGGCCTAAATTAAAATTCCATTCATCGAAATGAATTGTTAGATCTTTTAAAAGGATCTACATCAATAAATCTGTCGACACATTTTATGACTGGTCTATATTTTTCGGTTTATTTGTATGTATTCATTTACATCCAGTTAATTATTACTGCAAATGTTTACGAGTTAAATTATCTTCGTTCATCATTGCAAGATCCACATTGAAAAGACTATTCATTATGTGAAAACAAAAAATATGTATATCGTGGTAGGCTATATTTACTTTAACTGTTTTTTTTTTTTTTTTTTTTTTTTGTACTTTGGACAGGACATGATTTATATTTATTTATTTATTTATTTATTTAACAACAAAATAAACAAAAACAACATAACTACTACCACCATTACAAGTGTCACGGTTCGTCTTCTTTTTCTTCTTCTTCATCTTTTTGTTCTTGTTCTTCTTGCTGTTGCTGTTGTTGTTGTTGTTGTTGTTGTTCTTCTTCTTCTTCTTCTTATTATTATTATTATGATTCGTTTATATAACATATATCAATTTTATTTCTTAGGTCCTAATTGTTACACTCTTAGCTATAATCCTTCCGCGATGTATACTGGAAATAAAGCGTTCACTTTGTACGGAACAGAATGTCAACGATGGGATTCGCAGTTTCCTCACAGACATAAATTTATAAAAGATTACATGTTTCCAGATAAATCTGTAAAAGACGCCGAAAACTACTGTCGAGACCCTGACGGCAGCGGTTTTCCTTGGTGCTTTACTACGATGTTCAGCATCAAATGGGATACGTGCGGTATTTCAAAATGTCAAGGTTAGTCTCTCTCTCTCTCTCTCTCTCTCTCTCTCTCTCTCTCTCTCTCTCTCTCTCTCTCTCTCTCTCTCTCTCTCTCTCTCAATACAGACTAGAACTTTTTCAAAATAAATCTAATTCTTTCCTGTGAACTTTCTAACCAAAATAATAAATAAATAAATAAATAAATGTAAAATGTCGCATTACCTTTTTGTTTTATTGAGCGCCGTATTGGGTAGGGTATAATACAAAATATATATACACATAAAAGCAGCAACTATAAAAAATGCGAGCGCATAATCTCAGTGCAAAAGCTATTGAGCTGCAATTGCGTATCGAAGACTAAAGACGCTAATTCATGATATATATTTGCTATTGGGTATGCGTATAATCCTTGCTTTGAATTCGGTTTTGACGTAAGCATCTACAGTGGTACCTCAGCAAAATGTTTAAGAGTTGTGCGTCAGTCGCTTATTCCGCCGATGTTACTATGAAGTAGTGGCAAATCTATCACTAATAACATTAGAATTTGACATGAGTGAACATTTTTATTAGTCAAGAAAGACTTAACATATTGTTTATTTATCTTTTGTTATTGATTTACACAATATATCACTTATTTCTTGAGGAGTGTTATAACAGTTGGTAATAGTCAATAAGTTCTGGTAGGTTAGTCAAGTAGGTTTTCTTCCAGATCATATTTTATATATGCTTTCTTGAAATAGTCAATACAAACGACATTGTTCGCGTCAAATTTGTAAGTGCCGAATTATTTAATCATTAATTAACTGCCAGGGTTTACATTTCTCCCATGTTTTCATTCCAAATTTATTGACCATAAAAGCATTGCGCATATAGTTCTCGATAATCTATATATGATCTTTCTTTTTATTGGAATAGATTCACAACCATGAACAAACACGATGCAAATATAAACAATATACTTAAGTCACCATTTCACAGGTACACCTTATTCGTTTCTGTTTACATTGTCATTCTAAATTTTATTTCACATATATATATATTTATTATTATTATTATTATTATTATTATTTTGTCCTCAGGTAATGAATGCTACTACATCAGGAATGGCCACGCTATATATGAAGGGATGCAGAATAGTAATACATTTACCATTTGCCAGAGATGGGATTCACAGTCACCTCACAAACACAATTTCACAAATCCTGGTTTATTTAATGTAAAACGTTTGTCTGATGTTGCAAACTACTGTCGTGACCCTGATGGTACAGGTGTTCCTTGGTGTTTTTCTAATAGTCCGAAAAAGGGACGCGTACCTTGTGCGACTGGACGTTGTAAAGGTTCATGTATATATGTATATAATTCGTTTTTCTTCTTTATATTCAATATATTAGTATAATACTTATATAATTTGATTTTGTTGTATTTACGGTATTCCATAAGCATATTTATATGCTTTAAATCGTATATATTAATATTATATTATATGAGCCTTGTCTTTGAGTATTAATCTAACCGTCTTACCTTTCCTATAGGTACAGAAATATATAACTGTAAATATATATATATATATATATATATATATATATATATATATATATATATATATATATATATATATATATATATATATATATATATATATGAAATATTTTCAGATTGTTTCAGTATTAGGGACCATAATGCAATGTATTTTGGATATAGAGAGTATACTCGCAGCGGACTCAGGTGTCAGAGATGGGACCAACACATAGATAAAGGTAAATCATCTCCTACTTACGCATTTCCAGACCGTATCTGTCGTGATCCTGATAGTAGAGGTGAACCATGGTGTTACACAGAAAGAAAAACTCCTATGTGGGAGACATGTGGTATACTGCCTTGTCCAGGTTAGTTTTTATTACTATTATTTATTATTATTATTATTATTATTATTATTATTATTATTATTATTATTATTATTATTATTATTATTATTATTATTATTACAAATATTATTATTTATTTATTTATTTATTTATTTATTTATTTATTATTTTGCATGTTTATTGCAATTTTTAATTTATATAATTATATATAATTAAACTATTTTAGCCAGTAATTTGACTAAATAAGTTGTGTTGAAATGCAGCATACTTCTTGTTCTGTTTCTGTGACTTGAATGGTAAGTCCAAAATTATATTGAGACAACCTAGAATACACTGGCTATCAATAAATGTGCATACTTACCTTTTTCTCCATGGAGTATTATAAATAATTTCAGTAAAGAAAGACAGGTTAGATATTTCTTTATTATTGCAGTTCCATTTTATATTAATATAATCGTAACAATAAATAAATAAATAAATAAATAAATAAACAAGGTTATGAATAAACAGTTCATGTTTCCACAAGTGTCGATCACTTCGGAACTTCAACCGATCAAAGCGCGCTATTTTCACATACACATAATGCTTTATTTTCGGTCGCCATATCGTCCCACCAGCGGTGTTTTTATGTTGATCATTGTTTAGTTCAGGTGTTCAGCAAGCATTAATACTTCCTTTGGTAGAACGCATTATCCATAGGCACCCTGGTGAAGCGATGTTCTTGGGGGAGATGCAAATCGGTACGAAAGTGGACAGCATTTGACATTTACACCGTTTCTGAAGCCGAAAACAAAACCAGAAAAATGTTTAAAATGGATTGGACTATACGGACGACCACACTCTCAAAAAGAAAGTCATTTATAAACATGAAGATGTTTTCAAATTATAATAATACACTCTGTATATTGAGCTATATACGAATTACCTAAATATGAATAATATACATGCCCACACACAGCCATTGAACAGAAGAAAAAAAAGAAGAAAGATATGTTTTATTTCATGACACACTCAACACATTTTATTGACGGTTATATGGTATCGGACATATGATTAAGGATCACACTATACTGAGAGAAGAAACCCGCCGCTGCCACTTCATGGGCTACTATTTTGGATTAGCATCTCACAGACTGGGTAGTATATATCAGTCATATACCACTGGTTGGAACAAAAAATGGCCCAGTGGAATCACAGAAAATGTAAAAGCCAAAAAAAAACGTGGTTGCATATAACCAAAATTGGTTTCTGAACTGAATTTAAACTAAACATTTGGGTGATCTGTTGACAATTCAGTTTTAAGACACCTATGTCATTTGTTATATTCTTGTTTGTTACTTTTGTTTTTTCTTTGCACTAAAATAAACAATGCTGCAATATCAGTTTAATACCAAAATATACTCATCCAGATTTACAGGATCAGTCAGCCTCTGATAGCTGTTTCGTCTCCAAGCAAACCTGAATATGCAGTTTGCGTGCCGAGTTGTTTTTCCTCAAGGAACGCCAGCATCTCGCATTCACTTTCAGTTGATTTTGTCTGAAATTTTTAAATCGTGGATGTAACCTTGCGTAAAATAATTTAGATAGTTTAGAACATTAAATGAGAAATACTTATTTTTCAGAAACAGAGTGTTATACAAAGGTGAATAATACGATTTTGTACCAAGGTTCAACATCAGTTACAGTCTTTGGGTATGAATGTCAACGGTGGGACTGGGATTTTCCTCATAAACATAAGTATAACTCAAGCAAATATTTTCCAGAGCAAATGTTAGCAGAAACAGCCAACTACTGCCGTGATCCGTCTAAGATGGGCTTTCTCTGGTGTTATACCACCAATCCAGAGAAACGATGGGACCAATGTGGCGTTCCCGCTTGTAAAGGTTTGTTTGTTTTGTTGTTGTTCTTTTGTTGTTGTTGTTTTTTGTTGTTTTTTCAGGAGTGTTTGTTATTTTATTTGTGCGTAAGAAGATAGGTATATGAACGATATTCTTAAATTTTAGTTGATAGTCCACTGCGGACAAGATGTTGCCTGTCCATACTGATTATTCTTTCTTCACCCCATTCTGAAAATGATAATATGATCTGCAGATTATAACATTAGGTGTATTTCATAAATATAAATTACTGAAACATTATCTCAAAGGAAGGACCTAAATAAATATGTTTAAAAAAGTAAAAGTATTTGATTTCCTAAATTCCTTTTACACATACTAAGAAAATCACTAAGAGTTTATGCAATGAGAGTATGTATAGTATTATATTATCCGATACTTTCTTCATTTTTGTATAAGTGTTGTACAGAGAATTTCCTCTAAATTAGTACTTCCTATATTTCCAAATTTATTACTGCAAAATAATCTTGGCATACCTTTCTATAGATACTGTGGGGAAAAAATATCGATTCATATCTTCAGCCAAATATACACATACAAATAAAATATTACAAAGGACAGTTGTTTTCTAATGCAAAATAAATTTAGTTTTAGCCAGTTACAAGGTTACGTAACACAATTTAACGTATTCATTGCTAAATTTGGTGAAGAGAGATGGTAGTAAGTGAAAATGCTTAAAAATTATGGAATCCTAATTATCGCGGAAACACTCTTTGAAAAACGAATAACTACACAGATCTAACGTCTTTGACTGAAATTATTGTCAGTGAATGATCATCAGAATCTCTTCTGTGACAGGCAACTAATAAATATCTGATCAAAACAAATTAATCCTACTCTTTTTTTTATCATTTCTGAATTTATCAAAACTTCAAGCTACCAAGCTGAACATGTTTCATTTCAAGATTCATGATGCTCTTGTAAAATGTCTTAACTGAATCACAAAAGTCGGCACGTGGTTGATTATAACTTGATAATAATTGCTCGTATACATTCATATTTTTAATGTTTCGTTGTTGCTGTTCTTTGTCATTGTTTGTTTTGTGTTCTTTGTTTGTTTGTTTGTTTTTTTTTTTTTTTTTTGTTTGTTTTTTTCCTATCATAGCTATATTTATAATATAAATAAATAAACGAATTAGTAAAAAAAATAAAGTAAACAAATAGAGGATCCTTCACCAGAAGTGTTTGGAGAAGAAAAGTTTCTAATCAAATTTCGGAATGTTTCGGATTTAGGAATACGAGTATATTACCAGAGAAATGAATTTATATCTAAATACAAATTCCATTTACATTTTATATACAGCTTATATCGATAATCTATAGCATTTTTTTATTTAATATTTTAATAATGTTGTTCACGAAAATTAATTAAGTTTGCATAATCCATGCGAAAACTGCAAGATATCACCATTTTGGCTCTCTTATAACACTTCGGAATTTGGAAATTGGATAAGGTACCTCAAGCTGTAATAATAATAATAACAACAACAACAACAACAACAACAACAATAATAATAATAATAATAATAATAATAATAATAATAATAATAATAATAATAATAATAATAAACTGAATCTAAAACTTTTCAACTTACCAGAGATTTCAAATAAAATTTCAATTTACAACTATTTTATTCTCAGATATCGAATGCTACATTAAAATTCACGATCGGATTGTGTACAGCGGATCCATCAGTGTAACAAAGAAAGGATATATTTGTCAACAATGGATCAGTGATTATCCTCATAATCATTTATATATTCAGTCTGCAAGCATGAACACTGACCGGAAAGGACTGTTTAAAAACTACTGTCGTGATCCATCTCACGATGGTTACCTGTGGTGCTACACCACCAATCCCAAAGTACGGTGGGACAAATGTGATGTTCCTGCTTGTTAGTTTTGTTTATTATTGTATTTTTTCACTTATTTTGATCCCTTTTTTTTTTAACAAATTCCTTGTATGTATGAAATAAGTCTGTTTTAGGCATGTTTGCACCATGTGTCGAAATCTGGTATGATGATGAAGATTATTGGGATAAAAATAATTCATTAGGGATTTATCGATTTTTTTTTCTTTTTTTTTTTTTTTTTTTTTTTTTTTTTTTTTTTTATTTTTTTTGTGGATTTGAAACCCTATAAATATTAGAAAAAGAATTATATTATTAGTAAACTATTTTCTTACTATAAAAAAGTTTCTTTGTCGTAGACTTTTTTATTTATTTATTTTCTTTTGTTTGTTTGTTTGTTTTTGTTATTTTCTTTTTATTCTTGTTATACGAAACTAGCAAGAATAATTAGAAAATGATCATTTCCACATGATTATTAAAAGAAATTAACATAGATGTAGTGTACAATATATCTGTTCCTCAATGTATCTGTCTATCTATCCATCCATTCATCCATCCATCTCTCAGGTATCTACATCCATCCTTCCATCTATCTCTCTATATCTCCCTCTGTCTTTCTGTCTGTATTTTCAATTTTCTTTTTCGTTTTCTTTTTCTTTTTATTATATTTTGTTACTTTATTTATTTATTTATTTATTATTATTATTATTATTGTTGTTGTTGTTGTTGTTGTTGTTGTTGTTGTTACTGTTATTGTTATATTATTATTTTATTATTATTATTATTATTTACAATAATTATCGTGAAAGAAGAGGAAAACTCTTAGGACTTAAGAAAACATTTAAGTACATTAACATTAGGTTTTATGTTATTAATTAAAGTGGTTAAACTACTTATATCAGAATACTAAAAGTAGGATTTGTTGTAGCTGCTGCATTTTTCGTTGTTTTTGTTTTCTCGTGTGTTTTTCTTTGTTCTGTTTTTGTGCCATTTTTTTTTGTTTTGTTTGTTGTTGTTGCTTTTGTTTTGTTTTTTTGTTTTTATTTTGTTGTTTTTTTGTTGTTTATTAAATTTTCTTAAATTTAGGAAACGATATTTACACTTAAATGTCTGACACAAAGTATGTAATTTCGCATGTACTGAAAGTACTCTCTGGATCTGTTTCATAGGCTGGTTGTTATTAAACTGTATTTCAGAGCACAAAGTTGTTGTATCTTAAATATCTTCATTCATATAAACTCGTAAATTACGATACAGGTACAGTGCCATAAAAATCAATTAATTATATTTATTTTATACAGTGTGGACATTTATAGTAGTTTAAAAAGTGTCAAAATTAAGTTAAACTGATTTAAGAGGTCTATGGTTTTGCCCTCTTTCTAATATCTGCTTTTTGTTTGTTATTACTATTTTGCTTTATAAAGGGTTTCAATAAATTTATCAAATAATATATGGAAAATGAAAGAAAATTGTGAAAAATGTACTAATCCATACATAAAAAAGGAAAGAAGATAAAAAGCAGAACACAGAGCTATTAATAATAAATAAATAACAACAATCATAAGTAAGACAAGTTCAGAACTAATTACTGAGCCACACATAAGTCTACCTATGCCTTCAAGAACAATCATTAGTATATAAAAACTATCTAGTGATGAGTTTCAAATAGCTGTCATTCGATGCATTGTAGATAATATATGAGCTATGCAAAAGTAAGGGTTATCAAATGTAATGATTGGTGGGATTTTGCGTCTTTCTGCAAGATGACTTATATAGGTCAAACAAAAAAACAAAACCCACTACTGTTTTATTATTTTATGTTCTACTTGCAGTGAACTTACTAAATCCATCGTTATTGTTATTGTACACTTTTGTATAACATAGTTCATGCTCAGAAAAATGCCGAATAGTGAAGAAAAATCTCACTTACGACGTCATGTAACGGTTACTTGACGTTAGTATAATGTCACTATAATGTTAAAAAGTCACAGAATATTTTTAACTAACTTTTGTGTGATGTTTGTTTCTGTTGGTATGTCAAAACTGAACGAGTAAAAAGTTTGTAGTATATTGGAATTTGAGAGGGAAATCATCTTGAAATTTTGCAATAATAATAATAATAATAATAGTAATAGTAATACCTTTATAAATGGGTTTCCATAGTCACAGCTATCTGCGGATATTGGCAAAAACAAAGAAAAAAAAGAAGGATAATAAAATACAGATATGGCCAACACACTAACCTTTACATCTAGGAATAAAACAATAATCCCATCGTTTCCTTCGATCAGTGGTGTAACACCATAATAAACCATCATTACCTGGGTCACGACAGTAGTTGTATAATTCTTCTATCGAATGTTTGTGGGATTCTGTAGAAGGTAACGTTTGGCACTGAAATCCATTGATTGTTGTGTTCATGGTACCTTGGTAAAGAGTTTCATTTCCCTTTTTAGTGTAAGACTCAGTTTCTAAAATATTTCAGATTTAATACCTGAATTCAAGCATTAGTCGATGCTAACTTATAGGTTTTCAAGCATGTTTACTGTTGTTGTTTATTTGAAGTTGGAATGTCAGAAATGTGTTGTTCAAAATCTAAAATTTCGGTGCAGACATATATTATAGCTATCCATGCTTATAAAGATGAATGCCACGACTACAACTGTAATACAAAAATATTTCTACCATTAGCATTAATCATTAAAATTTATGGTAAACACAAAAATAAATATTGCAGTTTTTGAAATAAAGCACAAAAAGCATATTATCTATTAACTTTATAATCCACTGAATGATAAACTATGAAGAGAAAAACAACTACTAGAACAAACAGAAAATATTTAAGAAAACTTAACGTCATCCTCATCATTTTGAACATCTGAAATTTTTCGTTCCCTAAAGTACAATGATGATTCAGGGGGCACAAACCTGTACAATCAGGGACGTCACATTTGTCCCACCTTTTCTCAAAGTCAGTGATGTAGCACAACACATAACCATCACCAGCTGGATCACGACAGTAGTTCGCCGCACTCCATACTGACTTTTCTGGAAACATGTAACGTTTATTGCGCCAATGTTTGTAACGATTCTGAGATGACAACCTTTGACATTCATATCCATTCAGAGACGTACTCCTACTGCCTTGATACAAAATCTTACTCGTTCCTATTCTACTGTTTCTGTGGGGGAAAAATACTTGTGATTTATTGAATTATGCATTTATTTTATTTTACTTTATTTTATTTTTTGTTGTTGTTATTGTTGTTGTTGTCGTCGTCGCTTTGTTTTGATTAATTATTTTTTCTTTATTTCTACATTCCATTAATATTTTGTATTTATTTTATCAGTGTTATTTCATATTGGAAACATACAATGTTCCAGTCTTGTTAAGAACGTGACTGAGTACGCTGTTAGTCCGCTTTAATTTTACAGTATATCAACACAAACATCTTGGATTTCAAATGTATTTTTAAAGATACTTTTGGCCAGTTTTTTCCATAATGCTGTTTGACAAAACAGGAATACTAAAAGTGGGAGAGAGAGAGAGAGAGAGAGAGAGAGAGAGAGAGAGAGAGAGAGAGAGAGAGAGAGAGAGAGAGAGAGAGAGAGAGAGAGAGAGAGAGAGAGAGATTGAGTTTATAAACTGCCATTGGTAATTACCTTTATTTTTATGAAAATAATTATATGTTATGTTGTGTTGAATAAAAGGATGCACATATTATTTAGTGAAGAAATTAATAATATGAGCTGTGAAGTGATCTTACAAAATGTTGAAAACGTTTCCAACTCTTCTGAAAAGACCAAAACTAAAACATTTCAGTAATAACTTTTGCGAACCTCTTCCATATAGCTGCAGCTGTTTAGGGGATTATCAGTCCTACTGACATTTAAGTTCAAATTTCTGGCACTGGCTTTATCCAAAACATTTATATTTAATCAAATCGGTCAGACTTCCTTTTCATATTGGATTACGCTGCCAGCTCACCGGAACTCACCATTATGTACTTTATTCTAGGCAACAACATTTATTTCCAATAAGGGTAGCATAAAGTATTTCCCCTATCTGTTACACACAAACAAATATCCTATGGTTTCATTTTAATAATGATTTTTTCTTTTTCTTGTTTTTTTTTCTTTTTTTCATGTCAATCAGTGTCGTTAAAATATCCCGAAAACATCGATATCAGTGTGTGGGTACTACTGACATCTGCTCGTCTCACTGTGATGCAAAGTAAAGCAGCAACATGATCTGGTAATGTTTTTCTGAGTAAGTGGAGTATTAAGTGGGCATTAAGCTGTTCGTCAATTCTGTATATACTTTCCAAAACAGTGGTTTGGCAGAGATGATCAAATACAAGTGACGTCACATTCAGCATCCATTATACATCTGGCTTTATTTTATTTATGGGAATATATTAAGGACAAACTTCTCAGAGCATATGTGGAGGCCACGAGGAAGATAGATATCTCGTCTTTGTTTTAACGTAAAACCCGGATATCTATGAAACTGTGTTTCAGTAAATGCATTTCTTTTACATATACTAACTATAAATAATTTTACTGAAGTACTAATTTTTTTTGTCTTTGATGTAATGTCAAGATTGTCTAGTCTCTAGATGCGAAATAGAAATATTATAAATCAACAGCAATTATTAAATAACATTTGATATGTATTAATAATTATAATAAGTAAATAAACTGCCTTTAAGTACAGATATATGCAAAAATTAAAATATCTTTAACCGTAATACCCTTTGACAAGAAAATATGTAATGACGAACTCTTAAGCATAGTTTTTAAATTTCAAAGTTAAGTAAATTACTGGCCAAAATGTGGCCAGTTTTGTGAAACAAAGTAACCCAGGGTCTGTAGCCTTATTTCGCTTATTTCACTCTTTGATTCCGCAGTTTTCATTGACGTCCGCACGAATGTAATATACATCAAGGAAAGCTCAGGGTCTGAGAAAAAGCAGCGACAAGCAGGTGGCTTCACAACCGGCAGTTCCCTTTTATGAACACGGAGTTTTGCTTTGAGGGTGTGGCAGCGGTATATGGTAAGATACTTTTCTCCCTTATTTTTGATACTGTCATTATGCAGTGTAATTACCTGAATCCGCATTTAATTAGGATTCATCTCACTGATTCCGTATTTTAACGGAAATTTCCCCAAAACCGTTGATAATCTGTATCATTAACGGCGTATTTGTTTAATGTATATATGTATGTGTATATATATGAGTGTGTACACACACACACACACACACACACACACACACACACACACACACACACACACACACACACACATATCTTACAACTTACATTAACTTAATAACTTGATTCTCCTGTGTCCGATTTCGTTGTTTTTTTTATTACAAGTAACCGAATCCGTTTTTAATTTATGATCAAACTAATTCCGTATTATAACTTGTTTCCACAAAACCGTAAATAATTTAGTTGTGTTTAACTTCTTGTATATGGTTACAAAATATGATTGTAAATGGCCGTACAAGTTCATAAATAATTTGTTTCTCTGTTGTTGTTTTATTTTTTCGATTTTGCACTGTTTACAATTAAAGAAAACAAATTTACACTTCCAATTCAAACTATGATTTAAGTGTAAGGAACAGGAAGAAATATCGTAAAATAGGAACTATCTCCTAAGAAGTCGACACGTGTACATGGATAAACAAAACTCGACTTCAGCAGCAGGACAGGTAGACTCTGTCAGCCGAGAGAGAGAGAGAGAGAGAGAGAGAGAGAGTGTGTGTGTGTGTGTGTGTGTGTGTGTGTGTGTGTGTCTGTGTGTCTGTATGTATCTATGTATGTATGTATGTATAACAATTTTTTTGAATTGTAATTTCTACAGCGATATTTATTCATTATATATATACACAAATACATTCGAAAATATAAATACTTTATATATAAATTATATTCATGTTTCTTTTATATGTTAATTTACTTTTATTGTCGTTTTTATTTACAACGAACAGCCGAAAAAGACAAAATTCAAATGTAAATTTGATAATTTATGCGTGCTATCAAAATATGTCTGAACTCTTTTGTTTCGTTATTTAAAACAGATGTCGATGACGTGTGAAAATATTAATACAAAAACAGTTAGAGGTAATTGTTATCATTTTTTTCTCCAGTAAATATGAAAATACACATTTACATACATACACATATACAGTTACATATATATTAATTTTTCGAGCCTATTTTAGTGAGCTAGTCTGCAATGTAATTATAATCTTTACTATTTACTCTTAAAAAAAAGACAAATGCAATTTATTTAACTTTCTATTTTCTTAAAAACGTATTTTCAGACCCAAATTAATTTTAGCCTAACTTTAGAATCAAATCCAAAAGATGGTCATCTGCTAAATCTAAATATCAGTGATAAGAACATATGAAAAAGAATAAATGCATAACGTTTATTAACTATTCATGTGTCCTTAAATCGAAGCTTAAATTAAAATAATATTTAATCCTAAGTTTTATTTATATTTATACATCACCAAGATTCAAAAGAAGATAAAAATCGGAAGATGAAGAGAATTAAAAAGAATACAATGAGAAATGAGGTATTCTTGAAATAATTTTAGATCATGTGTTATAAAATATTTTTAATAAGAACAACAAAAGTATTTCATTAAAATATCAATAATAATAATAATAATAATAATAATAATAATAATAATAATAATAATAATGTGTATGATAATGAAATTTAATTTTTGTTTATGTAATTTTCTACGTTGTTTGCTATGGCAGCACTGATTTATCGACAAACCCAGAAACACAGATATTTACGCATACAGATATTTACGCATACGAACACACATATAATTATTATTTTGTCAGAAAGGATATATTGTGAGTTTTATTTTTTTTAAAGCATAAAGTTTATTACTAAATACATATAAATGTCTTTCTCATTTAGTTTCACTCCTTACCTACTACACTTTCTTTCTGTCTCACTGACTTACTCACTCAAGCATTCAGTAACCGATCATACAATTTAAGATTTTATATCTGGTATTACAGAAATAGAAACAAGGGCATTCTGTAATCGCGTAAGAAGCAAATGACCTTTTCAATCAGATAAATGGATGACACATGTCTATCGGTCATGTAAATTTTATAGAATACATTTTATATCCTATTTTGTGCTCAAAGTTTGTTTAAGCATGTATTTCCGACACATATGAAAGTGATACACACTTATAATAACTAATTATTATTATTATTATTATTATTATTATTATTATTATTATTATTATTATTATTATTATTATTATTATTATCATCATTTTTGTTTTCTTTTTTTTTGAAATCTCACTTATTACCATTGATTGTACTTCTTGTTCTTAAGACACGGATTTCTTCTACTGTTTATTTTGATTTGAAAAAAATATTTCACGTTTACAAATGTGTTGTTGACAAGGCGCCTGAAAAAGATGATCTGGCAAATATCTGGGCAAGAAACCCAACCAGAACGTAAGTGATTATTTAAAATGCACTTCATCATTTGCTGATAACAATTACGTGTTTCTTTATTTTTCATTTATTTATTTTTAGAAAGATACATGGAGATAGGATATATTCATTTTACCTAAATCTACTGAATAATGATCATAATCATTAATAAACTAAACAAGATACTGATTCTAATTTTGTATCTATTTATTATTTTCTTACTATTACCAATATTTTATTATTATTATTCATTCAGTTTTTCTTTTATTTATCATATTATCTTCCGTTTATTAAAGGTATTACAGTGCTTCGCCTAATCTTATTACAACTAATACTAATACTAAAGGTAACTCAAGATCTGTATCTTTTCTTTACTTCTAGATAGATAGTGCTGAAGAATAATACTCTTGTATTTGCTCACATATAATATTATAATATTATACTTACATGTGATACAACGTTAATTTCGATTCTCTCCCTTGGATGGTTTATGAATAAGCATTCAAGAACACCTCTATCGAAACGAATTTCTGTTATTATATTTTGCTTCTCTCTCTCTCTCTCTCTCTCTCTCTCTCTCTCTCTCTCTCTCTCTCTCTCTCACACACACACACACACACACACACACACACACACACACACACACACACACATGCATACACACACATACATACACACACATACACACACATACACAGCAGGTATTTAGCATACTTACAAAACTGTCTAATTATCTATCTACATTTCTAAATATGTACATAATCATATAAATTTGCATACAAACATAAGCTGATGATTCCTTTTTACTGAATTCTATCTCGTATGTAGTATGCTTTGACAATTTTCTCTGTGCAAAAGCATGAACCCACGAATTAATGTGATAGCTGTGCTACATTCATTTAATTATTTATATTCTTTACTTTTTTCTTTTTCGTTTCTCTTTTTTCTTTTTATTATTTATTTGTTATTATTTTATGTTCTTTTTCAATCCTGATTTTGCAACTGTCATGGTTCAAGTAATACTACGATCTCTTACGTCGGGTGTGGTACTAAAGACTGTTTCAGTGTTTTCTATCACATTTCATGTAACGGTGGGACTAAATAACAGTTTTAGTAAGACCTATCACTTGTCATCTAAAAATAACGCTTCCTGTAGCGGTCACACTAAAGACGATTTTGACTGCAACACAACACGCCTCGAGTAAGTGCAGCAGTAAAAATCATATCACGTCTCAGGTCTGCGATTGCCACCATGTTACACCCCACGTTACACCCCACTTGCCACATGTAATAATACTTTGTCTCATTTCATTAATGTTTTTGCTAGGTGACTTCTTTCATGTTACATTCCATTTAACAATCATTAACGATAAGAGAAAAAAAAAAAAAAAAAAAACATAATGATATTTAAAATCATTAAAACGCTTCAGAAGAAAATAAGAGAAAAATATTTTACATTTTTCCGTTTCATGCTTGACGAAACCAGCGTCATTTTTATGTCTTACAAGTCAATAAGCAGAAACAAAAGTAAAATATCAGAGTTCATAATGGAAAATAAATAACTCATATTTTATTTCAGTTTTAATATACACACACACATATACGAAGACATACATACATACGTACTATATACATACATATACATACATACATATCTACAGACATACATGCAATACACACACACATACATTTATAAATAAATTAATTAATTTTGTTTTTTAATAAAACACATTTGATTCTGAATACCGAATTAAAATGACAACAGCTTGGAATCGACCTTTTCAATATAACGTTTGAAATCAAACTCACTTCATCCGTGAACAATTTTAATGACAGTCACAACGACCATATTCATTTCCTTGAGGTGATGGTTACACTAGAAGCAGAGGGACAGCTAGGCATATTCATGTCCATGCACTTTGCACTGAATTCCTTTAACGCCTCAGAGGAAGCTTTCATCTGGTTTAATTGAACGATTTAATCGACCGGGCAGTTAGTAATAAAACTGAGCCCAAGAGATGTCCATATAATTGGCGGTACAGTTTTAAAGTTTAGCTGATTTTGAACGCTCAGTTTCCAGCACTGATGAATGAGAAATCCTGAAAGAACAAAAGACATCTTCAGTTACTCACGGACCGTTCAGCAGAGGAATAAATAAGATAAAATGGTATAAGCGAAATTTATGCAAAGAATGATATAAAATAAATATCAATAAACCAACGATACTTAAACAGACCACATATTGTTTACAACGGTATGTACTGTTAACAGTTATACGCAACAAATAAATATTTAAAATTTACCTCTGAGATAATCTTCTGATCTCAACGTAACAGAAAATGAATACTGTGATCCGATACAAAGAAAAGTGAAGGATCGTCGACTGACTCTAAACGTGTCTTCTGTTGATAAAGCCAATTATTAATATTACAGCTACGGACTAAACGGACAAAAAAATGCTTGTCCTGAATATTCTTACAAAATGGGGAATTCTTAAAACTATTTGTTTTTGTATCGTTGTCGCCAAGGCTTCTTCTTCTTCTTCTTCTTGTTACTGTTACTATATTATTATTATTATTGTTGTTGTTGTTGTTGTTGTTATTATTATTATTACTATTATTATTATTAGCATTATTATTACTATTATTATTATTATTATTATTATTATTATTATTATTATTATTATTATTATTATTATTATTATTATTATTATGATTATTGTTACTGCTGATGTTGTTTTTGTTAGTAGTGGTGGTGGTGATTGTGGTGGTTGGTGCTGGTGTTCGTTGTGATTTATTCTTGTTGTTATTTAATAATCTTTAACCTTTCATCTTCAATATTACGCTTTTTCTTATTACTCAAGAATTTGTTCTAATTAGGTTTACCCCATTTTTATTTTCCTAAACATTAAATCATGTATAATGCATTAATCTGTGTAATGCATTAAAAGAACATTAATTTGGAAAATAATCTAAGAAGAGTTTCCATTATTACTCTAGAACAACATTTCAAGATGTTAATGGAATTGCAAGCTCAAGTCAGTATTAATTTAGAAAATTAAACCATTTCTGAATCTGTAAATAAAATACCGTTACAAAAGAGGTAGCAAAGGATGTAGAAAATAAAAGTACCATTACTCTGCTCTCTTAAACAGACTTGAAGGGCATATCATTTAATTGCGAAAACAAATTAATAAGAGGGATTAGAAGGAAACATTTATATTAGAAACGAGATTAAATTGTAATTGATAATGTATTGACAAAACATATACATTAAACTAAAATATATTTTATTATTACATTCAGTATTTTTCATTATCGTGACCAAAATCTTGAAATTTTGTTACAAGGTTCTAAAAACATTACAGAGTTGTGATCGTATTTCTATGCTAACACGAACTGAAGCAAATTAATTTGATATTCAAGAATTTGCGTGATAATTTCTATCGTCCTCAAAATTTAACGTAACTCTGCAGGGTAAATTATTTGCTTTATTTTTGTTTGGTTGTCCTAAAAGCATTACCATTTTTTTGTTTTGTTTTAATACAAACTTACTTATTGGCTCGGACTGATACAGCACAATTGCTGAGAATTTGCATGATGGTCTTAATATCTTGCAAAATGGTAACTGTTTGCATGGCTACCAATACTTTTAATTGTGTCCTTTGGGACAAAGTGTGCAAGCGATAGTACATGTGAAACATCCATATCGTCTTCGCTTATCTATTTTCGTGGTTAGAAATACAAGAAGAATAATGACTATAGGCGACAAACGACATTAAGCGGGTATCCAGGGAAATGACTTGTCTGTAGCAGTTTCCTAAATGAATGGCTGATTAGTCATTTGAATATTTTTTGTTTTCTTCTCAAGTCTTAATGCTGCTATTTGTTTTCTGGTTGTTATTGGTTTGTTGTTTTGCTGTTGTGTTTTTTTGTTGTTTTTTGTGTAGTTTTTTGGGGGGTATTTTGGTTTTTGATCCTTGTTTTATTTTTATTTTTATTATTATTTTTTATTTTTTTTTGCTGTTGATTTGGGAGTTATGGCTTACCATTGCCACTCGTTCAGAACTGCCCTTTTCATTAGGATTTGATTTTTTTTAATTTATTTTTTTTTTTTTTCGAAAGAAAAGTAAAATAGAAAGTTTTAAAGAAAACATATTATTTAAATAAAAGAAAAAAAAACTGATTTTTATTTACTCCATGATAGCATAAGAAGAAAACACGAAAATAACTAAATAATTAAGGATAATTCTGAGATTCATTACATGAACTACATTGTCATCATTATTACCATGATTACCTTCGCTTTCAAGATTTTTTTTTTGATCGTTTATTAATAAAAATAATTGTCATTATCATTTATTTTCTATATTCCTTCATTTATATTGTTCAGTTTAGCCTAGAAATATTTTTACTTATTCAATTAATTTATTTCTACTAAAAGCAATTAGGCAACCATATTCCATGGATCTGTATTTGAAGAGAGCCGGCATTCTGTTTAAATTACCAAATCATTATTTAACGCAAATTTTCTCTATAAAAATAGTCACAAATAAATTGTCTTGAGTTAATCGGAGACTCTTTTGATCTCGATTATCAACAATGTATAGGAATTCGTTTTCTCTGCTAGAAAATGGCTTCATCGAGCACAGTGGGCTCTGATGAATGCCAGGAAAACAAGACATATTTGTATAAAACCTTTCATTTCCGACTGTAGACATCTTCCATGGAAATCCGTCGACCGTTTCAGTCTGAAGTATCTTTTATGTGAATCGATTGCCAACCTATACATTCAACGTTTTACTACACCCTTTACAAATGTGAAAAACATTTTGAAAGTATGTATATTCGAGTCATTCTTGCGAACTGCAGTATTTTGATATTAAAGATAATTCAGAATGATATTTCTTTAACAAATTAAGGAATCAACAAGATGGGTTGAAAGATGTTGCTGTTAAAACCCGAATATTCTAAAGTTATTTTTATTCGGTTTGTTCCACTTCTCCTTTATAAACAAATACAGTTTTCTGTGTTTAGGAAACGCCTTTTTAAAAAAATGTCTTTCTTCTCTTAATAATAAAAGAGATTATCTGAAGGTTTCCTTTCTTATTATGTGTATGGCGCTTTATTACGTATAATGACTCAATAACAGGTAAATGTAGGTTAAAAGTACGATGAGTATGTTAAATAATGCATTTATTTTTTACAATGATATCTTTATTAATTTATTTCTAATATTTAGGTTTGAATTTAATACTGACAATGACTGAAAATTGCAGCGAACAGATGCCGAAAAAACTCCAGTAAATCAACATGAAAAATAAATGTTGTATACAGTTTTATGATTTCTCCATATAATCAGTCTTTTATAATACTTATTTCAATTTAAAAAAACTCAATTACATTATTATTCTGACCATATTAGTTTCAGTCACTAGCACACACACACTCTCTTTATCCATCACTCTATCATTCCCTCTCTTTCTTTCTTTCTTTTTCTTTTTGTCACGTAACTGTTCTTCTTTCTCTAAAGATATTATATATCTTTCTCTTTTCTCTCACCAGTATGTAAAGTCTCTTGAAATGTGTACCTGTCTGATACCCTGCCATTTCGTTTCTTTCGTCTGATCTTCTATCTTTCAGAGTTGCTGTTAACCTGCCTCTTTTCCCATTTAAATAATGATCATTGAATTATTAAATCATAACTAAGGAAGCAAACTTAAGGAGGTCACATGGGGCAAATGAAGTTATTAAGAAATAACGAAGAGAATTCTTCCCAAGCATCGAACAGTTTTTTATTTTTATTTCTTATATTAGGTTAAAGCTATTTAAAAATGTCTTTATTTTATGTTAAAACAAATCCGTTATTAAATATTCATCTGTCCTTGTATATCATTCTCTCTATCTAGCCATCTCTCTCTCTCTCTCTCTCTCTCTCTCTCTCTCTCTCTCTCTCTCTCTCTCTCTCTCTCTCTCTCTCTCTCTCTCTCTCTCTGTGCGTATATTTATTTCTTACTTTGTCTTTTTGTTGTTGTGCTTTTTTTTCTCTTTTTATTTCTTTTCTGTCTTTTAGTGTATTTATGTGTCTCTATGGAATATATAAAGAAGAAATAACTCTCGAGAAAACAGAACCATAAACTGTTTAATTTTCTAGATTTACAATGATCAGCTGGTCTTAACTTACGAAAATCCCTCATGTGCAGTAATATTTTAGATTAAAGTATTTGCCGTGTTAATTAACCCGACCCCAGTCTTTTTTAATATCATTTGTCAAAAAAATAAATAATAATAATAATAAAAAATAAAAAAATAAAAAAAAAAAAAAAAAAAAAAAAAAAAAAAAATAAAAATAAAAATAAATAAAATAGTAATGACACCTGTATCAAGGTGGCGAGGGACTTTAAATATATCACTTTCTAAAATTAGTTTAATAATTTATATCTTATCTGCAACATAATAAACATAAACAGTATTGTGTTTTACTAATACTAAAAGGTTCTTTTAGACTAAATTCGTCGTTATTTTTTTTTTTTTAAATCTGCTTGTTCTGAACTGGTCATTTTTATATTAACAAACCATAGAGGATGACGTTTTCCTTTGCTTTAAAAAACAAACGTAGCTCAAAATAAATAGTATACTCATACCAGTAACTGAAGCATTCTCTCCTTGAAATATATATTTTAAAACATTAAAGCATTAATTATTTTGATTCATACGTTCGTTGTCCTTTGGCTCCGAAATATCTCTTAATCATGCTATCATGCGATCCATCTGCCATCTGATTTAAACCTGGCGACTGAACCACTGCCGCTAAATAATACTGTTTCTTCTTCGGCCCCTTTTAACAAAACCAGATAAATAACTTAACCTTGAACAAGAGTACACGAAGAGCTCTTGGATATTTTCTTCTGTCTGATCCCGTGAAATGCCCACTGAATGAAGACAGACAGACTGGAAGTGTTCTCAATCGTATTAAATCGAAGATGATTCCATTGTCCCAGATATTAGGTACTGCTGTGTAAAGCGCGTTGATTACTTTACTCCCCTCCTTCATTGAGATTGGCTTCTATTGTGGAGCAACACTACAGAATGAGAAAGATCAGTGGAGCGATTTGCATAGTGATTTGTGAATAATTCAATTATACTTGTCTTTCGCTGGCCCAGGACGTGACGTGTTTCCGCATGTTGTAAAATAGCCACGTCACAGAGATTCTAATACAATAATGTAATACTAAAGTCTATTTCCTGAGGCGATGAGTTTGCACTTATTACACGAGTTTCTATATTCAGATAGCAATTACGGGGACGAATATCCAATATATTTAAGAGTTGGTATGTTGAATTAGCTACATATTAATGCAATTCTGATATCAATTTCCCACGATAATTTTATACGTTAAGAAAATTTCTTCTTATTGTTGTGTCATTTTTGTTACATAATTCTAGAAATGAAGTTTCATATGTTTCATCACTTTCATTATGCAGATACCCATAGAATAATGTAACAATATATTTTCCTCATATTAAAATGTTTCCTTTATTGGGAAAAAATTTTATTTTTAGGTTAGTGTCTGCGTATTGAAAGATTTGTAGGTTGTTGATTCCTGTATCATAATTTAATTTTAATACCCATAGTTCATGTAGTTTCTTTCATAAACCATTTATATTATTAACTATACAAATATAGCAATCTAAATACCTTTTTTTCGTGACGAGTTTGCATAAAATGAAGAACTGCGCCATTAGGAAATGTAATTGTTCTGTGTATTGCTTTGCTCCATAATAAGGTTGCTTCTATATAGACATTGCAACAATATGAAAATGTATTTCTTACACCACTCTTATGAGTCGGATTTTTTCATAGTCATTATAACAGGTTTATTGCACTAACAATAAATAAATAAATAAATAAAAACAAAAACAAAAAACCAGTAAATTTACTTTTAACATGACTTTTTTCATGAAAAATGCCCACTTTAAATTCATATTGTTGATTGTCACTGTTTTAAAAAATTCATAAAATTTAAAAAAATTCATAAAGCGCAAATTATCTTATGGAACTTTACTACGAAATCATGCTGACCTGCGAGAAAACGAAATGAACTTTATTTTATTTAATTTTTTCACAAAAGAAGAAAACCAATTTAGTCTTCTTCAGTTTGAGAGAATTTTTTTTCCTTTTCTTTTTTTTATAGCGCTATGGTGTAAACGTTGAAGAATATTTCTTTTGCAAAAAAAAAAAAATAATAATAATAATAATAATAAGTATTTTATTCGCATTTTGTTCTTATTAACACATAAACTTTGTTTAAACCTGATAAAATTAATGTAAATCTTATCTACGTACATTCATGCATACATGCAGAATGCATCCATACGTACATATGTATTTATAAATGTATGTATGTATATATGTAAGTATTTTGTATGTGTGTATGAATATTTGTATATTTGTATATTTGTATATTTTTTTATCCTGTTTAATTTCTTCTTCTTCTTCTTTTCTAAATTAAGCTTTAGCACTACAGTGCTTTCATTTGCACTATCAAGCACACAAAGAAAGTAAAGTCTTATATCATCGCAGACTGAAAAAAGTAAATTCTGACACAAAGTCTGGGCTTTGGCATGTTATCATAGCAGTTTGAAAACAAAGAATTACTTTTAATAAAATACGGAATTACATGCCGTCTGGTTTTAAAGAAATAAATCTTAAGAAAATTCAAGGAATTCGAAAAGAATTTTAAAAATGCATTACAAAGTTATTTAAAGAATTAGAGAAAATCATTATATGTGCATTCACTGATTAAGTAGATTCTGATGCCGACGCTAAAAGCATATTGAGTTTATATCGGATTAAAGAGATTTTGTTGACCTGTTTTTGTGGAATTTATTGCTCCAAAAAGAAATTTGGAGATTTACTTTTCGAAACCTATAATTATTTGATAGATAAATATTTTTCCTAAATATGAAAAGTAACTTATATATACTTAATAAAATTGATAATTGTGCCCGGAAGTATTTTATTTTTTGTTGGTTCTTTCGTTAATGATATGGTTTAGTCTGGTGCGGTTAGGGTTTTAATATTTAATTTTATTTTATTTAAATTTATCATTATTAATTCTACTTTATTTTATTTTATTGTATTTTTATTTTATCTTATTTATTTTCATTGTGTTTTATTTTATTTGTTTTATTTTTGCTTCATTGTTACTTGGGGTTTATACAAATCCGCACTATGTAAACGATATTTCACAAAAGTCATTCCTCTAACAGCAGAGTGGTTTAGTGCTAGCCCATAGGCATGTTTCATAGTTCTACTCGTCGCTTTGGACAGTGTCTGTCATCTGATTTATTAAAATATACGTAGTTACTTTCGTATCAATGAGAAGCCAGTTATATACGTCTAACAGAAACAGACAGACTGACAATGAGATAGATATCTTCATGTTAACTGATAAAGAATATTCAAATTTTTATAACATAAAGATCGTATATTTGATACCAAAGACTGCTGTACTAGCTGGATACTTTTGTCTTGGCATGTAACAGTCTGACCTTCAGTTATTTTCTTACATCTATGTCATGACGACTTTTCTGATAATCTCCATATTGATTAAAACACTTTTAGAAAAGTCTTTGTCCCTACCATCTCTATTACTTTCCTGTCTCTACTATTAATGAAGACTATGATTAACTCGTATCCTATTGGCCAGTGTTTATCCCCCGGTACAAATTACGTCTTGTAATGATGATATGATTTGCAATATTTCATCGTCTTCTGGTGAACTCACCAACTGCAGTGTCTCCAGTATTATAACATTTTATTATAGACATACAGGAAGGAAGTATACACAAACAATCTATCTATCTATATATCTATCTATCTATCTATCTATCTATCTATCTATCTATCTATCTATCTATCTATCTATCTATCTATCTATCTATATATATATATATATATAAAGAGAGAGAGAGAAAGAGAGATATATAGATATATATGTATGTGTGTATACACAAACACACACACACACATATATATACATACATGCATACACACATTATATATACGTACATCACAGTTCTAAATTATGAATCTTGAACAGAGCATACAACATGATAATACTTAATATACTTGAAAATATCCTATTAATTCAGTCAGTACAGTAGCTCAATATATTGTCATGTTAGATTTTTCTTGCTAATAAATTATCAGTTTTATATGGCTCTAGGCGGGTTTTCAAAGAGGAAAATGAATGAAATATTACGTTTTGTTCAAAAAGTATACTTGACATTTAGAGAAAACATGTTTTGCGTGCCAAGTATTCTGTTGAAATCTTTTATGCTTTTATTTCACAATATGACATCAAAAGTAATCGTTGCTCGTGGCTATACGTTTCAGGTATTGAAAATATAGGATTTTACTTAATGACTCTTTCAAGATACCTGCCATTAACAGAATATGCTTTCTGGAAATAAAAACAGTAAAACAAATAAAAAAATATTTTAAAAAAATCAAAATTTACTAGAGATATCAAAAAAATATAAAACGCGTTCACAAAGAAATGAGAGTTTAAAAACTTGCTGAGATGTATGTTAAATGAAAATAAGATTATTTCATGCCGCAAAAGACAAACTGTCCTATTTTATATTACATATATATTTCATATTGAATTTGGTTTTATACAGCAAACCCACTATATTTACGATATATGCGCTTACTCGATTTTCTTGATGTTTCAAAGCTATATTTTTTTTTTTTAGACTATTATTATTTTTTGTATAGAATACTAGATCTGCACTTGAATGTAAGTTGACATATGCACTAAAATGTGCATTTGGACTAAGATAAACCAAGGAAAGGAAAACAAGAAAAAAATCTAATTTAAAACAAGGAAAGGAAAACAAGAAAAAAATATCTAGTACTTTCGTGTTAAAACAACCCAAATCACAGCAGACAGATAAATTATTTGTCAGTATAGTTTAGATTTATTATTTTATCGAGAAAGGTGAAGACATCTTCAATTTGGAATGATTATGAATACCGTCAACGCTTGCGTCAGTTCTTAGTAAACATCTACTGATATCAAAAGGTATTATATATTTTCAATGTATTATTTAGCCTACATACATTACCTATATTTAATAATTTTAATCTGAATCTGTCTAATAAACATGCAAATATTGTTTGTATTTTTGTATGTAGATAACTGTCCATCTATCTATCTATCTTTCTATCTATCTATCTATCTATCTATCTATCTATCTATCTATCTATCTATCTATCTATCTATCTATCTATCTATCTATCTATCTATCTATCTATCTATCTATCTATCTATCTGTCTGTCTGTCTGTCTGTCTGTCTGTCTGTCTGTCTGTCTGTCTGTCTGTCTGTCTGTCTGTCTAATTTATCTACCTGTCTATATATCTCTCTCCCTCTCTATCTATGTAGCTGTTCTAGCCTCACCTTTCTGTCATGTCCTTTACCAGCACGTACCAGTGTCATACAAATACGTGACATACAACCAAAAATGGGGATTATTAACAAAATGTCTCACGTTAAATAAACCCTGTAATCTTAATTCTCAATAAACGTAATTCTGTCTGTCATTGACCGATGTGATTATTTCTGCCTACAGGATTCAAAAAACGATTCGGTTCGTTTTGTCAAATAGGTCTCGAAATCTCTTAACTCTAATTTTTACCAGCGCTGACAGACATTAACTGCTAGTATTAGTATTAGGTTAATTTCGTGTTTCCCACTTCAGGTCAGTAACCGTACTAATCACCCTCTGGAGGAAACACTTGTTTGTACAAGAAGTCAATTAGTCTCAAAGAAATAAGGTGTGTGAACACTGAAAGCGAGATAGCACCTGGGTCAGAGATCCATAAATATCTAGAATCCATCAGAATTATGGTTTTTTTATATGACTTTTTATGTATGTATGGATGTTTGTACAAAAAATGTATGTATGAATGTATGGTGTATGTATATATATATATATATACACACACACATATATATATTATGTATATATATATGTTTATATGTATTAGGTAGGTAGGTGGGGATGGATGGATGGATGTAGATATGAAAATATATTTATATATGTATATACCTATCTGTATACATGTGTTTGGATTGTGTTTGTTTTTGTGTGTGTTTTTGCCCGCATTTACATTTATAAACACACACACACACACACACACACGCACACACACACACACATATATATATATATATATATATATATATATATATATATATAACTGGCCCTATATTTGTTCGTCTGTTTTTCTACATGTCACAGAATTGCGAAAACATACAGACATAATTGTTTGCACCCTATCTGTAATGGTCATTTGTCAGCTTCTAGGAATAAATGGCACAAAAATGTTTTCAACAATCAGGTCAGTTCCTCCTAGCAATTTTATTTTAGCTTCTTCATTCATTTTCCTTCCTGAAAACATTTTTCATTTCGCTGGTAATCAGATCTAGCACAATTCTGTCGAATCACACAGTGACAAAATAAGTTGTCTCATTGCTGTCTCCCTCTCTTTGACAAAAATATGTTATAATGTAAGACATATATTAAATGCTACAACGAAAAAATATAGATAAAAATGTGTCTTGTACCATGTCCAGCTGTGAAAATTTGATGGTTTATCATGAATGAAATCTAATAGAATTATGTGTAAATGTTTTAGAAAATCAAAGCAATGATATTGTTGTTGTTGCTTTCGATATAGGAGATTGTTTATTATTATTATTTTGTTGTTGTTGCTGTTTTAATTTATTTATTTATTTATTTTAAAGATTTTTGCTTTGTATTTAATTTTTCTGTGTTTTCAGTTTTATGTGAAAAACATTTTGTTTTTATTTTATTTCTGTTATTTTTAATGATTTAGTTAAAATAAAATTATATAATAAATTACATTACCTATCACATCATTATAATTTCCACTGAGAAACAAACAGATTTTATTTAATTTTAAAACAATAAATTCTATAGTTCATAAATCGAGTTTAATTTTAAAATCTAGGGGTGTTTTTGTTTGCTTTTTGTTTTTTTTGTTATCTTTATTTCAGTGTTGTTTGCTGCGGTTTTTTTTTCTTGTTGTTGTTTGCGTTTGTTTGAGGGGGCTAGGCTTTCTTTTTTCTTCTTTTTTTTTCTTTTTCCGTTTTTTTCTAAATCTTGTTTATTTTTGGGGGGGTATCTTTTTTTCTTTTTTTTAATTAATTTCATTTTATTTCTCTTATATTTTGTTTAATTTTGTTTCATTTTATTTTTTTATTTTATTTTACTTTATTTCATTTATATATATATATTAAATTTTAAATTCTAAAATTCATTTAAACTGTATCCATATGTATAAATTCAGTTATGTTCCTCTTATTGGACAATGAAATATAATACGTCAATGAAACAAACCCAGAAATAAATCTAAGATAAAAACAAGTAAGATGAAGCGATCTGGAAGAAAGGATGCAAATGAGGAGAGTTGTTTTCACAAACAGCTGCCTCTCGCCCCATTGCCCACAACATGTTCATTTGTTCATCTGTCAAACGCACTTCACTGCTTTAAATTTTAAATTTAAAAAAAAAATTAAATCAATATTCAGCACTTCGTGTAGCATTATAATTAGAATTCATTTTTTTTTTTTTAAATAGAATTTAATTTTAATATTTATTTTTATCAGTTTATATGAGTTTGCTTTAAACAATTCTTGGATAAAATATAAGATAATTTTAAATACGTATGTATGTACATGGGTACATGTGGAGACTTACATTAATTACATGATGTATGCATGCTTACAAACGTTATACACATACAAACATACACATATACATACATGTATGCATGCATACAAACGTTATACACATACAAACATACACATATACATACATATATGCATACTCAACGTACAGAAACACATTCAAGCATACATACATACAGATATATATTTATCAAATAGAAGATAGATAGATAGGAAGATAGGTAGGCAGGTTAGTGAGATAGATAAATAGAAAGACAGACATACAGGTAGATAGATAAATAGAAAGACATATAAAGAGAAATATAGGAGACAGATAGGTAGATAAACATAGAGATAGATAGACAGATAGATAGAGAGAGAGAGAGAGAGAGAGAGAGAGAGAGAGAGAGAGAGAGAGAGAGAGAGAGAGAGAGAGAGAGAGAGAGAGAGAGAGAGAGAGAGAGAGAGAGAGAGAGAGAGATTTCTACATTCATAATCACTTAAATGTTTTTGTTTTCAACATATTTACTTAGTTTCATAACTTAAGTGAACTGAAAACAGATCAGAATGCCCGATTTCTCCTGACATTCAGAACTATTTCCATGCTTCGAACATCAGAAGAAGAACAAGAAGAAGCAATGGATTGTAAAGCAGTTTGTCTAGACCTATAACTTAAGGCAGTGATCCGCAGGTTACACAAGACATTTATAATATTAGCCTAAACGGAAAGATTTACATTTAACGGGATATTTAAAATAACATCGTGGTTTTAACTCTGAAATTACTTTTCTGCCATCAATTGGAAACGTCAGGCTGGCCATAACGATGTTTTACTCTATGTTTGTTTTCCAATAATTGTACGCTGTGTCTTCTTTGAAACTATTATACATATCAGACTTCTCTGTTTATCTCAATTACTGTAAATTTGGAACATTTTACTGATACGGAATGGATTTTTGTAAAATTAAGTTTCGCATCATTAAGGAACGTCTGGGTTCCGATGGATGTTGCAGTTTGAATAAAAGTAACTCCAAGTACGATTTCGAAATTTTAAAGTGCAAAAGTGGAAATAAGACCATTATTCTTATTATTCTTATCATCATCATCATTATCATGATCATCATTACTACTATTATCATCATTATCACCATCATCATCATCATTAGTATTAGTATTACCGTTTTTATTGTTTTTATTGTTACTGATATTATTTAATCCATAATGCGTCTGAAATTCTTGACTTTATTCATCCTTTCTAATTAGCCCCATTAATATTCATTATTAATTTCAGTGTATAGGAAAAATATCGATCATCATTTTGATCTCATCATGGGTCAATTACATCAATAAAAAAATTCACTTATTTTGTTTTTGTTGATTACTTCCTCTTTTTTTTTCCTTTTTTTTTGGAATTTCTTTTTATTCTTTTTCCTTTTTTTTTTTTTTTTTTTTTGTGTGTGTTTTTTTTTTATTCTTTTTTAATTTAATTTAATTTATTTTTTACATATATTATCAGTTTTATTCGTTTGTGTGTTTTAGTATTGTTTCTGCGGTTTTTTTCATGGGGGTGTTTGTTATACAAACATATATATATATATATATATATATATATATATATATATATATATATATATATATATATATACTTATTTAGTTTAATTTATTAAAAAAATATATTTCTTGTTTTGTGTGTTTAATCATTGCAATTCTATAGTTTTATATTATTATTATTATTATTATTATTATTATTATTATTATTCATATCTTTCATGTATTTGTTTTTTAAACTTTATTATATTTAATTTAATTTCTTTTTTAGGTCAATTTTATTTTAATTTTTGCTATTCTGAAACAGAAAAGACAAGAAGAGAAAATGGTAAAAAAAAAGAAAAAAAAAAAAAGACAAAAACAACAACTGTTAAATTAAAAACCTTACTTCTTCCATACAAAATGATTCCTTTTTATTATAGAAAGGATTTAAATGTAAGTGAAGTTATGAAGTAATGAATAGAGAGGAAACAAAAAACAGAGAGGAAACAAAGAAAAGAGAAGAAACAAAGAATAAATAATAATAACAAGAAGAAGAGCCGCAAAAATAGTAGAAGCAGAGTAGTTGTACCAGTAGTAATAGTAGTAGTGGTGGTAGTAGTAGTAGTAGTAGTAGTAATAGTAGTAGTAGTAGTAGTAGTAGTAGTAGTAGTAGTAGTAGTAGTAGTAGTAGTGGTGGTAGTAGCAATATAAATGATACGAGTAGTAGTAGCAGTAATAATAAAACCAATAACACGACTAAGATGAAGAACAATAATGTAGGTAAAAACAAAATACACAGTATGAGTAAAATAAGGAAAGAAAAGAAAAGAAATCAGAAGACGTATCTCAGAAATATAAGAATTGATTTAAACTAAAGAAAACACAGTCACCTATCTGAGCGCTCTGACATCCACAGCGGTGTAACGAACATGATTATTTGTATCTGTTATTCACAGCAAAAGCTGAACGGGTCATCTTGAACTCTTGTTTTTAAGATGCCTCTGTACAAAGACGCTTTATGAATATCAAGCTCTGGACTACGTCTTCAGTGATTTGTATGCCGTGATATTGACAGCGTGTCTAAATATATTTGCTTGTGCCATGAATATTGCATGTATGAATCTGCTGAATGCATTGTTGCAATTTTCTAAAGGTTAAAATAAAAAGGTTTCAGAAAGGCTTTCAAATTGAAAAGTATATGGCATTGAAGTTGACAAGTTTCTATTTTTATTTTCCTCTGACATGAAAACAGGTCCTCTATTAACAAGTACGTTTTCAACAGAGGCGATTTCCATTAGCGGTAAATCTGATCATCTTTACTAGGTTAAAAAAAGAATCATCAAAACTGCAACGAAACCTGGTTTTTCGTTAAATAGGTCGGAAAAAAATGATAATATAGCACTGATTTTAACTTTTCAACTTTATGGACTTAAGTAAATGCTTTTCTAGTTGAGGTTATTCAAACTGTAAGGAAAACGAGATATATTATGTATTCTGTATTGTGAGAGAAAAACGAACTGATATTGGTTTTTTTCTTTATGTAATTATCCCACAAAACAAATTTAATCAAATGATTTGAAATAATGAACAGGGTAATATACCATAAGTATGAAATAGCATTATATCACATACTTGAGAAAACACGTTTGTTAATAATACACTTTTGTATCTTCTTAATGAAGGTTTACGCAACAGATACGATGTATTGTCGTTCCCAACACAAACAAAATAACTGAATAGGTGATTTGTATTTTATTATCACGTAATTAATTCTACGTCTGACAGAAACTTCCATTTCAGACTAGACGTAACTTCATGATTACCTTCTGTTGTTTATTTCCGAAATAAAAAGTAGTTTAATGCAAACGCATGGCTACTAGTGTTAACCTAATGATTAGAATTAATAAAATTATTTGTGATAAACAGAGAGTTAGATTAATTTTGTAATCCAATTGTAGATAACGCTGAAACAGAATCGATTTCCCTACCAATGGAATAAACGGTGAAGCAAAATGAATCTCGTAGATATTTAAATGCAAAACAATAAAATATATATATTTTTTGTGCCATTTCCAATGTAATTTCTATTCTTCGAATGTTTTTATTAGTTTTTTATTATCAAAGAACAAAACAAAACAAATCTTCTCTCTCTCTCTCTCTCTCTCTCTCTCTCTCTCTCTCTCTCTCTCTCTCTCTCTCTCTCTCTCTCTCTCTCTCTCTCTCTCTCTCTCTCTCTCTCTCTCTCTCTCTCACACACACACACACACACACTCTCTTTCTCTCTCTCTCATTGTTATTTGTGTATTTCTAACAACAGTATGTAATATTACAGATGTAACGACATGCATCAAAATCAAAAAAAGATTTTTTATTTCCTGTACTGATTCAGTTCAGAAATAATTAATGAACAAATGCAACTGAAATTATTGTTATTTTTCTTTTTCAACGATAAATGATCCTATGGTAACCTTTTAAAAATTCATCTCTAATAACACTTCAACCAGATGTACAGCATTCTGATGTTCCCTTGAATCGTTTGTTATCTAATATAGCTCTGCGTAGCTCGATGTAAAATTAGTTTATTCAGTTTTCATGGAGTATGCTTCCAATTATCACGTACCATTACCACTGATTAAAGACATTATTCATGTGTCTCAGTTCTAACGTAAGCACATTTCTCTGTCATATATTTTTTCTATATATTTATTATTATTATTAATGTTGTTGTTGTTGTTGTTGATGATGTTGTTATTATCATTATTAAATTGGTGACAATTCCTAAAAATGTTTCCACTTTATTTTTAAGCCCAAACACTCACAGCAAAATTGTTTTGTCTTGTATAATGTTTCTTCGTTTGCAATTTTCACTAATTTTAAACGTACTACTACCCCGTGTAAATTATTAATAGGATGATTACGTTTGTACAGTCTTATGGTGTTTCACTGCTCGTGAAGATATGAAATTATTATTTAATATTAATTATAAAAATGATTACTTAGTGGTTATGGTGATAGTTTAGTTAAAGTATGAATGAAAATACAAAACCAACCGTTACCTCATCATTTGCGTCTTTCCTCTTACACTTAGCAAGCAAAAAGTGTATGTCTAGTTATTATTTTAATTACGTTCTAAATTTCTTTTCACAAAAAGCCGAAGAGCTCTATGAATGAGGTAACTAGGAGACGATGAGAAGATCATTTATTTTTAAATATGCGAGTCGCAACTTAATCATTTTACATAGGAAATGATATCTCTTTATTAATGATCAAAGTAAAACTGTCGATGGACCAATTTCCTATGGACAAAAAAGCCATACGGCTTGTAAAATACCGATCGTGCTAACAGTAATGAATTTGTTGTGCAACCAATTCAGCCTTCGGCGTCTTCGTGATTCCTAAATGCATCTTCTACTGATTGTCAAAATGTCAATGAAGAAAGATGTGGAGTTACGATTTGTATTACAAAAACAGTCTGGAATAACAGAATACTTAAATGACTTACAGACCGAATATAAAATGTAACCAAATTCTGTTCATTGACTATTGGTGTAGGTGTACTGATAGCTGTGCTTTAGACTAAATGATTTAATATTATAAATAAAGCTAAATACATGAATGTTGTACTGCTTAATGTTATTAATATAATTATCTTCATTGTCAACTGCGTGTCTCTGATTAGATTTATCATAATAGTTTTCAAAGGCTAGCCCAGTGGTTAAATTTTCAATACAGTCTGACCATTGTAAAAAATTATTTTCATATCTTAATATATGTTACGTTGTATTTGCGACATACTTTGTATTATGAAAATTTCCAGTGCATTTATCTTGCTATCCTCTTTATTTTAAATCAGATAATTTGTAATATTTCACAAAAACAATGTCTTCTACACTGATGTCACTTGTAGAAAGTTACCGTTTTTTTTAGATTTCCTTCTATTGATTTGGTTGTGTCTTGTTTCCCTCTCTCTCTCTCTCTCTCTCTCTCTCTCTCTCTCTCTCTCTCTCTCTCTCTCTCTCTCTCTCTCTCTCTCTCTCTCTCTCTCTCTCTCTCTCTCTCTCTCTCTCTTTCTGTCTCTCTCCCTCTCTCTCTTTCTATCTAGCTATGTATATCATACTTGAATCTTTCTAAATAGTTGTAATGTACAAAACAAAAATCGGACAAAATTATGATTTAGCGAGATTTTGTCTTTTGTCCTTACCTTCATCATTTCTGTTTTACCTTCATCAGAATTAAGGAGCACCATACTGCCGTTAATCTCCGATTCCAGACACTTACTTACAATTTTCTTATTAATCGAGAGCAGAAAATTAAATATTTTAGATGTTGATTATAAACGTTTTGTGTCAACTGCAACGTCATGAACATAAACCAAGAGTAATAACACTAGAATTCATCATTTTCTGACCCTCAATAAAGATATAACTGTATCGGAAATTATGCATTCGTGAACATAATCGATATTTTTATTATGTGGACACGACTTTCAAATTAACGACAAGCGGTCAATATTTGAGATGTTGGTTATTTGTAAAACTTAAGGAAGATGTCACAACCTGCACTATAACCGTCAATATTTTTCTAAAATATCGAACATGGTGACGGTGGTTACAGGCATAAAATGATGATAATTGCTTTATATCTGCGCACACGAGCGATATTGGATTTTCCATTTATTTGTCTGAAAATCTTTAAGACAAACGACGTTAAACGTACATGGATTCTTAAAAGCTCCAAAGATGGCTTTCAAATTATTAATTTTCTGTCCTAAATTGACTTTCTTTGTAGTTACTTTATGGTCATTGCATCATTTAATTTTAGCAAAAGTTCTGTAGGTGTTTACAGCAAACGGTTCTAAATTTTGGAATCGAAATTTGATACCTAAAGAGAGTGAAGTTTAAAATAAATTATATTCCTTTATGCGGGTGTTGAACTTTATTTAAGGTTTTTTTCTTTTGTTTCTCTTTTTCATTGTCCTTCTTTTCTTTCCTTTAAATTTATCTCGGCAGTTGTTAGTCTGTCTTGCCATCCATTTCATATATATATATATATATATATATATATATATTTGTTGTCATTTTTTTCAAAAAATTAAAATAAAAAATGTTATTATTATTATTTATTAATTTTTAGCATGAGTTTTTTTGTTAATTGTTATTGATCGTTTTCACTGCTCTCTCCCTTTTATAAATCTAGTTTGACTATGTACAGCAATTATAAAGCCCCCTATTGGACACAGATCTTGTACGTATGAGGCGTGGGCAAAGTCGTTTTGACAAAAATAAAATAAAGTATCATCATCTCAGTCTTTAGACAGATCTGTACCGACTTTCTTCTTTAAATAGATGAAGTGCCACGCGATAACAGAAGTCATTTTAGATTCACTGTGAATGACCAGATCTCGCTAACTGCACGTTCTCTGACGACGCGGTTTCGAGTTAGTTCATTTTTTTTCCCGTTTAAATGCAGGGTGAAACTACTATGATAATATCCTGGGTTGTTTGTTGTTGTTTTTTTTCGTTGAAAGCTATATCTGTTAAATGACGCTACCCGTTTCCTGAAATAATGGAACCGCACCTGATTCAATGTTATTTTTTTCCACACCTGATGCAAATGAGGTCAGATGTGAAGCAGCCTTCTGAACGATCCGCGCCAACTGATGCACTGGTTGAGAGAACGCAAAGTGCGGTTTATCAGGCGGGAAAGATAACGTTCTATCGCCAGTAACTCAGCTGTTAGACCCGTGATTCGTCTCAGCAGCTATCACTGAAGTTTCAACGAGTTGTAGGGGTTCGTTCTGTTACTGTAGCTTATGTCTTAATCTCGCTGTTATAATGTATTATTTATTTATTTATTATCAACATTATTATTATTATTATTATTATTATTATTATTATTATTATTATTATTACTGTTGTTGTTGTCGTTATTATTGTTGTTGTTTTTGTTCTATTGTTTTTGATGTTGTTGTTGTTGTTGTTATTCTTATCAATATCATCATCATCATAATTATTATCATCACCATAATTATTATTATCATTATCATCAGCATTATTATTATCATCATCATGGTCATCGGTGTCGTAGTTATAATCATTATCATAATAACTGTGATCGTCATCACCACCATCATTATCAACATCGGCATCATCATCATCATCATCATCATCATTATTATTATTATTATTATTATTATTATTATTATTATTATTATTATTAGACAGTGTTAACTGTAGAGATATTCGTTGTATATTCCATGTTATTCATTCATTTATTTATTTGTCCATTTCTCTGCATGTTTGTTCAAGGTCCCCGCGACTTTGTGTTCTATTAATTTCACTAAAAGCATTGATGTTATTATCATTACTGCTATCATGTTCACTAACAAAAAGATCACTGTTTTATTTCAGATTCTGGAAATCATCCAGAATAATCTATTACCTACGATGTTTTTGTTTTTCCAAATTTATTCTACAAATAAAATCCGCTAGTTTATTTACAAAACGGTTCATAGATGTACCCCATGTGAGTCTGACTTATCAGTTATTAGAAAACAGAGATATAAAACAGTTTTATCATCTTGTTAAACTTGATAGATCTGTTCGCTTTAAGGTCTAACAAAACAGGTTTAAGAATCTATGAGTAGTTTCGTAAGTAAACAAGCAACATTAATTTATTACAGAGTCGAATAGACGAAAATATGTCATATGTGTATATGTGTATTTATATCCGTGTTTATATGTGTGTATGTGTATGGGTTGTATGTGTGTTTGTGTGCATTTTACTGAGAAATTTAAGTAAGGTGCATACTAATAAAAGGTATTTTATTCTAAAATACTATGTTCAAGAAGTTACTAGTACATTTGTGTATGTACTGCGTCATAGCTTGCATTATACTGACAAAGAACAGAACAATGATTTTTATGAAAGAAATTACTGTACTCGAAACACGCATAATTAATATCTTTCTCATGTCAAATTGCAAACATTTGATCTTATCTGCATAAACATTTGATATAGATTTTACGTTACGTGTTCTGTATTCAAGACATGACCTTTAAACAACTTGCTATTTATATATCTAGCAAATATTTCAGTAACGTATTTTACAAAAAGGGAATTTCGATTCTAACTGTTTTTGAAAATGTTGTTATCTACTGGATAATACTGCCACGTAGACTGAACTTTATATCATAAAAATATGCGGCTTCTTTAAGTGCTAAATAATCTAATTTCAAAGTATTCTTCGAATGCGGTTAAACATCCAGATACATATATACAAGAAAATGTCTTAACCAGTCCTAAAAAATAAGATTGCATTTGTTTAGAGATAATATATAACTTATGCATTAGTCAAAACGACAAAATTGATGTACGAGATCACTTTCTATGTTTGTAAGACTGGATTGAAGTGATCATATTTTGATAGCGTGCATAACAATTCTTCCTGACTTTCCCATTGTTTTTTTTCTTGCCATGTTGATCTACACTACCGATTTATTAACAACCATGGTATGTGCTTTCCTAACAAACAGTGGGAGTAGATCTTAGTGTTTTCACTGAATGTTCGTGTCTGAACTATTCATAATACACGAAAACGTAACTCTTAACATTTAATTATTAATCTGACATGTACTGGCATATCGTGAAATACTGATTCATTTCTGAGATCAAGGCCAACGGTTGTACCTTAATTGAAGTAATAGCTAGAGACGCTGTAAGGGCAGGAAAGGAATAAAAATCTTTCAGGCAGTGTTTCTCGACTTGAAACGGTTTCTCTTTCTTGCTCTTAAAAAAATCTAAAATTTAAATCCATAGACGTGGTTGATAGTGTTGAGGCTACGGGTTTCTTCTTTCAGGATTCATGACAATACATTGTATGTTTTACACAGAGACATTGTTAACATAAAAATAGTCTTACATAACTGCCCTGTTGCTGTGTTTTTCTTGTGATTTTTCTTTTCTTTTTAATTATCTAATTTTATATAATTATTTGTATTTATATTTTTTATTTGTTTCCTTTATTTTATTTATTATACTGTTTTATTTATTATGGTTATTGTTGTATAAAGTTATTTCTTTTTTCATTTTATAAGATAACTCAACCGACTTCTTAGCAAACGCAGGGTATTGACTACATTCTGTTCAAATGAGTTCACTTTATATCCTTTTTATGTTTTTCTTATTTAGTTGTTGTTGTTTTTTTTTTTTTTTTTTTTTTTTTTTTTTTTTTTTTTTTCTGTTCTCTTATTACGCTCTACCTGTTAATATCATCATATAGATAGGAATAATTTCTGTTTTTTTCTAAGATAATATATTTTTTTTACATTTATTTTTATTCTGTAACGATCAAAAAGAACTGTATTAACAAACCACAATGATTAAAAAAAAAAAAAAAAAAATATCAAAAACAAAAAATAAGAAAAAATAATAAGCGTTCTTTTTACTTCATGTTTTGGCTGGTCAACTCCCAAGATTTTTCGATTATACGATTATAATCGGTTTGCATTCAGTATTACATTTAATTTGCTCCTGTTGCAGTTGAACATACTGCGGAGTATTCATTCGAATACGAAATCCCCAAGATATATTTAGTGAAATTAGGCTTTATCGTACAAAGAGGACTCGAGAAAGCAGATCTGCTGGAAATAAAATCGAAAACCAATAACAACATACCTTGAGTAATACGATAATGAAATCTCATGTCTGACATATGTCACTATACAGGCGCGATATTGGAAAGAAAAAAAAAACACAACGTGATAACCAATAATTCTGTCTTTGTCAACTAATTTCAAATGTCGACAGTTCTTTGAACTCTGTTTCCTAGGTTACAAGGATTCAGGCCAGTGACAGAGGGGTGTTTATTATATCTAATGGGTTATACCCAGCAACAGTTTTAATATCATCATCACCTAAGAATTCTGACGGACAGCTGTGCTATGTTTTCTTATAATGTGTTCTGTCAAAATTCAGTAGCAGAATGAATACACATAACAATACTTCATGTCAAAATTACATCTCTCTCTCTCTCTCTCTCTCTCTCTCTCTCTCTCTCTCTCTCTCTCTCTCTCTCTCTCTCTCTCTCTCTCTCTCTCTCTCTCTCTCTCTCTCTCTCTCTCTTCCGTCGCTGAAATTTTTCTCTCTAACTTTTTCTTTCTCTCTCTGTAAAATGTCTCTTTCAAAGTATTTTACTTTTATTTGCATTTTGTTTTTAGTTGGCCATGTACAAAATGATAACAATATACTTAAGACTTTTTTAAGTGCAATAAAAATCAAATTCTACAATTAGTAAAGTCCGCAGATGCAGTTATTGCCCCTTATTTCAAATAATTTTATAAATAATGAGTTACGCTATTCATATAGGAGCAGAAAAAGAATAATGAGCATTGTGTTTTTTATTAAAACAATAATAATAATAATAATAATAATGATAATACCTGTGTTGAAGTGACAACAGCTGATGTTTTCTCTGCAGTCATTCTGTAATTTTTTATAATGTTCACTGTACAGCTATACTGCTCGCTAAAATGATATGAGACTACAAATATGCCTCCTTATCTGTCCTTTTACCGTATAATTAAATAAAATAATTTATATTATTCATATTTTTTCTAGGTTGATCAAGCAGTTTGTTTGATGTACGTGAAAGCACTAATTTATTAGTGATATTATAAAATGATTTTATCAGCTGTTTGGCTGTATTATTGTGTGTTAGCTTTTGCCTAATTTTCAGACATTTAGCCTGAAGCATGATACATGTGGAGAACCGATCATTAAACGACCGAGTTCAAATAAAAAGATACATTTATTATATATATTTATTAATTATTGTTGTTTTCTGTTATGAATAGATAGCAGTTAAGCATGTATTGGTTTTCACTAGTATTATATCTTTACAGAAATGGAGATAATAAATATAAAAGATTTTCATTTTTCAGCTGGTCCTCATCGTCAGCATCATTCTGAATTGCACGGAGTTTTTAAATTAATATAATAACTGACTTTTATTAATTACTTTTGTCATTTGCCAGAATTCACTGAAAACAGTGAATCAATGTTTCAAAATATTATTTAATATCTAGATGTTAACAATGCGGCTTTTTCTTTAAACGCGACAGGAGAAAGCGAACCTATTTCATCACTAATGCTATTACACTTTAAAATCTAATGTTCATAGAAAGGTTCAGGTATTACTTTTAGCATAGGCAGTAGTTACTTGATGGCCAAGGGAATAACAAAAGAAGTAGATACAACGAATTACAATTTGTGAAGAACAGCAATAACAAGAAGAAGAAGAATACCGCTAAAACTGTTTATATTGACAATGGTAATAAAAACGGCAATACCGATGATGACGATAATAACAAAATGAGACTGATGACGATGTCAGCGTCATTGTTGTTATAATGTTGTCAACAATTTTGATGATGATAATAATAACAATAAAGATTATTAATATTAACTATAATAATTATCTTTATGGCAATGATGAATTACTACCGTCAGTAGAAAAGCAAACAAAAAGAGGAATCAGACTCAATTTTCTAACATTAAAATTGCACACACAATTTCAGCTGAAAAGCTTAATATAATCACTAACGTTTTAATACCGTAATTTATTTTCTGTTTACGACAAACCAAGTCTGAGCATAAGCTGTTTTTATGAAGAAAAAAAGTACCAGCCATATTGATTTCTGATACGGTTAAGTTCTTGTATCCAGTTTCGTGGAATTTGCTTATTTACGTCGTTCCTGAAAAACTATGACTCGTGAAAAGTTTGATATCGAACACACTGGATGATTTGGGCTAGTAACACAGTCACATATTAGTGAAAAGTTCGGTTGATTTGAATGGTAAACATATGCATTGTCAAAGACACATTACTGCAAAAAAAAATATTATAAAAATCAATCACATGTTGTCTGATGTCCCACAAAGTGCAATTGTTGTTGTAAATGTTCAGTACAAAAAGCTACATGAAGTATTGTAAGCAGAGTTTCAAGTTAAATTGAGCCGTGGTTGAACAATTAATGAAACACAACAGGCCCTATATATCTCAGACTGGATTCTATTTGTCGTTCAATTAACTGTTTTCTATAACTTAAACTTTATCAATTCTTCAGCGAAATATCACGATGTTTCTTTTTTATATATATATATATACACACCTGATGACAGTGGCTACATTAAACGTGTCTCTAGCGACAAACTCGTCATTTCCTTTTGTATACTCGAAATAATGTTTCCATAAATACTTTATAATGTGATGAACTATACATTCACCGCGTAATTTTCAGTTCATGCATCGACAGATCGCAATGAGAGTACTTACAGAGTCGAGTAATGACAAAATCGTGTTTTATAACAATGTTTCTATACACATACTCTATACTGAGTCACGCTTTCGTCACGCCATTCAAGTAATTACAGAAACACGTGTTCAAATTTCAAATTATTTTAAATGTTAACGCTGTTTCAAATGTAATAAGTTTATCTCATATTTTCTACGCGATAAATAGCTCATTGAATAGTATTATATATATATATATATTTATGGTCTGAATCAGTCATCCGTGTCAGATTTGACTATTATTATTTAAATATGTATTAATTCGATTATTAAACTCATTATACAGTATGCCCGTAACCGCTATAGAATTAGTTCGAGTGTTAGTTTTCTCCGTCACTGTTGTATTCAACACATTATCGAAATGTGTTCTTACAATGTGTGGCACTGAAAGTTAATTGTTTGAGTTGTAAACCATTTCAAAACCATAGCTTTTTTTGCCACCGAAGTTGATTTTATAAAGTGTTGAGATTATCATCGTCGTTTTGCAGGTAAGTGAATATTTATTTGAAGTCGGCATTTCAAGAACATTAAGTGCCTAGTTTACTATTTTATTTTTATTTCACTTTCTTATATATGTAAAGGTTATTAGGTGTATTGTAAGGCTGACGAGGTGGGAGATAGTTTCGTAGGTTTCATGGTAGAAACACAGGTCGGCCGCATATTAAATACTTTTGTTATGTAGGAAAGTAGATGGGTAGATGGGAGGTAGGTAGGTAGGTAGGAGGTAGATAGGTAGGTAAATAGGTGGTAAATAGATAGGTAGATAGATAGGTAGGAAGGCATGCAGACTGGCAGACTGGTAAATATATAGGTCGGTAGATAAATCGCAAGGTAAAGCTATAATAAGGTTTTTTCATTCGAATTGATTTTATTTTCCTTTTACTTTTAAAAATAATTTTCTCTTTTTGTCTGATTTACGAGAACAGCTAAACTGGAATGATTCATTGCACATTAGAAACAAGTATTCGATCTTTTTTTTTTCTCTAAAATTCTAGGAAGTGCACAGAACTGGAAAATTTTCAATAACCAACTCTCACTGCCGATCTGGGATTTCTCAAGGCGGGGAAAGAAAACAAGTAAATGATGAGACAAATATGAAGAACATGGTCGAAATGGAATATTACACATTTTCTTTGTTAATATTTTTAAATACATATCGAATTTACAGAAAATAAACCCAGTTTTATTTCAGTGATTTGTGGACTTATTTTGATATACGATAATTAATTAGAAAGAAAATCAATGATGACAAATGTGAGGTGGGTGAGGGGGAAGTGAGAAAGAAGAGGTGGGTGAGGGAGGAGATAGGGATACAGAAAGAGATAACAACATTATAGGTCCACTCGCAAAGCATTGCACTGGGACCGCTGCACATTAACTAACACCAAAACACAGCATACATGGATTGCAGTAGCATCTAGATCAATGGGGCCCCTTGACAAGTACCTAGAGTACCCGCCTTAAGACGGTACTGACAAAGAGAGATATAGATAGATAAAGAGAGAGGGAGAGAGAGAGAGAGAGAGAGAGAGAGAGAGAGAGAGAGAGAGAGAGAATGTGTGTATATGAAACTGAGAGAGCGGGCATAGATATAAAATAATTCAAAGACAAACAGATAGAAAGCAAGTACAGACTATAGTTTTATAAGAAATAATAATAATAATAATAATAATAATAATAATAAAAAAGAAATACGACAGACAAACAGATAAACAAATAAGGTACGGAAAGACACTGTTTCAATTATGGAGACAATAAGTTTAATTTTTCACTTTTTTTTTAAATGTTTGTCACGTTTTAAATATTTATGGTATATTTGTTTATAAAATAAAATTAGTATTTCATTTATTTATTCTTTTAACCTTTTTAGAAAAATTGTAAACGAAAGTAGACTAAAAACGTAAATTGTACTGAGTTTTGTTAATATAATATCGATCGTTAGAGAGAATCTTTTCAAAAGCCGATAGTTGTAAATTAATGTGTATTGCTGATTACGTGCACGTTGCTGCGGAATCAGCCTGTTTAACAATAAATATTTGAAAGCGAAACATTCTGGTATTCTGTAATAGTTTGTCTAATTCTCGTATTTTCTTCAAAACACACACACACACACACACACACACACACACACACAAACATACATACAAAAAAAAAAAAAAAATACATACAAAAAAAAAAAAAAAAAAAAAAATAATACATAAAAAAAAAAAAAAAAAATTTAAAATGATGTCAAGCGTAATATTTAAAAAAATTTAGTATTATTAAAGGCTTTTATGTTTTATCTTCGTTTTAAGTAGTCTTTTTATAATAAGCATATTTTTCCCCCAAAAAATAACATTTTGTTGCACTGTTTCTCTAAGTATTCATATTAAGAGAGAAACATTTATTTGGTCAACTAAGAATTATTTAATACTCACTACACTCCATACAATATGTTCCTTAAACATCCATTCATAACTAACAATATAATTTTGTTTCGACAGCCACGAATCTTTGTATACAGTATTAAAAATAGCTTCTCAGTGCTACATTTCTAAATCATTGTTCATACCGTAAAACATTCCTCATCTGCAAGATTGAAAAGTCTCAAATAGTTTTAAAATATTTTAATGATTAACAAAATCGTTTTATCTAAATTTTTGAAAAAATATATATTTTTCTAATGTTGAGAAAGTACTTTGGGAGCATATTAAATTGTTTTAATTGACTGTTAACAAAGGAATTTGTATAAATAACGAAGCGCTTCAAAAGCTTTTCTTTTTGGTATTATCTACAAATAAAAACGGTCACAATCTACTTTCTACAAAGGTATTTCAAAAACGTCATCTTCTCCTTGTTTTTCTCCAAAAGCTTTTCTCTTTTCTTATTATTATCAAATGAAAACTACCACGATCCAAATTTTACCTTGGAATTTCCAAGACCTCATTTTCTTATTTTTCTGGTCGCAATAAGCTAATATGATCAAGAAATTTATTTCTTATTTGCAGGATTATTCGCAGATTTGTCGAGATTTGACTGATCGCTCTATTCATATAATTAATGGAATTTTGTATTTCAGGTTAACGTACAAAAGACCACAATACAGTCGGTGTGAAGGCGCAGACAAGGAAAAACTCTAACTGTGCGATGGAATGTCGGAACTGCTACCAAACCACAGCTTCTTGTTACGAGAAGCTCTGCTCGTTAGGTTTCGCGGAGGAGTGACTTGCATCGATTGCGAAAGTTCTACGTTAATAATGTAAACGGGGAATTCTCATCTCTGCTTCGGATCTTTCAACGTTTCGGGCCGAGCACTGCTCTTCTTCTGATATCACTTTTTACTTTCGTCTCCTTGTCGTTTTTGTGTTGGATTGTAACTGAATTTTTTCGTTTTACTCTGATCTGGAACACTTAAAGGTTAAAACTCAGTTTTCTACTTTTTAATTTTTTTTTTCCCGTTAGTATTTCTATTTTTATTTTTTTATTTCTGTTCTTGTTAGTTTTGTTTTTTGTAATTTTGGTTTTCTTGTTTTATGTTTCGTTAAGATTTTATAACAGTTTCGTACTGATGTCTTCATAACTCTCATACTTCGAAACCTTTAGATAAATATTCTTTCACTTATATACACACATATCTTTTACAGCAATTATTATTATTATTATTATTATTATTATTATTATTTATTAAATTATAACTTAATATAAACTGACAATTTAATTTGGTTTTAACAACTCTTCTTTTTCCCGACTTGTTTTTCACACACACACACACACACACACACACACACACCACGGAATAATTGTATTACTCTGCAGTGTTTGTTTCGTCAATTTACCACAGTTCCTGTACTGCAAGTCGATGAACATAACCTGAAAGTATAAAAAGAAAACAAGAGCGTCTGTTAATCCACTGAGCGCCGATCATTAATAACCGGAGTAGAGATTTTTCTTAACGCTACAGATAAAATTCTGATGACGTGTAAAACTGTTTTCTAATAGGAAGCTTTTTTTCACAAGTGTTTTTCATTAAGTGGTGCAGTTATTTTCTAACACAGTGTTCGATATTGGAACTTCGTTGGAAATTGTGGAGTTGAATCCGGATTCAGTATTACTGTTATGAATGTGGTGTTTTATCTATTCACTAACTTAAGGAAATAAGGAGTATATTAATAAGCATATAACGCAGTTCAAGAGAGATATATATGTTTTACACAGAAACATTTAATAAAATTAAGGAGTGTGATATTTTATTCCAAACAATACAAAATAACGTAATACAAAAGTGTGAATAACGTACAGAATCCATGACAATGGTGTTTTGTACCTAATAACTTACAGAATCCACGAGTTGTTATTTTTATATAGAATAACGTACACAATCCAGAAAAGTGAATGACATTAAAATACAGCAACATATTACTAAATTCCATTAAACTTATTTAAATATTCAGAAAAATTCGGAAAACAAAAATACTAAAGATGTTATAAAGATACTGGAGTTCGAAAAAATGGATATAGAATTTGACAAGCTGTTGTCATGCACTTTGAACTGAACTAGGAGCTTGAGAAAGGTAATATTTACAGATTTTTCTTTTATACATTTTATTTTTCTTACAGATATATATATATATATATTTATATACACGTTTTCTCTGATTTTATCCACTTAACTCACAAAATGTTTACTTGGTTTACATATTTTTATTCGTATTATGCTTACAGCTCACTGCGTAATATATTTGATCGACTAATACTTTGTGAATGAATCAATCAGTCAATCAATGAACGATCTAACACGTGACTAATATAACGTTTCTTTATTAGTATATTTAATTAACCTTTATCAGTCATCATTCGTGCCTTTACAAATACGCCATTAGACACCTTTGTAATATATAATGCTTTAGGATAAATAGTATTAAGAACGGCTACGTTCGACTGAGATGGCATTTTCCTACCGTATTTTCTCTGTATATTTATTCTCTTTGAAGAATTAAATGAGGTTATACTATTTTTTATATGTCTTCCGTTTCCTGCTGGCAAAGATAATATAAATGTAGTGTGAGGTGTGCAATCAGTATATACAAAAACAAATTTATTAAAGATGGTTCACTTTGCTGTTGATTGTGATGGCTCAAACTTAAGTTAAATATGAGATGTGACAATATATTTTTTACACCTTTTTCTCAAAATCATCTTATGGCAAATATATCGAGTAAATACGGTAACTCCCCACAAACCAGCAGATGAAAATGCTCGGTCATTACATGTGTATTGAAAGCGATAAGTGAAATATGCTAGATTTCTAATCAATAAGAGTAGCCTTTGCTTTGGCGATAACAAATTTTCTGTCTGAGATTATCATCAGTCATAATTCATGACACCTAATAACCATGAACATGAAAATGAAAGCAGGTTCTTATTCCGTTAAATATTTTAGCCATACTTTCATATATGACTTTGATATTACATTTAAAACCATTTTCGTATATATTATAATTAAGTTCTCTTGTATATTCATATATTCATTTTGACTTTGATATTACATTCAGAAATATAAAAATATATTTAACGATTTCGTTAAATATATTCCATCACGTTGATATTAAAATCGCAAACATACAAATATGCAATGATGTTGCTAAACAGTTCATATATCAATATATAATTTTCATGTTAGACACAGATACATAAACATTCGTGTGACTTTTATTCTGCTATCAGATCCTCAGATAGCATTAAATCCTTCGTGTTTAATTTATTTTTGGAAATCATTAACTAATAAATAAACAGAGGTGTGCACAAGAGACTCGTACACGTAGAATACTCTCGTCTAGTGTCAGATGTCTGCATGTACTTTGTACGTTTTACTGCAGCGTGATTTAAATCTCTTCTTTAATTATTCATTCAACTTCAAGCAAAATATATTCCCTGTTTACTGGAGTAAAAAAACAAAAGATGCTAAGATGCATAAAGCCGTTGCCGTCTTTCATTCAGCTAATCTCGTAAAGTCTGTTGTATATGCATTTCATCTTAGAATAGAAAACAAATGTCCACAGTTGTGGGCACATGTTGTAACGGGAAATTCTAGGTAATTAAATCAAAAGTGGTTGATGATTGCCTAGATGTCTAATTTAGAGTTCTGTCTGACACAAAGAAAATGATGTGCCTTAAACATTGCCTGTCTTTTCCTTTTTCTCTTTTATTTTTTCTTTCTCTACCCGTAAATTATCTTAATTGCACTAAATAAATGCCATTTTGTGGTATCGATCAACTGTACTCAAACGATTCTTAAAAATCAATAGAAATCAAAGTTTTATTAAGGATTCAACGCGAGGTACGGAAATCAAAACAGTTTGATATCAATTAGAACTTTTTTAAAATTTAAATTCGAGCTCCGACTATATCATTAGTTTATTCTCTGTTTTCAGCGATCTCAGTTTAATCTGGCTTTATGAAGATTATTAATCTTGATTTACATTATATTTCGGTTGGTATAATTATTTTTCATTATGATTATAGTAAAATTCAGCAGAAATATAAAGAAACAAATCTATTTAATCGCTTTTTCTCCCTCATATTTTTTTCTCTCTCTATCTCTCTCTTTCACTTAGTCATGCCTTTCTGTTTTCTTTATCTTATTTCGTTAGTTTAGTTTATTTAGTTATTTATTTATTGTTATTGTGTTTTTTTGGTTCATATTCTACTTTACACAGAATGTAAATATACACATACGTTCGCATACACATAGTTCAGCAGACAAACAATGATACAGGCTAGCGTATATTGTCAGAACACCAAAGACGAAAAAACAGAAAGAAACAAACAGCCATTTCCCTATCAGTCCTAATGTTTTTTGCCCTAAATATAGATTTACTCAGCATAAATGAAAATAAATATCCATCCTCACGACGTAAGACAGACGCGATATTCTGCCGCAAACAAGTTGAATAGTTTACGGTTTCTTAGAAATGTTCAAAAATAAATGAACGGTAAACAGCCGAACAGACAATAAACATGATGTTTACTGTATATCGTATAAAATTAATGGGTATCGTGAATTTTTCGCTGATAACAGCAGCACCAGCTGTAATCTACAAAATAAAAAAAAATAAAAAAATGTTAACGTGGCATTTCGTGCTGACGTCTTCCAGCAATCAGATTGCTGTAATAAAGCAGGATAAATGTCAGAAGATTGTGACGTAACCGTTAAAATTGCTTCTCACAGACCGTGGATTTATTTATTCCTTACATAAAGAGATGAATATGAACCTGTACCCTTGTGAGTAGACATGTTTGTATATTGCTGGTTTCTCCAGCATCGCTAGATGTGTGTATTCGTCAGATCGAAGCGCTGAGGTGTAGAAGGAAGCGTTATAAAAAAAAAAATAATAATAATAAATAAATAACAATTTCTCGTTTCGGTATGTTCCGTCCCATCTAGAGCACCGTCAATTATTTAACAAGAACCGCATAACAAGTCTTTTCCTTTGACAAAAACATATAAAAAAAGTCCATTTCTGACAACGGAAGCGGGTTTCCACTCTCATTTTCTTTTTCGATATACATACATTACCGAATACCTTCGCCTGTAAATTAAGAACCTTTTTGTCTTGTACTAATTTGTTTTATTGTTACCTCCTCAATACTACTTCTTACTATTACTTTCATATGTTAATTCTGACTTAAAATTAAAAGGCTTTTAAGTGAAATCTTACGGTAAACGTTCATCGACACGTAGACGCAGTAATAAAACGATAAATAATTTCCGGTGCAGTTTAATACGTTAAAAATCATCAAAGTGTTAGAGAAGAAAGCTTTAATATAGTCTTTACTAATGAAATAAAATTGTTCAAAAGATACAAAGGCTTTAATGTTACAGTCATTCATTAATTTCCCTTTCATAACTTTTTCTTTTTTTTCTTTTTCTTTTTCTTTTTTTCTTTTTTCTTTGTTAATCGTAAAATAAAAATAAAAATTTCTTTGAGAACTTTCAAACTGTTTTAGGACTGGCAATATATCCTGATATTTAAGTAATACTTCCAGCATCATCACCTTCCATATATTATGATCATCATAATTATTATCATTATTATCATCATAATCATAATCAGTATTATCATTATTACTACTACTACTATCATTACGACTGCTACAACTACTGCTGCTGCTACTATTGCTTCTACAACTTATTATCACTACTACCACTGCCATTACTTCTACTACTACTACTACAGCCAAAACCGCTACTACTAATACTACTACTACTCAGACTAATACTAATACTCATTAGCATGGTTTAGCCTAAGAGTAGCTCGTTCGTCTAAAAATGTCCTCGATGCCCCTATCGACTAAACTATTTCTCGTTACAATCAATATCTACATTCGATTTTTCAAAAGCTACAGCTTATTATTTTTTGTATGATTTTATTTTATTATTATTATTATTATACAATATTAAAAAGCAAGGTTTTGTCTAAGTTCATTTATTTCAAAAATAAAAATTCTGTCGATTTGCAAAAAAAGAAGAAGAAAATATAATAAAATGTGGAGTGAATATTGATATGTCCGTAATGAAACAGATAATCTGAAATCAGTTACTTGATGATCACGACATCAAAGAACATATCCTCGGGTAGAACAACCATCGCCCGCATCAGTAACCATGAATGGTTATATTTGTGTTAGCTGCTAGCTTGGTACGTGATGGATGCACATGACAGTTTTCACAGGAAAAGTATTGATCTTTATAACGAGTGAAAGAAAAGAAAGAAAAAATATTGGTGATCATTGAAAGTATAGACGACAAAACAATAATGCGTAGAACGCATAAAACATATATTGACAGACATACACACTTTTTTTTATAAATGGAAACAGTTAATATTCTGCCAGGTTTATTTATGTATTTATTTATTTATTTATTTATTTATTTATTTATTTATTTATTTATTTATTTATTTATTTAACTTTTTCTCTTCATGAATTTCCAGTATAAATTTTGACATTCAGCTCAGTTCAAAAATGATGATTTCTTGTTAATTGGTATGTCTGGTGTCACTGTGATAGCTATAGCAATCAATCAACAGTCTCACACAGCTGACAACGGAATGTTCAAGCAAATCAGTCATGGATTCTTTTTCTAGAATCTTGGTATGTCTGTCAGTGCAATGATAATGTTAGTGTAAAAGGAGCGAAAAAGGACGAAACGGTTTTAAAAAATCTGAAAATAGGAGAGAAGACGGTGACTTGAATCCATTATCTAGCATTTTAAAACATTCTTCATCTTCTCCTTTTTCTTTTTCTTTTTCTCCTGATTATTACTATTATTATTATTATTATTATTATTATTATTATTATTATTATTATTATTGTCGTTGTTATTGTTGTTATTATTAGCAGTAATCTAGTAACTTTAGCCGAAGTAGTAGTACTAGTAGTTGTAATAGTACTAGTAGTTGTAGTAGTAGTAGTAGTAGTAGTATAGTTGCTGTTGTTTTAATACTAGTATTAGTAGCAGAAACAGTAGTAGTAGTAGCACAGAAGTAAGAATATAAATATTATTTATTGTTGAATAGTAGTAGTGGTACTTATTATTCTAAAAACAGTAGTACTAATATAACGAGTTGTAATAGTTTTGATGTAGTTGTTGCTTTTAATGTAACAGTAGCTTAATATTGTAGTAGAAGTAGCAGCATTTGTTATTGTTAATGTAGTGGTAATAGTAACAGCGCTGATAGTAAAAGCAAAATTAATGATAATAAATGATTTAATCAACGTGCAAAGTTTTACCTCGGAGGCTTATCTTTCTCCTGCGATGTAATGGGTCACAGAATCAAATCACCTCTCTGGACTAATTGGGATATTTCCCACTCTAGCCACTTTTCTACTACTGCTCTAATAAATCGCGTTGGGGAAGATTTAAACTAGCTCTGTAAAGCAACTTGAACGTGTGTTCAGGGCAGACAGTGGGGTTATCTGCGTAAGATTTGTTCATCTAAGAGAAGCACTTCAGTGTGTGGTCTCAATATTAGCCAGTTAATTGGAACTGGTATAACCAGTACCTTCTAGCAGCAATGTAAGCTTACTCCGTGAATCGATGCTAGTATACTACTCATTCTAAGTCAATGTTTTCCCACTTCCAAAGTAAAATGCGTTTACAAGATCGTCTACTGCACACCGTAAATAAAAGTGTCTGTGGTCCATGTAACAGACTGATTATTCTTAATATACATATATATATATATATATATATATATATATTTATATATATATATATATATATATATCTGTTTGTTTATTTGAGTCGCTTGCATGTAACTGTTTTATTTTATGCTTTATCTAAACTAAATCAGGATAAAAGCGTGTAAAATATTAAATGAAAATGCTATCTATACAAATAATTTAATAAATTTAATATTTCAGTCATATTGTAATATAATATTACACTGAAGGTGACAATTCAGTATCTTCATTCATATACAACTACTGTAAAAGACAGTCTATAATCCTTCTTTGTATTTAATCACCGAGATTGTTTGCCCACATCAATACAATGGTTTGCACGCTAAACCAGTCCACTTGACAATTCATCAAAGTAATCTGCAGAAAAACTTGCTGCTCCTAGAACATGTTCTTCTAATTAACTTCAGTCATTGTATATCGCGTCCTATTTGACGCATGTCTTAACCGATGTCCGTAATCTCTTTGGACAATTTAGACTGGAAACTGCCCTTTGGCATCCTTGAAGACCGATTCTGAAGAGAATTGCTCGTTCAGTTAAACTGTATGTGGGGGAGTGATCATTCGCAGCATTTGTCTTTGTAACTCGATGACTATACTCTGCAGGGGCGACTGTCTTAATGAACTCTCGGAAATCCATTGATGGTTTGGCACGAAACTTAGTGGTCTTAAGTGGTGTGGTCAGTTTAACCACTTTTCATCCCACGCACAGTTCCGATCAAGGTTGAATACGGTGGGTAATTACTGCCAAGGCCAAAACGCGTTGGTGTACTGCGTATCATAAACATAACACGTTCCGATGTTTCGTTCAGAGTTCTTTTTCCTCTTCTATTTTTTACATCATGTTCTGTTACATAATTAATGTGTGTTGTTCCTTATTTAACTATATATTTACTGATTACGTTCTTTGAATGTGAAAGAGAACAATAAATGAACTTTAAGAAAATAATAATAACATTTCGTTTCAATAAACCTCTTCTCTGATTCATTCATTCGTTCATTCATCTTATTTTAAAAGCAACAATATTTTTTTTTTTTTTTTTTTTTTATGTAGAATATTATAGTTCACTTTCCATTTCTGAAACCGCGTACATCGAGATAAATACTAATGGAAAAAAATAAACCTCTTTACCCGGTAAATATTTTTCTCTGTGCTGTCTAATTGAGAAGATTTATAGGCATATTAACTGTATTGATTTACGATACACTATGAATATTTCAGACTGAAGTCACTTTGAAAAAAAAAAAAAAAAAAAAAACCGAACATATACTTGAAACAATTTCTTTCTTTTTATTTTTATTTTTTATTTCCTCGTACGAATAGCACATCATCTAGTAACCAAGGTATTATGTTAACCGGGCAAGACAAGAGAGTTTTAAAATAGCTGTTTTGGAAGCTGGGTGTGTCTGTGATAAAGATGTGTTTCACTTATTAGCCTAATGCTGACAGATACCTCTCGTAACCCGTTACCAAGAATGAAACGTCATTCATCACGTCATTCGGAATTGTTCAAATATGATTTCAGATAGATTTTCTTTCTTTCTTTCTTCTTATATTTTCTTTTTCTTTTTCTTTTATATTTTTAATAAGTTTTATAGATGCTATAAATCTGTGATCAAAATTATTAGAAATACATTAAAAAACAACAACAAAAAAAAAAAAAAAAGGAAAAGACAAACCATTATGACTATTTTGAAAATGGCTATTTATTTATTTATTTATTATTATTATTATTTTTTTTTTTTTGCTTGTTGCGGTGAAATTTTTATTCGTTCATTCAGTGCTTATTTCCACATCGTCGCAAGAAAATTATGTGAATTCTACGCGGTGGGCTTTTAAACACTTCAACTAATTGACGCTAATGCATTCATGTCAACTTTCCTAAAAGAACACCATCAATCTTGTATCTGTTCATTCAGTATAACCGAGATAGCAACAAATACTTGTTGATTTATTCTCATACATACGTAAAGTACTCACTGGCTTGTGACTGTAACACTTTCTGTTATTTATCATCTGACATTGATGTTTTGATATTTTCTGTGTTAGAGTGGTCTCGTTTGTTGTGATTACTGATCGCGTCAGATGATAACTAATCTAAACAACATGTTACCTTAACAATTCGTTTGAACAAAATAGAACAATTTGATTTTAATCTTTGTTCGAGTGAAAAAAACTCGTTTACAGTGTATTAACCTGATATACAGAGAAAGAAAGAGTTTCAGGGAGAGGGAATGACACAGAGACAGAGAGACAGACAGACAAACAGACATAGAGAAAGTGGATGTACAAACAGGCAAACGAACATTCTAATATATAAAATTAGAAGAAGAGATATGAATGAGAGAAATAAAAGAAAACTGAAGTAGTCGAGAAAGAAAGGTAAAGTATTCAAAACACAATTTGACAGACGTGATTATAGATGTATAGATACGTACATAGATAGACAGATAGATAAAACTTACATAGGTACATAAATACATAGACAAACGGACAGACACACAGACAGTGAGATAGATAGACAGTTAAATGGCTAGATGAATTGATGGATTGATGGATGGATGGATGGACGGATCCGCAGGTAGATAGGTAGACTGATAGGTAGGTAGGTAGATAGGTAGGTAGGTATAGTGAAAGATAGATAGATAAATAAATAGACATAAAGACAAATAGATAGACAAACAGATGGACAGATACTTAGATAGATATATAGACAGATAGAAAAATAGACACAGAAAGATAGAAAGATGGATAGCTGGACATATATATATATATATACTATCAGTCAGGCGGAAAAACTGTGAATGACAGAGAGGAAGAGAGTAAAACCAGTGCTATCAGGTTAATACAATTTTATATCAGCTTTTCAGACGTATCCAAGTCGTTACTCGAATTATCTGTCTCTATATATATCACATTTCAGACAATATTAATAATTAAACAGTGTGTAGTGTCATTACACCCGTTTTTCGTAGCAGACACTTTTGTCATTAATTAAGCGCAGTGTCTGACATTTGTGAAGTGAAATATCTCAGTAACGTTCACACAAGGCGGCGCTGTCATTTGGATGACTCGTAACACTGTGATCCGGAAGATATCTTATTTACTGAAAATAATTGGCAGGTGTCTTAGTAGAGATGAATACATCTCTGTTGAAATGATTAAAACTGTTGTTTCAGTAGAAAATTTGTGTACATTATAAGAACTGTATGCTCTGTGCCTCTGAGAGACTTATTTCTGACATTTGTTTATATATATAATTCCATGCACTAGTTTGAATACAATAACATTATCTAATTTGAACATATCTATGGTTAGACTTTTAAAATTTTCACTGGTGGAGCTTTAAATCACGATGTGTCAATCTTATTTATTAAATTACTTTCAGTCATTAAGAATTAGTCTGCTTTACAGATTAAGTAATATTTATAGTCAGGTCATCTGAATCTATGACAAAGAACAAGGTCATCCTGAAAAAAAAGAAGAAAGAAACATGACAGATGAGAAGTAATGACAACATAATCTCTGAATATAAGTAGAAAATAAGATAAAAATCTTTATAAAATTTAAAAAAAAATTAAAAAAGAGAAGAAAGGAAACAAATCTCTCAGGTATAGAAAACGAGAAAGATAGAAAGAGAGAAAGAAAGAAAGACAAAAAAGAAAAAAGAAACGAAACACAAATAATGTAATAAGAAGAGAAACGAATAAATACTAGTATACTGAGAAAAAGAAATGTCTTCAAAGGTGAAAGAAATTCCGAAAAAAAAAAGAAGAAGAAAGTAACCTTAAAGAATAAAGTAGCTCACAAACGAATGAAAAGATGACAATATGAAAGCACCTCAAAGAAAATATCGACGTACGAAAACATTGCTTCTTTAACAAAGGATTCTGAACTTATTAAACACTGAAAGCGGTTGTTGGAAAGCTGTGCCTATGGTTCCAGACAGTCTATTCTAGTCTACATTCGATCACATGTTTTTGTCATTTTAATATCAGTCGTCTGTAATTAAGTCACGACCACAAGTCTTCTTTTGTAAATCACCATTTCAGATGAACCCTTTTCATGTCCACTTTGATTCGTCACCGGTGAAAAATAAAATCCGATATAGCGGTAATTCAACTGACTTCATACCTTTAGTGTTTGTCAGCCAAGCAAAGAGAAAATGAATTGCCATTTATGCAACGCGAGACTTAAACTATCGCGAAAATTAAAGCAGATTTAGATGAAAGACACGTCGCAGTATTGCTTTATCTCTTATTTTAGAATGTGGAAAGTCAGTTGAAATGTCAAGAAGATTAAACCAATTGTCGATAAAAGATGCGCTGGTGTATTGTTTTATCTGAAGTAGTTGTGATAACCTTTGGTATTTACAAAAGAAGGCAATTGCAGCCATTTAAATCAAAGAAATAAATAAAGCATGGCTAATGGTTCCATCTTATTAATTCCAAAGCTTTACAAGTGCAGTTTTGTGACATATAATGAATAAACTAATATTCGCAGTAATGATTGCCATACACACGAAATTACATCAGTGGCTACACAAGAAAAGTTATGCGTTAGTTGGAAGAAATAAAATCAATGATCATTGAATGACATTACATCCCTATTTTGAATATGTAACCAGAATTTTACAAATAGTCTCTCTCTCTCTCTCTCTCTCTCTCTCTCTCTCTCTCTCTCTCTCTCTCTCTCTCTCTCTCTCTCTCTCTCTCTCTCTCTCTCTCTCTCTCTCTCTTTTCTTCTTTCTTTTTTTTTTTTTTTTTTTTTTTTAGATAGTGATCATACCCTAACAATATATGTATCTATATATATTTGGTGAACAAATCTATGTTTCTGTTCTATAAACGAACTACAGTAGAATTTTATTTACAAAGATCTCTAAAATTAGTTTTCTTTCACTTTCAAGCATATATTGCCTTAACAGTTACAATGCCTGCTGCTCAGCAAAGGAATTTCAGTACTTTGTATGTGGCTGCTTTTGTACACCACGTGTCTTGGTGTAAGCAACTGTAAGAAGCCACACGTAAGAGCAGTTTGTATTGTGTTACGTATCGTCGATTCAGTCTGTCTCACAGCAATCTGTTAAACAACCAAGAAGCATAAAAAAAATATATATAAAAATAATAATAATAATAATAATAATAATAATAATAAAAACAATAACAAAAAAAACAACTGTATAGCTGAATATTTATGTCTGTAGGTATCTCGCAGCCGCTTCCTGTTTATCTTGAAGCAGACGATCAATGCAAAAAAAAAAAAAAAAAAGTTTATAGATGTGTTGTTGCGCTACATTCATTCATTTTTATCTTAACCTTTTCAGATCGGCACAACTAGCTGTAACTACTTTATTCTGTAAAAGAGTAAACAAAACAGCCGAATACGTCGTAGTACGTTATTAGCATTTCTCATTCACGAATAAACGTAATTACATTTGGGATGTCCGGTTTGAAAATCGGATTCTGTTTGTCTTTTTAGATATTATACCTTTCATCCCCTACGGACCAAATGTTCATATGACTCGAAGGGTGAGAGAAATAAGGAAAAGAGAGATCACAGTTATTCATAATAATTATGGAGTCTCAGCTGAGTTGTTTCGAAAACGAACTGTCTTCTGCAGTTAGTCGATCCGCCGTTACTTCTGAGCTGAGGTTCAGTTTCCATTAAATATTAACACTTCTGAAAATACACCAGTTTACGCGCTGACGATAAGGTACTATAGATATTCGCAGCCAAAATCCATGCAGGAAAAACATTAGCGAAGAAAGAAATGGTGCGGAGATATAGCAATAAGCCGAGAGTCAAAAAGAGATAGAAAAAAGGCGAGAAACACGGAATGACTGAAATAATGTGGGAGATAAAAAAGATATATACAAATAAAGAATAAGAGAGAGAGAGAGAGAGAGAGAGAGAGAGAGAGAGAGAGAGAGAGAGAGAGAGAGAGAGAGAGAGAGAGAGAGAGAGAGAGAGAGAGAGAGAGGAAAATTAACAGCTATTGAAAGAAACTGCAGTAGAGGTGTATTAAATTAAAGTCAGAGTATTAGATTTTATATCTTCCGTAACATTATTTCTGTGAGTCATAAAGAAATAATAATCCATATGTCGAGCGTGTAGTGAATTGTGAACAACAGCCGTGTAGTAAAGACAGATGTTTGCATTGTGAAAAGGCTGGCGAAGTCGAGAAATCTCTTCGACGTATCTTCAAAACACTGTTACATCATAATAATCAACTCTAGAGGTATTCACAAAAGGAAACATTCCCATTGGCTATTTGCAGACGCCTGTGCATTCAAAATTCCTGTAACATGTGGTTGATTTCCTAGCATTGGTGATTAATGGTTTCGAAACTGCAACATGGATAATTTAAACTTCACCGGATAATTAAACTGTTTACAGAGTGATTAAAGTGTGCAGTGGCTAATTACCATGCTTCCCGCACAATTAAAATGTTTACTGGATAATAGGAATCCAGAATTATGATTTTCCGATTGAAGACGTAAAGATATTTTCATATGGATCCGCTGCAATTTCGTTTAAATCTACGACAAACTGAAAGTGAACAAGGTAAATTATTGTGATTATAGCATGTATGTTAATTTAATACATAGTAGTGGTCTATTTTTTTCATTTTTGTTACGTTCCCACTCACAGTATAGCTGTATACTCTTGTACAAGTGTATAATCATACATAAATACCACCCACTCACCCACCCATACCCACCCACTTTCATACACACAAACACACACACACACACACACACACACAAACATACATATATGAATGCATGTTGCCTACATTCTCCATACATGTGTGTTTGCATACCTACATACAGACGTACATACAGAAAAGTATATTCATATAAATACATACATCCACGCAGATACAAAGAAACCCGTTTACTCGTACATGCATATGTATATCCTCACAAACAATCAATTAAACCCATTGATACATACATATACACAGATACGCTCACATATACATACATACATACATATATACATACATACATACACATACACATACATACAGATAGTTGGATGGATCGATGGATAAACAGAGAAGCACGCACATAAATACGTACGTATATGTGCGCTAACACACATACAAACACATACACATATGTTTATTGACACACATTTCACTAGTACATGAAATTTGCACACATACACACAAATTAAATAAGTATTGTTTGGTTAGTAATCATTTTCTCGTTCAGATCGTGATAGGACTCGAGCGAGACGAATTACCTCATGTTGTACAAAAGATTTTCTTTTGTCAAATATAGATTACAAATAACTTTACCTAACGGATGTTTTGACAGATGTTTTAGCAGATAAAAAATACAGGTTCATTCTGATTTTATTATTAGTTTTGATAATTCCAGAAGTAAAGACAAAGATAAATATGTAAAATTCTACGTATATTCTTAATGTATATACACCGAATACACGTGATGTATAAAATTCTTACTATACAGAAATCAACTGTGCATTTATATCTGGAATTTATCATAGATTTAAGTTAATATTTTTCATTAAATTTCGAAATTATTTGTATGAAAATAATAATAAGTTTAATTACATGTATGAATCTCAATAACAAAAATAAAAAAGATATTAATTACTTGCGTATTTGGCAGCATGGACACTTTAAAGAAAAAGTATTATTTAATGAAATATTTTTATTTTTTACTTTTTTTTAATTAATTTTTTTTTTTTTAGTAAGAAAACTTTAAAGGCTAAATATCGGAACAGTTTTGAAATATGTTTTATGTAAAAATACTTGGTTCATTATTTGATCTATTGATTCTTTCCTGAGTCTGATGAATGGATTTCCTTTCCTTCGCGCTCAAAGTTAAATTTAAATCTGTGTTCCATCATGAAACTTCCATCTTCTTTGAACTCTATGGCTAAATCCAAGGACAAATTACGTAGCAATAGCTGTCGGAGAATGGAGATTTCATTACACACTGTACGTGACCAAGCCGAAACATCACGTAAACGGCTTCGTTCGAATCAACAGTTTGTTTGTGCAAGCAGGAGTATTTTATGAGGACTTAATTTGCACAAGCGGCACCAGGACAGAGATATTCAACGTAAATAGACCCCTGTAATTTGTAGTTTATACAAGATAGATTTGCTGATATACAGCTCGAGTAACGGTAACGAATAATGATTGTGATTTGCAGCAACATGGAAACATGAAAATTAATATAATTTTATATATTTGTGTATATAGTGGGAGTTGTTTGCACAACACGCATACGCAAATATTTCAGTTTATTTGTCTCAACTTTGTGTCTCTGTCTGATTATGCCTCTTCGTTTCTTTTTCGTTCTCTCATCAGTTATCTTTCTTTGTATTTTCCCATCCATTGTCTATTATTCCTCTCATTCAGTCATTAACTTTACAAATATATCTCAGCCTTTGTTTTTCAAACTTTTCTGTGTACCTTTCCCTATCTTTCTCTCTATCATCACTCTCTATTTTTTACTCCCTTTTTCACACTCTATCTCTCTCTAACTCGCTCTTTCTATCTACCATTTCTTTTCTAGTGCTCATGGAAATGTATTTTTCTTCTTTCAATTTTAAACAAACTTGTATATATATTTCAGTCAATCTTTCACACTTAACTATATCTCTTGGCAATTTTAATTTTTAATGTTTTTATCACGATTTTCATACGACTTGTCAAGCGAGGATAGCTTGAACTTTACACATTAGTCTAACAACTTGTAAAATTATAAATCTTAAAAGAAAATCACTGAAGCAAATGAAAATTAATGTTATTCCGTTTTTTCCAAGCGTTCATTTCCAGTATATATGTACCAAAGATTACAACATCTTTGTATCCAGCGTTAAGGTTCATAGATAGAGCATCCACTTGAGACAACGATAGGTCGGTCGTACCATCGATCCTCCGTAATGTTCTAATTTAATTATTTCCAGACACAGACAATGCCCATATTATGAGTTTTTCTTTCATATTTTTTTCCCTGTGTTTTTAAATTATTTTTTTAATCTTATGAAATAGCGGCAGTTTATTTCACCATTCAGTGTTTTCATTATACCACTCGAGTTTGAAATCTAATAACCGTTAATATGTTGAGGCGATGTTAAATTAATTTTCTTACACTGCGTTTTCTAATCATTTCACTTCTCACGAGCAGAGACACATACAGTTCGGAATACTCAGATGGAACTTTATTCGTTCCCAAATGTAAAATAAATATAAAACATATGACCGAACATGCAGTGAACATCATATCTACTACATCTTATCAAAACAGGTTTTCTGCTTTCTGATTCTTTCTTCTTCTTCTTCTTCTTCTTCTTCTTCTTCTTCTTCTTCTTCTTCTTCTTCTTCTTCTTCTTTTTCTTCTTCTTCTTTTTCTTTTTCTTCTTCATCATTATTATTATTATTATTATTATTATTATTATTATTATTATTATTATCATTATTATTATTATTATTATTCCTCTATTGCACTGTCCTCCTTTTTTTCGTTTTCTTTATTTTTCTTTTTCTTTTTTTCATTCGTCTTCTCCATCTTTTCTTTATGTTTAATGTTTCATTTATGTAACCAAATTTCTGTCTCAATTCTAGCCATCGCTTCTTTATACATTTTTTTTTGTCTTACATTTTAAAGCATAAGACTCATAATTGTGTCATTTAAATGCATTTAGCTGTCTCAGAATCTCTGTTATCTGCCTGCCCCAGACGTGTGGTCACTAATCAATCTTAATACAGCCTCCCCACACGCTATTCCCGTGGGTACTAAAATACAAATTTAAAAGTCGTTATAACACTTGCACTGACTTATAGTTACTTCCTGGTTCGATGCGCTGTCTCTACTAATAACACTTTCTTCACATTATTTTTATCATAATTTTTATTATGGCCATCTTTTCCATTGTTATCTTCTTCGTTTTCATTGTTATCATATTCTAGTTGTTGCTGTTGTTGGTGTTCTTCTTCTTATTATTATTAGAACTACTACTACAGCTGCTCTATTGTTACCACAGCTACTACTAATACTACAACTTTTTTCTTGTAGTTGGTCATTATCATTATTATTACTATTATCATCATCATTATTATTTACAGAAAAGTCTTCATCAAATTAGTAGTAGAAGTGGAATGTAGTGATGGTTTCAGGCAGCACTGACTGTACAGAGAATATTTAAAAACAAACAATTTTTTTTTTTTAATTTTTTATTGATTGTTTTCTTCACATAACTTAGGTTTGATCGCTTGTGAACAATTGATCTTGTTAATACAATTTCATTCATGTAACCCTCTCAAACCTGAATGGAGGTATATGATTTATTTGAAATCAATAATATGCATTTCCTTCATGATTACTTAAAGCCAATATCGTTATAAGGTATTTATTTACTCGCAAACATTAAGGTTCGAGCGATAAAGATATGGTGATATTATTTTTTTTTCTTTTTTTATAACCATAATGCAAAAAAAAAAAATCTATATAAAATATTTGGTCTCTGAGCATAAAAACAAGCATAAAGTAAACTGATTTGTTCATGACTTCAGTTGTTCCACTATTATATATTTTATCTTGAAATTGGCGTCTAGGTTTTATTTCAGACATCAACACTTTTCAAAATGTTAGTTATTAAAGATTCATGTGTACATTATGCAGAAATGTGAGTAGTGTCCTTGACTTTGAATATAAGTTTCTCTATATATGTCCGTATACATTTTTTTTATTTGTAGGTACATACATATATGTAGCTTTCTAATCTATTTCAGTATATATGTATGGTGGGATAAAAAGCGCAGTCATTTAATTATTTATACCATTTTATTTATTTATGTTATATTTTAGCCCGATTTCAGCAGATCAAAAACGATATGCGTGTAAATAATTTATATAGGTATTATATCGATGTATATGATTCGTTTGTTTTGTCTGGATACCATTAGTTCGCAGTATATTAATTCTCTGTCAGTCTTTCAAATCACTCTAACAAAAATAAAACGCGAGGCGCTTTTTCAGAAAGATATGAGGCAGACAGTGTGTTAATCGTTTGAACTCATTCGACCATGGCATTGTTTTGAAAACAGATTTTGATAATGAAACATTACACGGACTGTAGTTTAATCAATTCAATACATTCGCCCGTACCCTTATGTGGAAAATAAATAGAGTAAAATTTCTCAGTGAAACATGACACAGACAACACGGTCAACATTCGATCTCATTTGGTCATGCCATGCTATAGAAATAAACTCAGTGAACTTTTTTAATGAAATATTATATAGACAGCATGTTGATCGTTTCAACTCGAGAGAGAGAGATCGATGTTTACAAAGGGCCAAAAGAACATCAAGGCTGCCGGCTGCATTGAATCTTTGCCTAAGTACAGTTATCCATTTCCATGTTAAATACTTCAGAGTTAGAGACTTTTAAAATAATTTATTTAAACTTAGACTGAATATTGAAAATCTGCTTCATCAGCTTTCTGTTGGTTTTAAATTTATTTTCTAGTCTGAGGCAGTTTCAGTTAAACTGCAGTCAACGGTGCAAGTGTGGAAAACTGAAAATGAAGAAATGGTTTCAAATGTTTCTCTGTCTGTTCATCTGTTTAGAAGATAAGCTGTGAACATTTTCAAGTTCCGTTTTCTGTGATTTTTTAATTATTATTTATTTATTTATTTATTTGTTTATTTATTTATTAAATTTTTCAAATTGTAAAGGCTTTAATTAGCTTTTCTTTTGTGTCTCGAAATCGACAAGAAAATCTTTTCACTAAGTATTAATGGTATAAATGTTTATGATTACTTTATAAACTACATTAGCAATTATAATATCAGCTCGGAATTTTAGAAGTTCACGCAGGAACTGAGATAGGACTTTTTACATTCCTTTCCGTTTTTTCTTCTTTTCGTTTTCTTCTCCTTTTTACACAGTACAATAGCGACGTTGTCATTTCACCATATTAAATGCCAGTCTTAACCTAGAAGACTTAATTTTGGTATGACAGCATCCACGGCCACTGACTTGGTTTTGTTCAAGGAAAGAAATTTATTCAGAATTTACAACGCAGTATTTATTTGTAAGTCAGTAACAGAACTTTAAGGGATGTGAAATCGATAGATGTTCTTTTATTTCATTTAGAAGAAGCAAACAAATTCCTTCAATTAGACCCCGCGGTTCGGAGAAATTGGCACACTAAATGCATGTTTGCGTGTTGCCTTAATCCATATACAACAATGAACGTTCCTTAGGCAAGGATGTATCATTAAAAACTACTGACATCTTTTACAAATAGAATCTCATAAAAAAAAGAGACGTTTTGACATGCAGACTGACAAAATGGTTTTTTGATTGAATCTATTTTTCAATCTCTTAGTGTCTTATTTATGTCAACTGTTTCCTGAACGAGTTTTATATTAAAGGATGCCTGTTTTATGATTGCCAAAGATCTTCATTTACCAGGAACTCTTATAAAAAAGCTTAGAGTTTTCTCTGATTACAGGAACCTTTAACACAAAAGAACAAGAGTCTTGAACCCAGATTTATAAAAAGTGTAGTCGTTTACTGTATGGTACTAAAATATCGTGTTATATTCTTAGAAAACCTCTGTCAACATACTTGTGATTGAAAAATTATCTTCGTCAATTTTGAATAGAGGAAGAACCTTAAAGGTTTGCTTAATTACAATAGTCTGTCTATAAACAAAAGCTAGGTAATAGATAGAGACGGAGGTAATGTATTCGCCCTCGAGGTTTTACAGCTCTTATGAATTACAGAACAGATTTTGTGTTTGTAGAAATATTCTCCAGCAAGAGCATTTGATAAAACGGATTTCGTGTAGATTTTCTTTCCTTTTTTCATATAAGTAAACTGTGTCTACGGCTAATATAATAATATAAAGGGTCAACAGAAAGACTGGAATTTCCCCGTAAAGTCATTTAGTAGAAGCTGATGATTCTGGTTGAGAAGATAGTAAATCATTAATCAAAATATTTGCTTAACGCTAAAATAAGGTCTCTTGTATAATTAATTGCCTTCTTATTTTATTAATCACTGCAAACACAAAACCGCATACAAATACTCGACATGTTTTATTAAGCTACAAATAAAATCACTTCTCTGTCTATTCATTAATGATTTCATGAATGAATACGATATATTGTTAATGGAATCCTTATTTCAGTTCTTAACTTATGCTATGATTACAAATTCACGTTTACATGCGGCATATCTATGTTAGTATACAAATAATAGCGTATGTATTGATAAAATCCTTTACAGTCAAAAATTCTCAGAATCATTTTACATATATCGTATTCATAATGGGATACTAAAAATAAAATAATTACTTATAATTATTTATATTCTTTTCAACTTTCGTAACCTATAAAATTCCCCAATGTACTAAGATACCGAACAACCTTGGTTCTCCTTTCCATTTCATTAGTTTCTTTAAAAATACTGAACATAAAGTCTTCAGTGAGAATTAATCAGTGTCGCTGTATGACTTTTAACCTTAGAGTTCTCCAGAGACAGCAAACGCCTTTTACTTCTTTTATTACATCGTCTGGCTTTCCAGTGCATCTCGCTTCCATCTGTTCACTCCTACCATGTCAACCTAATATTGCTTTCGAATAAAAGTTTAGCCGCCGACTCTTATGATCTATATTCATCCTCGTTGACTTGTCTTTGTGAAATTCGGTGAATTACTTTCTGTGATAATGTAATATTTCCTAAGGCCACTCAGACTGGGTTTAATCGTGAATATTTCATGTAAAAGGAAAGATTTCTTTAAATGTTTTCCAGACATTTATATCCGTCATTGATTTATATATATATATATATATTATTATTATTATTTTTCATATTTTTATTGTTTTACTGCTTTATACTCTCTCTCTCTCTCTCTCTCTCTCTCTCTCTCTCTCTCTCTCTCTCTCTCTCTCTCTCTCTCTCTCTCTCTCTCTCTCTCTCTCTCTCTCTCTCTCTCTCTCTCTCTCTCTCTCTCTCTTCTCGTCTCTCTATTCTCTCTTTCGTAATAGCAAAAAATATCCGCAATATCTTACTCAATATTTCAGATCCTAATATGATCTAGGATAGTCTAGCTTTACAATGTATTTCAGATCTTAAAATAATCCAAGATATTCTAAACTTACACAATATTTTATTTCTTGTAAAGGTCCTGTTTGTGTTAATTTCAAACACTTCGTACCAAGAACATGCACCAATCAACCTAATAGAACTGTAAGACGCAGGTCTTTTCTGCATCCTGTAATCAAACAAATGGGTTATGCGATTCTTTATGACAGCTGAATTACAGTGAGGAAATTTGTAGATTCTGAAAGCTATTTACAAATTGTATCGACGCACTCAAGAATGCTGAGTGTTGCGTGATAAACTTAAATAAGAGGGTTAGAAAGATGGCACGATGCAGAACGTATCTAGATAAGATTGTATTCCTGAGTAATATTTCTAGTAATTAATGAAAGCCTGTGAGCTGAAAAAGATGTTCTTTCAGCGACAATTTTCTAAATGGATTTACTCTGCAAAGATCCAGACATGTATGTTTTTGATAATACGACTATCCTTTTATGAATAAGTTCAAGCTGGTGAACATTATGGAAATTGTATAAATGCATTATAGCAATTTGTGTGTGCATTGATTTCTATATAATGCGTGCATATTTGTAAATATTTAATATGTATGTTTGTGGGTATGTGCTTATGTATGTTTGTGTATATGCATGTATGTATGTGTGTGTATGTATTTATGAATGTATGTATGTACGTATCTATGTATATATGATGTGTGTATAAATGTATGTATGTATTGAGTATGTTGTATGAATGTATGTATGGATAGACTGATGGATGAATGAATGGCCTAATGAATGTGATGTACGTGTGTGAATACGTACATTATGAAACTCTGTGTATGGAAGTAGATAGGATATATATACACGCATATGTAAGCATACGTTGTGTATGTGTATATGTATTATACGAGAGTTTCTATGAACGTGTATGATTGCGTTCGAAGTCTAAGTACGTGCATTTGATATATTTTTATATAATTATGTATGTGTATATGCTTGCGCTCACGTACAAAGTATATGGCTGTGTTTATACATGGGGGAGGGTGTTTGTATGCATGAATGACTATCACTGTCTGTTTTAGATAACATAATTATGTCTGAGTGATTAACTGTACTGCTGTCGACAACATCGAAATGACTGCTGTTCAGTGGCTATATTTAAAAGAGTAGTAATATAAGACTTGTATCCACTTAATGACAGTAATGAAAACAAGGAAGTGTTATTACATTTACGCAATTTTCCCATTAACGAAGTTTTTTCTCTCTGTTTTGTCAAAATCTTTAATGTCAGCATCTCGTAATAGAAAAACACAGAAATCCGGTTTCGCCATTTCATCCAATTTAAAATTTCTCAGGTTGCAGTGCGTAACTCGTACATTTCATTCATATTAGAATGGCAAATTGTCTTCCAAAATAACTAAACTAGTGACTCTTAATTACTTAATAACTGTATTTTGTCTTTGTTTTGCCTCGCTTAATATTGTCGTGTTTTGTTATTTAAGCTTTCGTTCAATTATCAATTTCGATGTAAAACCTGAGTAGCTAATATACAACAAAAATTCCATTTTAAAATAGAAAACATTAAACTATAAGATGATCCACGACATTTTTTCTGCTTTACTGATAATATCAGACATCAGGTTGACCCAGGACATTCTCTTCCTGATTTCGATTGAGTGTGTTCAGTAATGTATTTTGCTCTGCTACGTTTTGCCTGCAGGGCTGAATGTATCAGAGCGATTGTTGCCCTTTTTCGCACTATGTAACATCAGCCGAGATACTGCTTTATGCTGAATTCGGTAACAGATGTGAGATACACTAACACAGACAAAACATGAATGAGATATTCTGAAAACATGACACACTATATATCGAGACGAAACAGGTAGATGTTAAGATATATTTATAAATATTAAAACGTTTTAATTATTTGAAGCTAAGTTCAGAAGATACGCATTGAAATATGAGTACGACAGTGTAGTTTGTTCGTGTAAGAATATAAATGTTTCACGAATATTTATTTTGTTTGTGCTTAGTATCAATTTTATCTGGCGTTTTTGTGTATTTTCTTTTTTTTTCATAAATTTTATATTTTATGATGCACTGGATGCACAACATAAGAAAATATTCTGTGGAAACGTGTATTTATGGGAGAAAATCCGTGATATAGTTGTTAAGCAGTTTTACCGACTTCAGGAGCCTATTAGCTAGCTTTATCAATAATTTTTAAAAAAATTTGTAAAATGATTTACTTGTACGCATAATGTAGCAAATGCAAAGCAAATATATATATATCGTTCACTAAAAGTAAAATATGATGTAATACGCAAAACAACAATATCGTTGAATATGGGGAGATAACGAAAACTAAACCAGGACGGTGCAGCTAAACTGATATTTTAATACATATTAACGAAGTAAATCATAATATCACGTCGACAAAAGGAGAAACAACATCTTCGAACTTTTTGCATGCTGGCTTGTTATATTTTTGTAATGCTCCGTGAGTGGCAAAGGTTGGTATCGTGATTGAAATCAAAAGTTCCACTGTAAGTATACAGGCCCCTTGTTCATGGCATTATTTAGTGTGCTCACTAATATTTTGATAGTCCTACCAAGATGTTTAATTTCTTTTTCTTCTTCTTTTCAGATGAAAGCTTATAAAATATTGCTTTCGTTCCTGTGATGGCTAACAGAACCCATTACGAATTCATGGCTTATCTGGCTCAAGTTAAAAAACCGGAATGCATACCTGGCTCGGACGAGAGAAACTGTTCAAATGCGGATCGGATTTCTACGACGGCGTCCAGCCAAGAGATCGTCATATGGACGCCGGAAGTGATACAACGAGTGACGACATTAGTGTTTATAATGTTACTGACGCTTGTGGGTAATACGATTATAATTATTGTTCTTACGTGCAGCAGATACAGAAAAAGAAACAGCAGAGTAAATGTCTTTATTGTGAACTTAGCCATTGGCGATCTTACAGTGTGTTTTTGTACCATGACAACTGAAATTCTGTTCGTTGCATTCGGGGAGTGGGTTTTAGGCCCCGTCGCCTGCAAACTGTTGACTTATTTGCAGATCGTTACTCTTGCCAGCACAACTTTTATTATGACGGCGATGGGCTTTGACAGATACATGGCAATCTGTCAACCGTTAATTTATAGGTGAGTTAATAATTTTGTTATGTGAGATTCAGCCATAAATTAATAGGTCAGTCAATAATGTTGATGTGTGCGTGTGTTTTTCATGAACGGATTCAGTAATGGATTGGACTATTTTATTTTTGTTTTTGTTATTGTTGTTGTTGCATTTGTTGTTATCTGTTGTTGTTGTTTTTGTTGTGGTGTTGTTTGTTGTTGTTGTTGTTGTTTGTTGTTGTTTTCGTTGTGGTGATGTTGGTGGTGATGTTTCATTGATGCTATTGCCATTGTGTCTGTCTCTACACATGATGTATGTGTATTCATAAACATTTTTATTTTTATATTTTCACTCGGATTTAATTAATAGAAACAATAATAAAAACAAAAAATATTATTACTGAATCTCGACAAACCGCGACTAAACAACAGTATTCAGCGCTGCTGCTTCGTGCTTACACGAACGTAATAAAACCACAGTGTTTTCCAGCATATTGCACGGGCTCAAAGACGATGATACATTACTGACCTGAAATAATCGTTTTGTACCGATGACATTTTTAGATTCCATTTCTCAAGATGCAGCAAAGAATAAAAGGTTAAAAAGAAAAAAAAAAAACGGATCAGAATACCTCAAGTAACATTCGCTTACATTTTTCTAAATTAAAATTCCCGTGTTTTCTTATTTTTCTTCATTATTTTCAGTCTTGTCACAAAGATCGGCTAACTTCCTGAATATTAATTTTCTCTTTCGAGAAATAAAAAGAAATGAATGAATTTAGATCAAAAGTTAAGGTCTTCATTTGAGGTGTGATTATTTCTATATCAGTCTGTCGTGGTGCACACATACATCAGTATCCAAGTCCAGCCACAGCAGCAAGATTGATTTATCAAGTGCTCTAGGATGAGTTTAGCTGCCTGTGAAAAGTTGATGCTAGTCTGTAGGACATCAAATGGTTAATGCAACTGAGGTTCATATCTCAAATTGTAATTCCACTGTATTTAGAAAACAATAAGCTTAATATTCAGTAAACATTACCGATATGTACTATTATAAAATGATACTAACTGATTTATTTTACAAAAAATAATAATAATAATAATAATAAAAATATGCTAATGTTTTGCTAAACAGATCTTTATTCGTTTATATTCGTCACATACAACCATCGTTTACAAATAATGATGTATATACCCGCATAATTAATTTTCCCATTTATTTCCTAATTATTTTTCACCGACATCATGATTCCGAATATAATTTAGAAACATTTCAATGAAACTGCTTTATTATGTCCTAATAAATAAAAAATTAATGTTCATTATCACTGAATGCAATGAAAATCACTGATTGTCACGGACAATTCTGTCGACTATTACACCTTGGCGATAAAACAGGTTAAACGATATAGCTTAATAGTGCGTGTTATTTAATTATTGGCTTCACCAGACCAAATCAGTGAACAAATGTCATTTTATATGCTATGTTTCATTTGAAAGTTTTTGATATGTTTTTATACTGTGCCTGAAACGCACTGGATCGGAATGTTTCTCACGTTAGATTAACAAAATAATAAACTAATAGTTTTTCTTTTTTGCTTGATTTAAAAATAAAAAAGAGGGCAAAGGAAATAATAAAAAAGCGTATAGACTTTCGTGCATTTTTGTTTAAAAGAACAACAACCCAAAACCCCAAACAGAATAAAAAGGAAAGAAACATTAAAGCTTATTGATTTTTTTTATTTTTTTTTTTATATATTTTGTTTGTTTATTTGTTTTTAAAGTGTAGTTTTTGTTGTTTTGTTAGATTTTAAATTTTTTTAAATTATTATTTAATTATTATCACTACTTAAAATAATAATAATATAATTACTATTTTATTACATGTATTTATTTACTTTTTGATATTATGTATTTATTCATTGTGAATGCATAATTATGTGTAAGTTTATATTACTGGCATCTGTGATTTCTTCAAATTATTGAAACAGAAGGCTGAAATAGAACACGAAACAATAATAAGTAACGAAAGTAAAATTCTAAGTCTGTTATTCATTTCTACTAAATAGTGATGGTTATTTTAATCGTCTTGATTTTTTGTTCTTCTTCAGCTCAGACAAAACAATCGGTGTTATATTTGGCACTGATAAATCATTTGTTTTAATACGATAGAACGACTGTTTTATATTTGACTAAGACAAAACAACATTGTCTGTGTTTATCTGATACGAAACCAGAAGCCAAAATAAACTAATAAAGATGCACAGAAAACACACATGTGTATGTTCCATCCAGTTTTTCTCAGATTGTGTGGCAAAAGGTCATGGAATGTGTTTTCCTGTTATCTGGCTGTTTATCGTATTTAAAGTGCTTACCTGAGCAACCATGAGACACGGGATCAATACTGTTAGATGTCCTAATTAGGATTTTACCACACCTTGCCACAAACAGACGTAGATATTTCCATCTGTGCGAATAGGGAAATTAAAGATCCGTTCATACAAATTGTAAACGAACACTCAAATAAAGATTTATTATTATTATTATTATTATTATTATTATTATTATTATTATTATTATTATTATTATTACGCTCTTTCCTGGTTGCGTTTAATATTTATTTTTAATCTCTCTCTCTCTCTCTCTCTCTCTCTCTCTCTCTCTCTCTCTCTCTCTCTCTCTCTCTCTCTCTCTCTCTCTCTCTCTCTCTCTCTCTCTCTCTCTCTCTCTCTCTCTCTCTCTCTCTCTCTCTCTCTCTCTCTCTCTCTCTCCCTCCCTCCCTCCCTCTCTCTTTGTTTATATCAAAGCAAATATAAAGTAAGAAATGAAATATTTAAAAAAAATGTAAAGAAATTGCAGCACAAGTAAAATAAATAAATAAAATAAAGTGACTTTTATGTCTTGTTACGATTACGGCATCCATCTGTTTTTCTCAGTGTGCATGACGTACCTGTAACACTAACACTCTGTACAAAACTTCCAACAGACTCAAGTATCATGACCTTCGCCCATAAATCTCACAGGAGGCAAAGATAGCATCTGTTAGCTCACTAAAATAAACAAATAGTCTTACGTAAATCACTTTTTGTAGATTGCGTTCAGGAATTGCCAAATTATCGGAAGATAAAAAGTCGTAAAATGAGATCGTTAGAGAATTAAACGATATTGCAGTCACGCGTTGTTTTCAGCGTTACTGAAATGATGATGTGTTGGCTTTGAGAATGTGATATGAAAACATAACTAATTGTTCGTGTTAGATTTCAGTTGTTTATTATTAGAATTATTAGAATGCATACATAATACATACATACATCATACAGACAGACAGGTAGACAGACATACTTACAAACATACATACACACATACATACATATATACATTTAAAAAATTATTGGTACAGAATGAGTAGCAGTAAAAATATTTGCAATTAGTTACTTTATTTGTTTCATTGTAAAAATTATTATAGTAACTTTAACAGTATCAGTATGTGTATCTATAATACTGTATAGGTTTATTCTTTCTTTTTAAATTGTAATATAGTAGTATTAAGATATTTGTAAATAATAATAACCGAAAAGTATTATTATTAATATTATTAATAGTATTATTATTATTATTAACATTAATATTATTACGCTTTATTTATTTGTTGTGTGTGTGTCTCTTTCTCTCTCTCTCTCTCTCTCTCTCTCTCTCTCTCTCTCTCTCTCTCTCTCTCTCTATATATATATATATATATATATATATATATATTTTCGTTATTTTGTTTCTTTTTTTTTTCCATTTTTTCTTTTCCTTTCCTTTTTTTTTTATTTTATTATATTATTATTATGTTGTTGTTGTTTTTTTAGCTGTTATTGTTATTGTTCTCGTTGATGTTGTTGTGATAATTGATGTCTTTATTAATTTACTTACTTACTTCATTATTTATTTATTCATTTATTTATTTATTTATTTATTTATTTATTCATTTATTTCAGGGCTACAACGTCTCGTGCCAAACAGATGATACTGATATCATGGATAATGGCGTTTCTGTTCTCTATACCACAGCTCTTCATATTCGTACAGGTGGTGGACAATAAACACGGCGCACGCGTGTATTACGCCTGCAAAAGCCGAGGCTACACCGCTGCTTGGCAACGTAGGTTGTATTTCACATTCATGACTTCATACATTCTCGTAATTCCGGCCATTCTTTTATCGTACTGCTACGTCAACGTCGTCCTTGTCGTTTGGCGGCAGGGTAAAACGATAGCTTCATCCAATAGAGACAACGGCACTCTGAGACGTGCAATGGTGGACAAGAAGGCCATTCCCCGTGCTAAGATCAAAACAATCAAAATGACATTCAGTATCATCGCCAGTTTTGTGGCTTGTTGGACTCCGTATTTTGTAACGACTCTGATTCGTATTTACAGTGATTATAAATATGAGATTCCACAAACTGTGATGGTTTTCGCCGAGACAATAGCTTTGTTACAAAGTGCGCTGAATCCTTTACTTTACGGGTTCTTCAACATTAAACTGAAGCGAGGACTCATGGAAGTGTTTTGTCCGCACAAACTCGCCAATCGTAGGATGAGCATAAGAAGCGGCGGAGCTTCTGAGTGTATTTCAGGATATGAGGACTACAACATGATTCACAGGTTCAATAAACCTAGCTCTCATAGATTCAGAGAGTCCGTGTCGAACTCGAGTAGCGGATCCCATCACGACAGAGCTAAATCAATGATAATAACAGAGGAAAACCAAAACGGTTTTCGGTTACGAGTTCGTTTTGCTTCCAAAGAGGCTTCGAGAAGCGATAAAAGCTCCGTCTCGGACGCTATAGACTACCGTAATGGAGAGGATTATCACACAAAATCATCCTGTATGTGAAAGCCATTAACTTGTGATCCATTATCATTATAAATGGGGATTTTTATCCTTTCTGTTTGCTGATGACGATGCTGTTATAAAGAAATAATAATAATAATATTAATAACATATTTAGTTTGTTATGGTGTTTACGACAAACCTTTAGCTACTAAGTAAACACTATAAACGTGTTTTGTGTTTGCTTAAAGATCTAGGGTAAGAGGCTGAGCAAATATTAGTTACGATTTACGTTAAGAGGCCACCAGAAAAAATAAATTGTTTTCGTCCTTTTTCACTCCAAATGAACTGTAAAGGAAGGTATTTTATTTATTTATTTATTTTATTTTATTTTATTTTATTTTATTTTATTTTTTTTATACCTCCACAGAAGATACTGTTTAATATGTACAATTAGTAATAAATATATCAATATAACAAAATATAAAAACAATTTAATGTGCTAAAAGACATAAATCTCCTGATTATCCGGTTTATAAATATTTAAATCAGTCCTAATTATTTTGTAATTGCTAGTGCTAAATAGTAAATCTTATAAATATAGACATATTATCCTGACAAACATACAAAAGTATTTAAGTTTAAAAGACAAAATTAACAATTATACATATCTTAGTAACTATTATTATTATTATTATTATTATTATTATTATTCACAGGGGCGGTGGGAGGTACCTGCAACTCGGTAAAGTCGCCCCAGGGCACCACCTGATATAAGGGAGACATAATAAGGAAGAAATGTCAAATAGTAAATAATATGAAATGTGAAAATTCCTTTAGTGGAGTCATGTTGTCGAAAATTTGATTATTAATTCTTTATGTTATGAAATCAAAATTGAAAGGAAATTTCCGCAAGGTCGGCTAGGGACCTGATTGTTGATTTATTTATTTACTTATTTATTACTTACTTACTTTATATATTTATTTGATTTACTTATTTATTTATAAAATTATTACACTTTTTTATCTTAACTCCAAAACCGCTTCTCTCTCAAAACTCTTCTAAGAAACGTAATTTGCCAGTGTAATGGATTTATCGGCAGTGATTTATCAAAGCATGTGTTTACAATTTCTCCCACTTCAGCTAAGATTTTGTAGCTAATATAGATAGAGCCTGGAGTTCTAACACATAGTAAAACTCACCTTCTTCACAAGTCCAAGTCCATTTACCTAGTCCCAGAAAACGTTCACATCTTTATTGCACTTCTATTTAATAGGCATACCTCTTTATCCTGACATTGGTTAGGTTAGCGACATAGAGAAACCAAAAGACAGTGGCATTTAAAAAACTCGTCTCGCCAAAGGCACTAAAGTAAAATGTTAGCTGGACATGGAAAACATGATATATAGACATCATAAAAACATTATACAGACATAAAAGTTAGCATAGTCAGTATATTAATACAGAAATGTATTTAAATGCGAAATAAAAGTCACATTTCATCAATATACCGACATACATCAGGTAAATTTATATAAAAGGGTTATATCAACGCAGCAGCAGAGTAAAAGGTACATCCTAATTAGCATAATACTGAGTCATACCGAGAATGCACTGACATGAAACACAATATATCGATAAAGAAACGGCCAACTGTATTACACTGATATAGAAAAAGTTAAATTTATTATATTAATACAAAAAAAAATGTGCCTGCTATAATGATATATTGATTCAGAAGTAAAACATAGTTCGGCCTGCCAACTATTCAGAGGAAACAGTTGACCATACATTTCAGATAAAAAGCCCAATAAAAGTTATTTAAAATATAAAGAGCAATAATTTATAATTTAGTACTAAATCAATTTCCATTAATCTAACATTTATGGTTCCATTTAAAGACATTTACGACCGATTTAATTATTTTTGTCTTCTTGTAGAGAGGTTTTCATACTTAGCATGTTCACCATAGCAGATGGTTATTTAAAATGTTTTCGTCATAGCTGTGTTATATAACTTTGTATAATGGTAGTCTAAAACTAAACAAAATCCTGAAAATGTGAAAATCGATTTATTACTAAAGTCATACCGACAGTCTATGCGACCATCAACTTTGTTTTTGTTTTAGCCAAAGATTATCAATTTTTAAAGATAAAAGGTAGGTTAACCTGCTTAGTAATATCACAAAATAAATGTACCATGATTTGGAAAAATGTATCACTATTACTAATTATAATATGATATAGAAGTAGCAGTAGAAGTAGTAATAATGGTAATATTATTAGTGGTAGTAGCAGTAGTAACAGAAGCTGTAGTTTTGGATGTTGGTGGTAGTATACAGAAGTATTAGTATTATAGTACTAGAAGCTGATGTAGCATTGTAGTAGTAGTAGTAGAATACGGAATAAGAGAGAGTATAATATAGACGTAGTGGTAGTGATAGTGGTAGTAGCAGTAGAAGATGTAGAGGTAGTAATAATGGTAGTATCAGTAATAGTAGCAGCAATAATAGTAGTACTAGTAGTTAAAGTCGTAGGAGTAACAGTAGTATCAGTAATAATATAGGTGCTGTAGTAAAATGTTCAGCCTGACTCAGAGAAGCAGCCGACATTACTAGTATTTCGCTCCATTTTCAACTTCTTCTTGCTGTAGAATTCCTTTTTTCACAATTAACAGAAGAGGTTCACTGACATAGCAAGTGGTATTTGTTTTTCTTCCTGTCGACAGATTGATAGCCAGTTTAATTTGTTCAAATCAACACCGAGGGCAGAAATGCCAATATCCTGTTTTATTCCGGCTCCAGCATAGACAGACAATCGACTGTTTTTTTATGCCAGGTCTGAAATCAAGACTTAACATTTCCACCAGTGCAGAATCAGAATCACCTTTTGCTGCATCCAAAAGGATCTGCTGAATCTACAGAAATCTTTCAGATACAGTAAGGATTTAAACAGATATTCTGGTGAGGATTTAAAAAGTCTGGTGAGGAGATTTGGACTAAAATCGTAGTCTCTCTCTCTCTCTCTCTCTCTCTCTCTCTCTCTCTCTCTCTCTCTCTCTCTCTCTCTCTCTCTCTCTCTCTCTCTCTCTCTCTCTCTCTCTCTCTCTCTCTCTCTCTCTCTCTCTCTCTCTCTCTCTCTCTCTCTCTCTCTCTCTCTCTCTCTCTCTCTCTCTCTCTCTCTCTCTCTAACGAAAATATATCTACCATGCTCAAAAATTATCAGCTCTCTAGACGTTTGTTAACTTTGTAATCCCAAAATCTGACAATACAAGGTAAAATCTCTAAAGTATAAAAATAGACTCAAGGATATTCAATTGCATGCTGTCGTAAATAAAGATAGATGAAAAACAAATTAAATATTTTAATATTTAAAATTAGAGATTTTGGTTGAAGATATTTTTCTTATTATTATTCATTTTTAGTATTACTTTATTTTTATTTATTTATTCATTGAAATCATTTTTTATTTTTTATTTTATTTTTTTTTTTTTTTTTATTATTTTGCGTAAACTGGAAATATCAAAGATAAATCCCTACATAGGTTAAAGTAAGTAGTGAAAGATCGTTTATATACTGCAAAAACACTTAATACCTATTATAGTATCTTGTATACTGTCAGAGACATTAGTTGGAACGAGAAAACGAACAACCGTACCACTACCGCGGATGGAACCTGCGATCTGTTATGTTTGAAGTAATGAGTACTGTCAGTGAGTTACCCAGGTCTCTTTGTTTATGACATTACTTAAATCCAGCAAACCGTTTTATTTTTATTTATATCATTTCTTCTTCTTTCTAATTTCTATTGATTTATTCAAAGAACTGCACTGAATATAAAATTCAATTAACAATGGGTTTTTTATTCACTTAATATGAACGGAAATTACTTTTATTTTTAGATGTCCTACTGTTGTCTTCTTTTACTTCATTTTTTCCCCTTTTTTCTTCTTCTTTTATTTCAGTTCACAATCTATTTTTCAAAATGTCACTGCACATTATTCTGTGATCAAAACAATAATCATGTGGTCTTGTACTGAATGATTAATGTCGGTAAAGGAGTGCAGGACAAATAAATATAGAAACAGAAAACCGATTTTTTTTTTTTTTTTTTTTTTTACAATGATACTGAGGCTTTTAATGCGAGCGTATGAAAAGCTTTCATATTTCAATTTTTTTTTTTTTTTTTTTAACAGTACTTTTTTTCAAATTTACATTTATTTATTCGTTGTTTGTTTTTAATATTTATTATTTTTTATTATTCATTTATTTTTGTATTTGTTTTGTTGTGTGTTTTGTTGTTGTTGTTTTTTTGTTGTTTTTTTGGATTGGTTGTTGTTTATTTAAAGGTAACTGACACAATGTTGTGATCAGACATTTGCTGTATTATTCAGCAAAGACGAGTTTTATGAAACCTTGTCGTGTACCTTGGATAAAGCGAGATATATCTCATTGGTAAAATCATCTGTTGTACTGAATAAATCAAAAATCGATCCTTGTCAACAACCCATTGGGATTTCTTTCTTTTTTTATCTTCTATTTTCGTCTGGTTATCTTACGTAACACATGAACAGAAAATATTCATTACACATAAATAAATTTCAACATCTGAATAGAACGAAAATTTAAAATTTCAAAATTCACTTTAAAAATAATATTTGATATAATTATTACAATCCTAACATTGTCTGTTAATACCAAATTTACAAATAGAGAAAAAAAAAAAAATTAACTCTCCTTTTTCAAATAATACATAACATATTATTCATTTATTAACTTATAATTCATCATAATCATTCAAAATTTAAAATACAGAGAAAAATACACGCCACTCATGGTAATCTCTACAAACCAAAACAAAACAACATGCATCTTATTAAACCTTCAGCTTTATCAGTAATGTATTGTGACATATCGTTATTAAAAGATAATTAGTTTATATAAACACCAAACTGGCTCTTTGAGCTCATACGATGTTACCTACTGTGTGAATCTAAAGGAGTATATCAGCTGAAACTAAAATCAAAAGCAACATGTCTGGCACTCTGTGCTTGCTGTGAGAGTAAAGAAAATGCATTATATGTAAAGTGGAACACATTATATTGTACATTCCAGTTGCTAAATGACTATAGGTGAAAGAACTGTTTATAGATGAAACTACATCGTCTGTAGATTATTAAGATTATGATATAATATTAACCTTGTTTCCGACTAAGAATTTCCCATTAAAGACAATACAGAGGTACAAATATATAAGAATCTAAAACAAAATCCGTCTTGATTATTAAGATTATAATGTAAAATTAACCTTGTTTCATACTGAAAATGTTCCATTTTTAACAATACAAAAGTATACAAATATAAGAATCTAAAATAAAATGCCTATTGGTTATTAATATTATAATGCAATCTTGTTTCAGACGTTCAGAATGCTCCATTTATAACAATAAAAATGTTAAGATATAATAATCTGTTCTAATCGTTAATTATATTGCATATAAAATAGCAAATACGTAAGTACTGGCAATGTATTAGTATCATTAAATGTTAAATTGCTGAAACTAGTTTTTGCAACTGAAATAAGAACACCTTCTGATTACGAATGATATATATATATATATATTTTATCTTATTACTTCTTTTTTCTTTTTTCGAAAGAGGTTACATATATTAAAATCAGATGAATGGAAATAAATTATGTCAGTGAGACTCGTCCATATACGACAATTTACATTTAATATATTGTGATCCTAAAATGAGTACCGATTTGAACTAATTTTTGTAAAAGCTGTACATCTAATATTATTCTATACTTAACTATTTAATTTAATGTTTTTAAAAAACATCTTGGCAGCACATATATTATCTCATAAATATAGCGCAATGACGTCAGAAGCTGCTGGTCAGCTACATCTTTCTTTTTACAGTATAGTCTGCAAGACATGTTAAAATAACGATAAACTCGCTGATAACGAGAAATCTTATTTAACCTGCAGTAACTCGATGCTTTATTCAGGAAATGTCGACTTGATTTCGAAAAGATTATGCCGCTTCCAAACAGCGACACAGCATTTGTCCGCATGCACTTAATTCTCAAAAGTTTTCTTTCCAAAAATTACAGTCTACCGCAGTCTGCACTGAAACTAAGAAAATAATCGGTTAAAAAAATAATACGAAAAGCAGGAAGTCGCATTTTGTCTGATTTATCATAACAGCAGTGTCAATGACGAAAAGACGTAAGTTATAGTTTCTACCGACATCTATTGATCGTGTTTAATGTGTGTGTGTGTGTGTGTGTGTGTGCTTTCAACCTCTTTCTTATTGCTCTTTTTGTCTTAGCTATTATACTTTTTAATGAAAATGTAAGTAACGAACAATATTAAATTCAAATCGTGTAATATAATTTTTCTATTATATATATATATTTGTTCTGACTTTAAGTGGAATAGAATATATGTCTTAATAACAAATTAGGTTAATTTGTGACTATTGTAAATCATATGAACTTTAATACTTATTTTTTATGTTTTTACTATCATCATCATCCAAAATCATCATCATTATTATCATTATTATTATTGTTGTAGTCACTGTTATAATAGTTATATTTGCTCTTATTATTATTATTGTTGTTATTATTAATGCTATTGTTATTGTTGTTATTATCATTATTATTATTATTATTATTATTATCATTATTATTATTATTATTTTTATTATTATTATTATTTATTTATTTATTTATTTATTCATTTAGTTCATGTTTTTCGAATCAAACTTGTTAGCAATATGCATCAGACAATTAAACTTTCACAGTGCCTGTATACCCTAGACCAGTCTGACCGATAAGAGCTCTGGTGTTTTTGTAACTTAAATTTCCATTAATCATGTTTATTATTAGTTGTAATTTCAGGAAAGCCCAAGCAAACCGTTTAAAATACGTACATACAGATATAACTTATCAATATTTACTGTTTTTAGAATCATAATGTATACAAGGATGAAAAATAAACTAATTTCACATTAATTTTAAAATATTTTTAATTCTGTTACTGCTACATTGAAATCTACAATAACCAAGGCAAGGTACAGAGAACGTTTGATTGGTGATATTAACCTGTAATTAACATAAAAAAACCATGATCATATTAGCTCATTGTAACTTTAACAAGAACCTGGATAGATAATGATCGTATTAGAATCTTCGATTCTCTTGGCGATTATATTTTGTTTGATTTATTATTATAAAGCACCAAATGTCCTGCCAAAAATATTCTACATACGTTTAAAAATCTAAGGCTAATTTAATAACATTCTGGTTTCAATAAGGCTTCTAATTCCTAGTAAAGTTTCGCAGTTTTGCGTATATCCTAACACTGTGTTTGATTTTGCTTTGGTTCTAATTAAAATGATCTAATATTTAAAATATTTGCTAAAATTATCTAACTCCCACTGATATAACATTTCTATTTTTCTAAAACCAACTCTCTTGATCACATTCAAGTTTCGTATTCTTTTTTTTTTCATTTTTGTTTTTCACTCTTTAATGAAGTACATTAAAAAAAAAAAAAAAAAAAAAAAAAAAAAAATTAAGATAAAAAAATTCACCCCAACTTAAAATTTAGCCTTGATATAATTCTCTCTCTTTCTTGTTTTTCTGTCAGCCTGATTTAAAAACGTGCATTTCGGTTCATGACGATCGAAAAACAAAATGTCTAAGAGGGGTAATAAAGTTGTCAAGAAATGCAGGGTATT
>CM022673.1:15226309-15246309 GCA_012295275.1 Chrysomallon squamiferum | reverse complement strand
AACCCTGAAAAGATAATTAACTATACCACGGTAATGTTCGTATGACATATCAGATATCAGAAATCAATATCGATTTTGACCAATTCATTTCTCAAACTGGAATGATATTATGTTTGATGGAAGAGTTCCGAGAGCAGATATAACTGATACCTGAAATAAATCTGTCACAGATTCAGATTGCAAATTTTCACGGGTTTGGTTTTCATTTTAAAGACGTATATTACCTTGACACGTCGTAGAAGACGGTAAATTACACAGGTTTCACATATCTTAAGATCTTTGCTTCACCTTTTGAGCTAAGAAATGGCTGAAATGATGTATATTTACTTATCGTATCTCAATACATTCTGATCTTATTCTTATTTGGTGTCTATCATTCGAGAGAAATAGTACTTTTATCGATTAGCAACAAGGTGTCTTTTACATGCTTCTTTTCACAAACAAGAAAGCGTATAACTTGTCTCAGGGAGAATTGATCCAATGTTGATTTCTTCTTACATTCTAATCACTGAACTCTAGCACTTTAACATACTATTGGTTTATCTCCGGAAATAACTGATTCAATATTTATTCAGTATTTATTCATCATATCCACAAAACCTTAGATATGACCGTTACTCTCATGAGTTTTGAACCAAAAGATATTTAAGAAAAAGAAAAAAAGAAAAGAAGAAAAAAGCTTAAAAGCAAGTGATAAATTCGACATACATCTTAAAGTACTATCGGGTTATTTCCAGATATAATTTTACATCACTGTTTATCATCGAATCTACAAGATCTTAGTTTTGACATGAGTTTTTAAACGCGTGATATTTAAAAGAAATATACATAAGTTTGACAGCCTATGATAAATTCTGTATACACCTTAAAGTACCATTTGGTTATCTTCAGATAGAATTTCACATCATATTTATTCATCACAAGACCTTAGATATGACCATTGCTGTCATGAGTTTTGAAACAGTTGATATTAAAAAAATACATATATAAGCTTGACAACCAGTGATAAATCTTACTCTTGCCTAATTAGTTTAATGGTAAATATAAGAACACTCGAGAGATCTAAATCGTGATACAAATTATACACATTTCTATTGATGTATGACGTTCAAGATCACCAGTCAAACAGATCGCTGGCTGTAAAGTGCAGAGATGCAAACTATTGAATTTAAATTATGTTACAATGAATAGCTAGAATTAAGATCAATTTGTACTCGGAATTAGCATATTTACATAATATGAATATTCACGAAGAACAATTATTTCTAACTTTAAGACATGTACGTCTTTCAAGCCACCAAAGGTCAATATCTTTTAACCGTAGGCGATATAAAAGGAAAATGTATGTAGAAATGTCCATATCTTTACCAGCATAGGACTCGGGCATGCCTAATTGTCTAGGAAATGTGCCAAGTAGTAAACAGTTTAACGTACATCTATTCAAAATATCTTCACCCAGTGAAGTAAAGGATATGGAAATGATTTTTTCTTAATTACTAGGATTTTCTGGCTTAGCCAGTTACACTACAAGATGTAATAAAGATACCATCCAAAATTTTCATAAAATGTTTACAGGTAAAATAATTTCATTTCTGTAAGTTATGTTCTCTAACCTTCATAGCATATTGAATGTTTAGCAAACAAATATAAAAAAATAACGGTTACGTTTTGTATCTATAATACTATCACCATATCATCAAATTTGTCTAAATATGAATGTGTAAATGATCGTCAAGAAGAAAAATTGTTTCGTAATGTCTAAAGTATCCAATGATCTTAGAAGGTAAGTTTGAAAAAATTCAGGATAATAGTATAATCAAATGAGTTTCAGGAAATGAAAAAATCAAGTGATACGCTTTCCTAGGTCCTGTACAAGCTATTTTTAGAAGCTGTGTCTGAATCTTTGCTTGAAAAAATGTGTTCAGACCCCAGAATCTGTCAGCAATATTTGGTTTGGATAGTTTACTTGATTTACTGATGACCAGACCAGTCGATGGCAGAACGTCTGCTTGCGACATTTGCCATTAGCTATAGTAATTGTCTTGTGGCAAGTAGAACACCGTAACTACATACCATTTATTTACGCTGTCAATCTTAGCAGATTTAAGCAGCGGTCTGTTTAAATTTACAATGCGAACATTCGACGGATGGGTCTTGGTGATAATACACTTATTTCAAGACGGACATGTGCATTCGCAGTAAATAAGCTTTGTCTCAGTCTTTATCTTGATCTTTTGTCATCTAATGAGCTAGAACTGTTATTGTTATTGTTGTATTATTATTATTATTATTATTATTATTATTATTATTATTATTTTTTTTATTATTACTGTTGTTGTTGTTGTTGTTATTTCTTTTTCTTATTTCTTTTTCTTTCTGCTGAATTATATGCCTTATGTAGAATGCTTACCTAATCATAGAAACCCATCTTAAACAAAATCACAGTAGACAAATCGAATTATTCAATGAAAATTTCACGCAGAAACCAAGGTCAGAATTTTTTACTTCAAAACAATGAGGAGAAATTATTATAATCAAAATAAAAACATATAACTGGTATATAAAAAGTTGCCTTTACTAAGGTATCGACCACCATTGGCATTTTAATGATTATTTACAACAAAAAAAGTTCTCAAATAACATTACAAGGATTGGTCATGATTGGAAGCCAAATAAAATATGATATCGAATTTCTTATTTTTGTTTATTACTTTTTTGTCTAAAATAGTTAAATACTCTTTATCCAGTTTGATTGTGATTCATATTCGCAATGAGAAGGTTTCTCGATACAGACAAAAAGTCTTAGAGAATGACAGACATATACAGAGACTAAAGAGAGCGGTGTGTGGAAGTCAGAGAGGGAAACAGACAGATGGAGAGAGAGAGAGAGAGAGAGAGAGAGAGAGAGAGAGAGAGAGAGAGAGAGAGAGAGAGAGAGAGAGAGAGAGAGAGAGAGAGGAGAGAGTAGGGAGGGAGGGAGAGAGAGAGAGAAAGCCACCATACCTCTTTAAAAACAAACAGCTTTAGAGCAAAAAAAGTAAAAGTTTCATTGGTATTAGTGACATCACAAAAAAAATCTTTCAGATCTATAACACTCTTACAAGAATACATCTTTGAAAAGGTCACCTTGACCAAGTTTCGTTACAACAATCTGATAAGAAGGACAAATAACTGAATCTGGGTATGACGAAGTATTTGGCCTGCAGCTCTCTGAATTCCATTATAATTACATCAATTTAAGTAAAACTAACGAGCGAAACATCGACAAACCGCCTTGCGGGCACTATTAATTCTAATGCTTGGTTTAACCGGATGGTGTTCGGACCACAAGTTTCCGTCTTGAACTTGGTAAGTCTATAAAGCGGTTCCTTGTTCACGTGATTGACATTTTATTTAAAGCGATTGCATTAAACGTGTGATGGCATTGCAGTATATGGAATTACAGATCTGCTTGGAGAGAGGCAGTTTCAAGACAAATATATTTTTTTATATATGTATCTTTCTTCCTTTCACTTTCATTTTTTCTCTCTTTCTCTTTTTCTTTTTCTTCTACCGCTCAATTTTTCTCTCTATCTCTTCTATGGTACATAATGTATTTTTCTTCTTTCTTCTTCTTCTTCTTCTTCTTCTTCTTCTTCTTCTTCCTCTTTTTTCTTATTATTATTATTATTATTATTATTATTATTATTATTATTATTATTATTATTATTATTATTATTATTGCTATTATTGCTGTTGTTGTTGTTGTTGTTATTATTATTAATATTATTATTATTATTTCAATTCATTTATATTTGAATGGTATATATATATATATATACATACAACATAATATGTACTTCCATAACAACCATGCTAATTTTCACGTACATTTAACATATTGCACTTCAAAGAAAAATATTGAGCTTTTTCTTTAAGTTCCATTAAACACTTTTAAAACGAAAAAAAAACGCTTTTACTGGCTTATACATTATGAACGTATTTGCTATTCCAGTATCTTACCGCCAAATAAATTATTACTTTCTAATCGATTTTACTTCTGGTGAAAAACAAACCTGTCAGATTAATCTTAAACAAACAAACTTTGAGAAATGCGAGATTTTTTAAGTGCAAATAAACTGTTTTCTTTCACACCTGCGGTTTTATTATTCTAACAATCTGTAGGTTTATTAACTTAATGTCAAAGTTATTAATCACAAATCAGTCATAACTACTAGAGCCTAAGATGTTTGATGTTGTCGTCGTCGTTGTTATTCTTGCTGTGATTGCTGCTGCTGGTTTTGAGAGTGGAATGAAAGTGGCTAATTCGTTTTTGTCATCCTCTTTTAAACTAAACTGGTGTATTGTATTTTTTGTTGTGGCTGTGGGTTTGTTGTTTGTGTGTGTCTGTGTGTGTGTGTTTTGTGTTTTTACATATACATATATATATATATATATAGTTACGCTGTCGATGTTAAGAACTATTTTCACCTGGATCGTTTCCCGGTACTGGCTCCTAAACTGATTGTTGAGTAAGACTATGTATTATATTATCTCTTTGATTAACGATCTAACAAAATTAACTCTAATACTCAAACTCTCACACACCATCTCTAACATCTTTTTAGTCCTACTTCATATCGTTATAGCTGTTATCACTTTCATTGCTCAGCCCTTCAAACGTTGGACTGTTTATTTCATTTCATATAAAGAGGAGTCCGAGAAGCCACAGTCTGAAGGATCCATCCTCTACTAGGTTATATTGGAGTCCACAGTAGAAACATCATATATAAAATCCTTGCTTGACTTTTTCTAATAAAATTTTAAATGACAAGATCATGTGAGAGTATGTTCCCAAAACTTGCAGTCGCCAGATTAGGTAAGCGGTGAGGTGTTCTAATTCGCTTCCAGAAATGGGACAATTGGCGTGTGCAATTAAGGCCAATTTAGACGGACGAGGATAACGTGTGAAGAACAGAGGGGGCGATTAACGCGATTAACGAGATTAACCTTAATGAGCAGTGAAAAGTAGAGGTGAGCCGGAATAGAGACTGCAAGAAAATTAATGTCTGGAGACATGAAATTAATGTTATATTACCAATTTAGACGTTAAGGAGTTAACGAGATCAATTAAGAGATGTATGAAGAGGGTAGCCAGTGTAGAGGTTGCAAGCAAATTAATGTTATAACGTAAAGTTTGGAGACATGAAATACTACCTATATAAATACTGTACAGTCAAGATGTTTGTTGTGTTTGATCATGGCTTCGAAGGGGGAAATTTTAGATGGCAGAAAACCAGGTGCGGACCTCATACTTGATGGTTTTAGGTATGCACAGCGGATTAGTAACTACGATAGTACGGTTCCATGGAGATATTTATATTTGAGGTGCCTTGCCACCGTGACTACTACACCGGTTGGGACTGTGGTGAGCAGAGTTAAAGACCACATCCGTTCCTCGGATGAGAGCGCAGTTGTCTTCGAATTGTGGACAAAATACTGTTTAACAAAAGTACATCAATTAAGGTGACGGAAGACCAATTAGTAAGGGTGAGCAATAAGAAATGGAACAACTGGCGTGTCCAATTAAGATGTGTTATAATCTCACTGCCAGAATCGGGAATAAGCCTATGTGAGGTCAAATATGCCTTTTTTATTGACAGAAAAAATACAAAATATTGAGAAAGCACAATGGAAAAAAATAATAACAAACATTTGAAACACATTATTAAATATAATATTTATTTGTGAAGCACACACACACACACACACACACACACACACACACACACACAAATGCAAAATGCTGAATATAAGTACTCGTTTCAGATTAGATAAAGATATACAGATAACAGGTAAATTATTTACATTATTGCAGTGAAAAAAATAATACATTAAAGCATTTATATAAACTTTTTTAATCTACAAAAAGCGTACAAAACTACAAATATATAATTATCAATAAACTGTAAGTTTTTTGGGCCAAGGCATCATAGTACATCATGAAAATGTAAAAGGATTATCCAATATACTGTATATATATATACATATACATAAATAATTATAATATTTAGATATATATATATTACATATTTTGGGGGTCATCCATAAGGCACGTTAACAAACAATTTCTAATTCCCTGCCGTCTTGTAAATATTTTATATATCTTAAGTCTACCCCCTGCGTGTCTCAGTAATCTACTTAAACGATCTCGTACGATTAAAAGTGATTTAAATAATTAAATAATTTTGAGGAAATCAGGGGAACAAGTTTAATTAAATACTACTTTAAAAAAAAAGAATAATGGACATTGAATGAGGTTTACATTTTAACATTACTGTATTTTTCAAAAGCATGTAACGATTATTCCTGTCGTACATACTTTATGGATGGCCCCTTTAACATCATAACATTACAAAGTTATATATTATACACATTACAGAGAGAGAGAGAGAGAGAGAGAGAGAGAGAGAGAGAGAGAGAGAGAGAGAGAGAGAGAGAGAGAGAGAGAGAGAGAGAGAGAGAGAGAGAGAGAGAGAGAAACAAAGAAATACATTATTTACATATTAACAAATTAATTTATTAATAAATTATTATTATTATTATTATTATTATTATTATTATTATTATTATTATTATTTATTATTAAACTTATCAGCGATAAGGACATTTTTAAGAAACAAACTTAATTAACATATACAATCTAATATGCATAAACCTAAGTCAAAACAATTCCTAAGTTGAAAGTTATATAACACTATTAAATCAGCGACACTAAAATGCATTGATCACGGAAGTATTTTCATTTAATAGAAGTTTTAACTCTTCCAATTATAAACATAAGCTTGGCCAATTACAGAATAATCCCAATATAAAACCTCTTGGTGCAATATTAAATTGTTTCCAATTTGTTTTATAATATTTATTAAAAGATAGTGGTGCGGTTTGCAAAACGGTCATATAATCCTACTGAACGTTGTATAATAAAATTATGGGATTTTGTATTGCTTTTTTATTTATTTTTTTATTTATTTTTTATTATTCTGTGTTTTACTGATATTTTAGATAGCAGTGGTAAAACGATGTAGGCGTCGGGAATTGAAGATATGAAAGTTAAAAAGGTGGTTTGAATTCTGGCTTCTGATAACAAGAATTCGGATTTGTAATCCTCTATTTCAGTTAGTTTAAGAAAATGATAATTTGTTTTCTTTCGAAGGGTTTTTTCTTTTCTTTTCTTTTTTACTTTTTTTCCTTTTTAATTTTTAATTTTTAATTTTTTGGGGGTTTGGTATTTCTATAGTACTTTTTTTAAAACTTATTATTGTTATTGTTATTGTTTGTGTTTACTCATTGAGAAGGTTTTTGTGTGATCTCTTGTTATCAGCGTCCTATTAATAATGTATCTATTTTATGATGCATACGAAACACCTGATATCTTACAACAAGAGTTAGGAACTATTATTATTATTATTATTATTATTATTATCATCATCATCATCTTCATTATCATCATCATATGTAATAATGTTTCGTGTATTTCTGAGCTTATAATAGATAGCGCTGGTAATTATTAATAAAACAAAACTATTGTTGATTATAAAAATAAATGTACTCTATGACAGAGTCACCGAGTAGTGTTTCAGTAAAATTATACATTAAAGTTCTTTGAAATAATTTGTCAGAAACACACATTGACTAAAATAAAATGAAATGATAAAAAGTCTAAAACTAGGAAATAAAAAATAAAATAAAAATAAGAAATCCACCGCAAAAGAAAAAAAAAAAAAAAATAGAACAAAAGAAGCAGAACAAAAAAAAACAAAAAAAAAAAACAGAACAAAACAAAAATAGTATAAATATTAAAAAAACGTTAAGATCATCATTGTAACCTTCGAAAGTACCAGTACTATACAATAGCTAAAATAGTAGTAGTAGCAATAGTAATAATAGCAATAATAATAATAATTCCAAAGTGCACAATTCCCATAATCGTAGTACTAGTAGTGGTGCTAGTACTAATAATAACAAAAATGGTAATAACAGTAATACTTCCTAACTAGACAATAACGCTTGCCATAAATTCACAGATGTTTTGTGTTATACAAAAGAGATTAATTATTACTAAGATATTGATAATAACCTGTTGTTAGACACTATAACCTGAGCCTTTCTGCTCAATCCTCAGAGATTTTCTTTGACCACCGTTGACAGCAAGAATATGGTAATCATGGAGAAGATATTACTCAAAGGAAACTCGGCGCTATCTGAAAAATAATCGACTTAATAAATATTCACGGTTGTAGGGATCATCTAGGAAGCATGAGCATCATCAAAACAGCACTGACATCTGGGAGAATTGAGAGCTCAGACAAAAATTATGATATGAAATGTAGTACTATGGTCAGATATTCTTCATGTCTGCATTTGCATTTTCGTTGTAAATAATTGTGTTTCAGTACGAGAAAGGTTTCAGTATTGCAGACAGCTTTGTTCTATTTCCGAGTCGCACTGACATCAGTGAAATCAGGAGATTTAGATTCACTCAACGATATCAAGATTATTGTATGAAAATTTACGATGACAGTGATGGCTTTGGAAGATTTTATTAAATAGAATTTTCAAATGCTCGATCGTTATCGTTATTCGTTTAATCCATATTTTTTTAATTTTCCGTGCTGCATGAAAGTCTTTGTTAATTGCTGCGCATTGCAAACAACTGATAAAACTAGTACATTATACATTATACATACATGAGGTGTTTGATATTTTAAATTAGAAATCTTTTAAGGTATCCTTAAATAAATATTTATTCATTTATTATCGTTTAATACTTTATTCTGAAAATATATTTATATATCACTGGTGACCTTTACATGTGTATATTGTATTGTATTCGAGCTGGAACCATACAGTACAATAATGTTTAATCTCTTGATGTATAGTCCACAGTTTGTAAACCAGTTTAATTTAAGCTCACCGATTATTACGTGTATACAAACATCCAAACAATCAAGAGTGTAGTTAGTTACCACATAGTTGGCACTTGATAAACCATGCTTTACTATTTAAACATACATACACACATACACACATGACTACTTACATTCATAATTAACAGAAATGTTTTATTATACTTACTTGCACCTTGTTGACTTGACTTTCCTTTTGTTTCGGGAATGGGTGTGGTTATTTTCAGAGGGGGCAAACTTTTTTCTCTTTCTTTTTCTTTTTCTTTTTCTGAAGAGAATAATAGAACAAGAACGCACGGGTGAAAAAAAAAAAAAAAAAAAAATGAAGTATAACAATGTGGGTTATTGGGGTGTTTTTATTCTCTTTTTTTCAGAAAGCTAATTTATCTGATTTTGTTTCTTTGGGCACATGTTTGGAAATTAAATTTGTAATAAATATTCTGATCGGTTTCTGTTACAATATAGCATACTTTAAGCCATTTATTGATGCAGTTCTGATTTCTTGTCGATTATTAAAAAAATATATCATAAAAGTGATTAATGATTTCTTTAACTTTTTAGACAAGTTTGATACAAAGATTATTTTTATAACTTAAAAAAACAACAACCTAATTTGATGAGTAATCTGTTACTTTTAAGTACACTTTTAAGTGACTTCGATTATTTCTTAAAACCAACACATACTGTAACGGATATGGAATTGTTACAATTTAACATTTAGCAACCAAATTTGGCTAAGTTCATGTGTTCTATGGTGGCACTAAAACTCATACACAGCTTCTAACCTTTAAATCACCGCAGTGTCTTAGTAGTGGCTTGTTTATTAATTATTCGAAAACATTACAACTCTATATTCTCTGTTATTGTCCTGTACTTATGTATTCATGACTATGTTCATAATATTAAATACAATTAGAGTTAGAAAACATTTTGATTATTGTTGTTCGCAATAAAAAAAAAAAAAAAAAAACGAAAACTAGTCCGTCATTTAGTTTTTCTTATTGCTTTCTTCCAGGTCTTCAAAAACAAACATATTAATTTATTTATTTATTTATATACATACATACATACATACTTGCTTACCTCTCATTTAATTAGTTACTTTTTGTTTATTTGTTTGTGTTTCTGTTTGTATGTGTGTTTGTACTGTTGTTGTTGTTGTTGGAGGGGTTGTGGGAGGTTTTTTTCTGTTTTACCTGGGCTGCAGGTGGCTTGAGCCATGGATTCAAAATGCTGAAAAGTGTTTAAAACGTGTTGTTTGTCTATAGATGGACATCTGTCATGTGTTATCACTCTTTTACTGCACGTTATTGCTGTCTGCAGATATCTGAAACATTCAAATTTAAAAAACGAATTTAAAAACAGAGAACAGATAATATGTAGTGGAATTAAGTTAAAAAGGTAACATATTATCTATTTTAATGTAATTAATTTAAAAGATAACATACCATTTATATTAGTGCAATGAAGTTAAAAGATAGCATAGTATTTATTAAAATATAATTAAGTTAAAATATATTATTATTTAGTACAGTGTAATTAAAAAAATAAGCGATAATATATTATTTGTTATAAAGAAATTAATTTAAAAAATAACATCGTTTATTATAGTGCGGTTATTTATTATAATGTAATTAAATTAAAAGATAACATATTATTTATTACACTGTAGTTAAGTTACACTATTATATTATTTATTATAATATAATTAAGTTAAAATATAGCATAGTATGTATTACAGTGTAATTGTTAAAAGACATATTATGTATTATAATATAATTAAGTTAAAATGTAACATATCATTTATTACAAGATGTAATTAAGTTAGAAGATAACATAGTATTTACGATAATGTAATTATTTTAATTCACTGTTATTAATTTAAAAGATAACATGTTTTTAATTACTGTAATTAAGTTAAAATATAACATTATTTCTTACATGTAATTAAGTTTAAAGTTAACGTATTAGTTATTACAGTTGTAATTAAGTTAATTATATTTATTAGGATAATCCTTATTAATAAATAAATATTATTACAACTACTACATCCACTGCTGCTGCTGGTACTATTACTGTTATTATTATTGTTCATTGATTTAATAGTATAGTAGTAATAATAGTAATAATAGTAGCAGTACTAGTAGAATAGTAGTAGTAGTAATATATAGTAATAGTAGTTACAGTAATAATACTAGCAGTAGTATAGTATAGTAGTAGAAATAGTAAATTAGTAGCAGTACCATTAGTAGTAATAGTAATAACAGAATTACTGTCATTATTTTTACATTTAAACAGAAACAGAAAGCTTTATTATGTTGTCAGAAAAAAAAAAATATAAAGGCGCCGATTTAAGTTTTAATCTACGTTACTTACAAAACAGACATAACACACGCGTCTTCATATCTCTCTTGTTACTGTCAATCTTAATATCTGTATAAACTCTCACAACTTTTTATATTTATCATATTTTCTGCAGTCTTACAGATTTCTATATTTCCTCTTTTTTCAGTTTTCTTACTTTTTCTCTTTTCATTATTTGAAAAATAAGGATTTGAAAAATACATAACATATATATAAAATAATAATATCTCCTCTACATTAATTTTGTTTGAGTTAGCGAGTTCAGTGAATTATGATAACAAAAAATAAAATAAAAACCTCTTTGAAACTGAAGTTATGACGTCATCGTGGAACAGCAGCCTGTTTGCTGTAGTTTTTTCAACCACAATAACTTTTCTGTTTTGAAGTTGATTTAATTAAGATACAAAAAATATTAGCCATCGTTTCATATGATATTTATGATGTGACCTGACGTATTCCTATCAAGATGTTATGGACCCGATCTCTCAGCTAATAATAACCAAGCTTTTCATGTTTATTCATTTGATAGATAGTTTATAAAAAAACTTCAGGGAACAAAACAGACTATTTTTTATATTTGTACCATCGGAGGAAAGGATCGGTTAATACCCCTCTAAGAACCGCCCCGGCTGTATAATTTTTTTGTAACCTTTTTAATTAAAGCACAGTAGATCATTATACGAATGTCTACCAAGCTTAAGATCTGCGTATGCAGATTTAAAATGTTATTATATTTTATATTTAGCAGTCAAAAGGTTTATTACTTTCATTATGACTTAAAACAGAATTATAATGTAAGGTAGGCAATACAACTTTAAGAATGATGGGTCTTTGGTTCGCGAGCGGCACCTTCTCCAAGTATTTTATTTTGATTAATAGTAATATTTATATTTTAATTTAATTACTGAAAGGAAATAAATGTTTGTTTGTTTGACTGCTTGTTTCTTGTTTCATGATTATTATTTCAACTGATATTTTTTGCTGTTGTTTCTGTTGTTGTTGTTATCACATTTGTTGTTGTTATCTCAACTACTGTTACAAAACTACTATGACTATTCATATTATTATTATTATTATTATTATTATTATTATTATTATTGTTATTATTGTCGTTGTTGTTGTGTTATTCTTGTTACTAGTAATTATACTACTAATAAGACAGCCAATACATCTACTTTCATTTTTGTTGTTATTGTTACCATTACTACTATTGCTATTGCTGTTGTCACTTCTACTACTACTATTTATACTTGTGTTAAAACCACCATTCTTTGCAGATCATTCTTTGTAGCATTAACTCTGCAATTCTGCACAGTTCTGTACTTTGTCAATAGAAGTGTGCTAACAATACGAACCTGCACCAGTACGTTCCGTCTATCAACATCGTCGGAGTTGCTGACGTCATGTTGTAGTTCATGTGACAGCTAAGAAGTTCAATGCAATTAGACAGAGGTGATTGCGTCAAAACTTGAATGAAAAAAGATATGAAATAGTAAAAAGAAAATATTCAAAATAAAATAACATTTGATCTTATTCAGTGTTTGGATTTATCAGTGTTTTAAACAGTAAAAGTTTGTTTTAGAAACAAAGACGCCACAGGAAGGAAGAAAGAAAGATGGACGAATGGATCTATGGATATTTATGTAGATAGAAAAGGTGGACGGATGAATAAAGAGAGAGAGACAGAAAACAGGTGGATGGATGCACAGAGAGATAGAAGCTAGATAGATAAATAAAGTGACAGATAGATGGGTGGATGGGAAATAGAAAAACATACACACAGAGACAAATAGTCAGAAGTTAACAATATCTGAGAATGATAAATGCTGCCGCCATTACTAATCAAAAATGAAACTTGTGCGTGCATATTGTCAAAATCAACTTTAAACATTTTAGCTCAATAAATCGTGGTTGGAACGAGAAATTAATACAACGGATCGTCGACAAGAAGCGACCTTACGACATATGGTGCTTATCATGTCAAGCAAACATTTATTCAACTATTTTAGTTGGAAGTTACTTTTGCGTGGTACAAATGACTTTACCGCACCAAAATGAGAGAAAAAAAAATATATATATATATTGCCTCACACTGGAATAAAATAAGTAATAAAAAAGATTAAATGTTACAGAAATAGGATTCGCGAGTAACTGGTTTGATTCATAAAAATACGACAGGTTTCGAAGAATATGAAAGTGTAAACCTTTTTTTTTTTTTTTTTTTTTTTTTTTTTTTTTTTTTTTTTTTTTATTTCCTCCTTCACGGCATTTTTCTGCCTGGTTACATTTATTCCTAGATAAATTTGAACTGAAGTACCCACATAATTGACTGGAAATATTGCAGAGCTTTTATTTGTTTTTGTTTATGTTTTATTATATTTTATTTTATTATATTATATATTTTTTTTTTTTAAACATTAATGAAAGATGCACAATTTTTATGCTGAATGAGATAGAGAAGACAAATTTGTACTGAGAAATATTCAGACATACTGAGCGCGCAAGAAAGAGAAGGGGGGAGAGAGAAAGAGAGGAAGATTTATTTTTAGTTTTTTATTATACTTTTTTATTTATTTTATTTTATTTTATTTTATTTTATTTATTTATTTATTTATTTATTTATTTATTATTATTATTATTTTTTTTTTTTTTGGCTAGAAATCTAAATAAAATTTAAAAGATATATGCTATATGCATACCAGAATTATGTTGAATTTGCTACTGTGTAATTATAATGATACTTCACATATGCTATATATACACAAAGTATGCTGAATATGTCAGTATTAATTATATAGATACCTTTTCTGGAACTGCTATTATTACTGCTGCTTCTATTGGCAAACTATTATTAGGCTACTATTAATATTCATAACAGCCACCACTGTTAGTACTACTGTTGTTGCTGCAGTTGTTGGTACTATTAGTGTCCTCCTTGGATGAATCAGTTTTTATCAGAAGACAAACACGAACCAGAAGAAGGTCAGGTATAATTAAGAAGACTTACTTGTTTTGCAATAGCGAGACGCCACCAGTCCAAGATCCTTGAAAGAAATAGTCGTTCCTGACTGAGCCAAGTGACACGTAGTCACTGCTTTGTCTACACATCGAAAATAGTGCTCGAGTACACTGAAAGTGAATCAGTGAGTTTGAGTGAGTGGGTGAGTTTGAGTGAACGAGTAAATGAGTTTGAATGATTGAGTGAACGAGTTTGAGTAGTGAGTGGGCGAATCGTGAGTTTGAGTGAATGAGTGAGTTGATTGGCTTGAGAGAATGAGTTTGAGATTGAATGAATGCGTGAGTAGATTTGAGTGCGTTTGAGTGAGTTAGAGTAAGTAGATTTTGGTGAGTGTTGAATAAAAGAATAAACGAGTAAATTAGGAAGAGTGAAAAACAAAATAAATAGATGAATTATTAGTCAAAATTGATTAACTTCAAAAATGTCACGAAATCATGAAAATAACATTTAAACAAGTGACTGGATCTTTTTCTGAGCAGTGTAAGTTTTTTTTTAGATGTCTGAAAAGATGAGTGTGTAAGTCTCTCGCTTCACCCCTTAAGGCGTTTTTCTTGGTAATAATGAAGCTTGAAGAAGCGTATCTGTGGATACTTCAAATTAATACTTACGTGCACATAGAAGAAACTTGAAAATTCATGCCTCCAGTAATATTTCCTAACAGGTTTCTATTACACTGAGTTAAAACCGAGCACGACAACATCTTCTGAAATTCTGTAAAAATAAATAAATAAATAAATAAAATAAAATAAAATACACGAAAATAAATGAAAAACAGAATAAGAGGACTTCATGAAAGATGTAAATTTCATTGTGGTGATAAAAGAATGAAAATATAGTCATTATATATTTAATTTTTATAATTTGTTTATGATTTAATTTATTATTATTATTATTATTATTATTATTATTATTATTATTATTATTATTATTATTTATACGGGTTAATGTGTATGAGTGTGAAAATAAAAAAGTAAAATGTTCAGTTAAATAAATTAATAAATAAATATATTACAAACACTCATACACACACACGAATATATAAGTAGAAAGACAATACAAAGTTAACAAATGTCTAGACAGCTGATTTCTTTTTTTTTTTTTTTTTGAGCACGGTAGATATATTTTCGTTTTCGACTCTGTTTATACCTGGGTTGCAATATTCAGAATACTGTCTTTTTAACATGTTCAGACTTTCTATTGGCTGACCAATATACTGAACACAGTCTTGCGGTATCCCAGCAACACATCTAGAGTAGTTAGACAAAGATCTGAAATTTAATTATAAGAAAGATAGAAATACTTATGTAATATAGTTTCAAAATTTTCTTTATTTACTTTTTACACGAAACGTTTAAAACAAGTAAATACAATATATGTACATACACATATATGTATATACTAAAAACCCACAAATTGATTTCTCTTTCACTTTTATGATTTTGTATCTGCACACAAAAGCACACATACAGACGAACACATTGACACACATGGACATTCAGATTCAAAGCACATGCACCATCCTGTTTTTAACATTCAGTAACCCCAATATTTTTAACGCTTGCATCTAATCTTTCGCCATTTTGAAACTATTAAGCTTTAAACCCAATATATTTATCGATTTTTCAAACTGCCATTACAACCAATTTTAACTAATTATTATTTAAATAAATGTAAAAAGACATTAAGTAATTGACAGCGATTACTGATTTCTTTTTTTCTTTTCTTCTTTTTTAAAGCTTATTTTTATAGTAAATAATTCTCATTTATGTGTAATATAAAAAAAAAATAATAATAATAAAAATATATATAAAAAAAACGAAAAGAAGAAAAAAAGAAAAAAAAACCTGAAAAAAGAATTAAAAAAGAAAACGAAGAAAAAAGACCTAAACAAGAGAAAAAAAAAAAAAAAAAAAAAAAAGAAAATCAAAAGAGAAGTAAAAAAGAAAGAATATAAAGAAAAAGGTGTATATGTTTTATGAACGCACAGAAAATGATCGAGTGAATGAAGGTTTGGCGTGATTTCAAAATGTTAATGGTTTCCGTTGTTTGCACTATCTGAGTTACTTTCAAACAAAAAAATGTTATATCAAGATCTTAGGGGAAAGGGGTGGAATGGGAAATAATTTTATGTGGTATGGGAGAAAAAAGTTTACCTGGATATGAGTAGTGAGAGAGAGAGAGAGAGAGAGAGAGAGAGAGAGAGAGAGAGAGAGAGAGAGAGAGAGAGAGAGAGAGAGAGAGAGAGAATTCTGTAATCTATATACCAGGTTATATTTTTTACACTACTTTACACAAAACTTATATTGGTTAATCGACAACAAATTCTATTTATCGATGGAAACGACCCTGCAACATTTTTAACGCCGCTCTATTATCAAAATAAATACGTATTTTTACAGTAAACTGACACCACAGCTCTGCATTATTTATTTTCTTTAACCAGTGTTGATTGCCAGAGATTTCCCAGGTCTTCTGCGGAAAATATGTCTGTATAGATTCGTTCCACGATTTGCTCTTTAGTTTTAAAACAAATGGCAAAAGATGAAGTGTATTATTTTGTAAATATATTTAACGGATGAAAATTATGTTTACATACACATAGGTTCGGGTTATAATTATTTATTTTTTTCCAGCTTCGGGGTAGTCTCAGATTTTGTTACAGCGTTGTTTTGAAATTCAAATGTTTATTTTTCCTTTCATAGTATGTTTATACAATACTTGTAAGAAGTAACAATAATACAGTATTGAAAGGAATACTGTTTTTCGGGAATCTTAACTGATATTATGATATCCTTTTTTATTTTTACGTTTATTTTATTTTTGTCAAATATCCATCACTTGAATGCACTTTCAATAGAAGATATTAAATCTTATTTTAAACCCATTTTCAAAAATCAAAATAGCTAAGAATCTCTGACGTCAGAAACAAATCATTTAATTGAAAAGCAAATTACAAACATCCACCACGGGTTTTCGCTTTTTCAGTCTCCAGTCGTAGTTTGCAAGTAAGATATAAGAAGATATGAAATGTTATTTCTTACAGAACTGATTAATAGTGATAGTTAATAATATTTTAAATTCAGTCTGTGAAATAGTTAAAGCAGACATGAAATTTAAAATAATGATTGACAGAATAGTCACAGATGCACTCTAATCCATTACAGTGAAGATCTTTGTATGTATGTTTCGTGTATTTGCGTGTGTACTTATGTGTATGTCTTTAGTAAGGTAATATGTACATTAACAGAACATTCAGATTATGATTTCAGTAATACCTATTTTTACTAGATACTATTTTAGTTAACAGAAAATATTATGTGATTTCAATATTAATTGTAAAAAGCAATTTTTGTTTCAGCATCATAACTGAAACTGAGAAACTCTTATTTCATTACTTACCCACAAATATTGGAAAAACCAGATCTATCTTGACTGGTTGGATACAGCGAATGATTAAAATGACTAAAGCAAACTTTGAACGTGTTTATACACTGGTTCGCTTTGACACCGTTATCTGAAAAAAATATATAACACCATTACTACATGAAAAGTCGCGACAGATTCTTTTAACAATATTTATTTGTTGTTATTTGTTTTGTTTGTTTGTTTGTATATTTTCTTAATAATGTAAAGGAAATTAATGGGTAGTTAAATTATTTATTATTATTATTAATAATATTCTTTTCTTTTCTTTTTTCTTATACCTGGTCCACATGCAAGTCGGTGTTGTGAACGTAGTATCTCAATATTGACCAAAGCGTGGTCGATGTACTGACTGCACGTCGTGTCTGCTCGAAGTTTCTCTACACACGACGTGTACTGATCTAGAGCTCTGAAAAAAACACATTAATCTTATATAACATACGTAAAGTTTCTCTCTCTCTCTCTCTCTCTCTCTCTCTCTCTCTCTCTCTCTCTCTCTCTCTCTCTCTCTCTCTCTGTTTCAAAGCACTTCAACATTACAACCACTCTGTGCATCTAGATTTGTTCTGTTTTCCAACATTCTGCACATTTTTGGGTTTCTATTTTTCTCTTATTATTATTATTATTATTATTAGAGAAAACAACTCACTGACACATAGATGTCATATCTGACGCGTTCACGGCGAAAGAGAAGGAAAATTTAAAACTGTCAAAACACTCCATCGTCCTGTTCATACAGTTCGCTATATTTCGTCCTTCTTTCGCTAAATCTGAAAAATAAAACTTGTCAGTATTAACTACAGTATAAATGTTGTCGTTTTGTTTTTCATCTTTGTTTCTTTTGTTCTTTTTTTTTTTTTTTTTTTGGCTTGTTTAGTTGTTTTTGGATGTTTGTTTTTGTTTGTTGTTGTTGTTTTGTTTTTTTTTGTTCTTTTTTTCAATAAATAAATTAATTAGTGGACCGTTGAACAATAAAATAAAAGGCGATTAATATCAGTTCCATAAAATAAGCTGTCACACATTCTGGATTGTTTCAACAAAATAAAAAAAAAATAATAATAAAAAAAAAATAAGATGACGGGAGTTAACTCTGTTTATTAATAATGGTAAAGGAGTTTGTTCCCGTTGATTTGTAGAAAACTTCATCTAGTTAAAACATCATAAAGATGAAAATAACTCTCACGCACGCATTGAGAAATAAATATTCATTTATCCACATACAGAAACACAAATATGCATGACCAACGATACGGATACCTTTACAAATACACATATACACTCGGACAGCATATGTTTTGTTGTACAGATTATGCGGCCATATTTTTACTTTATCTGATAGTGTCCTTATGTTGTTAATGATTACATTGGTTAGATCAGGAAATAAGAAAGAAAGAAAAAAAAAACTGACCTCCTTGACACGATGGTCCGTATTTGGACCTGAGAAGAGCCACGGTCTGCATGGCCTGAGTGGACAGCTGACCACAGTTTGGTAAACTGATCAAATTCTCAACACAGGAAGAATAATTGTTTAGAGAACTGTAATAATAATAATAATAATAATAATAATAATAATAATAATAATAATAATAATGAATATACACAGGAAGAAGACGAAAGAACAACAACTACTACAACAATGACAGTAATAATAACAATAACAACAACAATAAAAAATAAGACTACTAAAAATGAAAAGAACAACAACAACAGCAGCAGCAACTACAACTACAATTTTAAATAAATAATAAATAAATAAGACAAATTATTTTAATAACAACACAAATAATAACAGTCACAAAAGCAACAACAGGAACATCAGTAATAATAATAATAATAATAATAATAATAATAATAATTATTATTATTATTATTATTATTATTATTATTATTATTATTATTATTATAGTATCTGCAACAGCATCTATAAGAGTCAAAATGACCATAACCATAACGATAATGGTGATGATGAAGCTTAGAATAATAATAACAGCTCATTGAAGATACAAGTGTTTTTGTACTCACGCACAAGCTCGCTGTATATCCAAGGAGGTGAGGGCCGCATTGAAGGTGTTGTTAAGTTGCTCGTTACAAGCCATAAATCTACCTGCACAGTTAGCCGTGTTGTCCAGCCGAGAACCTGAAAGTAATAACTTAAACTGGTCAGCTGTGAATAAGTTGTGACTTGTGTGGAAATGAAGTTATTTCAGTGATATGCGTTTCATCGTATAATTTACCAGTTATTATTA
>CM022673.1:15211309-15223809 GCA_012295275.1 Chrysomallon squamiferum | reverse complement strand
GAAATAAAAGGTTTTACTCAAATCTGTTCTGATGTTAATCAGAGATTACAGCATATCATTAGCATAAAATATGTTCTTATTTTATTTAGAGATTAATTAATAAGAGAATTAGAAAACAACGTATATTTAACAACGAAATTACTAAAATGTGTTCTTATTTTAATTAAAAATACAATGTATAATTAACAATAAAATTACTAAAATGTGTTCTTATGTTAATTAAAGATTACTGTGTATAATGTCTTACTAAATTATGTTATTAGTATAATTAGATATTACAATATATAATTAAAAATAGAGTTACAAAAATATGTTCTTATTTTAATTAGATAATACACTATAAAAATTAGCCATAAAGTTCTATAGAAATGTTTTTAGTTTAATTAGAAATTACAATATACAATAATAGAAATAGTAATACAGAAAGGGTAGTAGATATATCTAGTAGTAGAACTATTAATTGCACAAGTAGTAGTAAATTAATGTTAGTGGTAGTAGAACTAGTTGTAATAACAGTAGTAGTAGTAGTCGTGGTATAGTAGATTTAGAATTAATCGTTGCAGTAATAGTAATAATAACAGAGTATAATAGTATTAGTGTTACTTGTTGTTGTTGTAATCATTACAAACACTTTTTTGTATAGTGGTATCCACGTATTCAGCGGTATACATATAGTCAAAGAAAAATACATAAAATAAAACAACAAATATAAAAGGATGAGTAAATACAATTTAAAACTACTTAACCTATTAAACAATTCAGTAATACATCTTAATTATCTGTTGTTGTTTTTTGTGTTATATCTTTCAAGCAACTGGTCTTACTGATGTCGTCAGTAAGAGACATTTAAGAGACATTTCGTCTCTTTGAAAACAGTTTCTGTTAATTTATTTACATATATCAAAAACTTCTTGACTTGATGCTAAACGCCTGGAGGCAGCTTCACCGCATTGTATTTGTATGCTTGTTTCTTTGGTTAGTAAAGGGATATCTCGTATTTATTTGGTTTAGAAATAAACGTACTTCATGTTGGATGTAAACTATATTTTAGAAAGAACGAAAAAAAGGAGGTGTTAATGAAAGAAAGAAACATGATGTAATATCAATATGGTTATAAATAAATTTAAAAAAACAGAAAAATAAAATAGAAATATAAAAGCTCAGATAGACAGGGAAAGCTTGTTGTCATTCGGTGATTTTTTTAATAATCTTGAAGTGAATTTTCATCATTTTAAAATAAATAATTATTTCGTAAATATTAAATCAGATATATAATTATCTTATGTAATCATTAAGCAAATAAACAGTTATATGTAAACATATATTACATAAATATAGTTTAATTCAAAACCATTAATCTGAAAACAAAAATCTTTTCTTTTCTTGCAAACGTTTCTAAATAAGATATTTAGCAAGAAATACATTGTAACATTCCATACGTTAAACTCATACAACTAGTTGCAACTTGTAATTTATGACTTTTGGTGACATCTTTGACTTAAAGGTGTCACGTATTAGCAAAGCATGAATGTAAAAACAAAACAAAAAAGGTTTTAAAAAATTCATTTTATTATTTTGGGAAACGGAATTTTTTTTCTTTCTTTCTATTTTTAATTTATGTTTTTAAATACTTACCGCTTAATTTATAATACTTAATTTAATTTAATTTAATTTAATTTAATTATTTTTTATTTTTTTATTTTTATTTTATTTTTTGTGGGGAGAGTTATCTGTTTTGTTTTGGTTTGCTTACTATTTTCTTGTCTTTTTGTTTACATTCTTTTTAAATTATGATTATTAATTTATTTATTTATTTAAGTACATATTATTTTGTTTTATTTCACTGAGAGAGAGAGAGAGAGAGAGAGAGAGAGAGAGAGAGAGAGAGAGAGAGAGAGAGAGAGAGAGAGAGAGAGAGAGAGAGAGATTGATTCTTCGGAAACCATTGTTCTTTACTATTCTGTAACTTCCGATTTTTTAACATATATAAACAAAAATAAAACTATCCATTCTTTGTTACTTCAACAATTCTCTTACATTCATTTTCCAGATATTTATTATTAGAAATCATTACTAATTATTTTCGCCGTTTATTGATATAGGAATTTTTTTTGTTAAATAATCCTTGAAAAACACATTCCAAAAAGCGATTCTTTAACCTAAACTGTTCGTCCTGCATTAAAATTATCCGAATATCAAAATATTACATTACAGGTCATATAAAAAAAGACGAAACTGCATGTTTTACATCATCTTTAAAATTGTACAAACACCTTTCCACTTACAACTACTGAAACAAAAATCTTCTTTTAGAAAATCATACATTATTTGCAATAAAACAAAACGAATACCTTTGACGTAATATTAACAACTATGGTCAATTTTCTTTTTCCCACAAAAATGCTGGGACCTGAAATATACCACACAGAACATTACAGTGAAGTATTACGATGACTAACTAATCTCAAAACAATTCACCTCTTAAACAAAAATCTGTGCATTATATATTACTTTAGCAATCTCAGGAATCACTTCTATTTTCGTTTGCATTGCATGGACTAAATTTTTATGAAGTACGACTAAGAAGACTGGCAAAAAATCTAAACATTTTTCATCATTTAAACACAACTATAATTTTAACAATCTTCGTAGTGAGATTTTATAGTGAAAGATCAAGATGTCTAATAAACTTCTAAATCATTCGCAAGTTAAACAAGGCTAAAACTATAATATTACTTCATATTGACAACCGCTTCTTTTCTTCCACAGAACGCTTGATTACGAAGGCTCTGGTGAACTACTTAAATGTGTAATAAACTCCCAAATTTTTCTCAATCAAACAAAAGTAAAACTTAATTTTACTTTACCTTAAGAGTTGTGTGAATTGCTTTTCTCCCACAGAATGCTTCAACTGTTGTGGTGAACGATTTAGATGGCTGAAGTCTGTAAATAAAGTCGTTTCCCTTCGTCTTGACAAGTTGTCGCTCCAGGACAGAGACAGAGCTTGACGTAGAACTACATCATTCATCATGCCGAGGCGTGACTCCGGAGAAGTGTCACCAACCAACTCAGAGGTTAAAACAGTTACTGCAAGACTGAGTACAGGGATGAAATCCCATTGTCCGAGATCACCAAAAATTAAATGGGAATTGTCAGCCTGTTGAATTAGATAATCTATCTAAATACTGCGTGTATGCATGCGCGACTGTTTCTGTGTGTATGAGCGTCATTTAATATAATACTTTTTCTACCTGCATTTTCTTAGAATATAATATATTTGCCAAATGTATAACCAAAAGTAACAGAATAATATATACGATGAATTTATAGCTATGTTTTAATTGTCTATTGTATGCGCATTTCCGTCTGGCTATATCTAGAACTACCACTGAAAAAAGTTATCTGTTGAAACTTTCATCAGATGTTAACAATAAAATAAAATAATTTGTTTTAGTAGAATATTTCTAAAGTGTGTTATAACTGTGTAGGTTTTCATCATTAGTGAATTTTCTACATAGTTCATTTTCCAAATTCGTATACGTGTTGTAAAAGTTTTTGAATTGTTGTAAAGTATTTTACTCTGAACAATAAGGCGTAAAGTCAAAACAAAATATTATATAATTATAGTGTATTTTGTTTTCATACTAACTCTCATATATACTAATTATATTGGTAGCGGTTTGTTAACGCAGGACGGCCGTATTTATACCTTAAGCCTAGTTCATTTACAAACTGTTGACTGATCGCTATAACGTAAGTTTATCTTGTACTGGGAAATTCCACTGGAGCGCTATTTCACGTGATATTGTTTATTTGAAGTATTTTCTATTTTAACACTAAATAGTCTACGTTAAAAAATAGTTTTTCAGTATGTTTGTATTTCTGTATGTGTGCTGCGATTTCTTTTTCTGTGTGTGTGGGTTTGTTTTTTTTGGTTTGCGTGTGTGTGTGTGTGTGTGTGTGTGTGTGTTTTTGAATGTGTTTAAGAAGTAGGTGAGATGTATATGGTAATATGCATTTCCATAACGTAAAATAACTAAACAAATTTTCAGCTGAAAAATAATCCTTAATGTACTATACTGGCTACAGTGACTGAAAACAATATATATATATAAATATATATATATTAAATGTGGCTGAAAAAAAAAATGAATTTATAAAACAACACAAATTTTTCACGACATACAGTTTATTCCCAATAAGGTTTTACGAAAACGGTCATCTAATATTCAGTGAATTACAAATCACATCTTACATCATTAGTTCAACTAAGAAGAAACACGATTTTTAAAACACTTCATATTTATATTTATAGGCTTGAATATTTTATAAACAGACAGATGCTCGGATTGGGTCGGCACGGCTCGGCTCGGATCGGATCAGCTCGGCTCGGATCGGATCAGATCAGCGGGAAATCAAAACATTTTTCAGTGTTTTTAAGCGAGCTTTATATAATTTTTTTTTAGTGTATTATATATTTTACAGTTTTTAATCCAGTTGAAATATATATCTTTTAGTGTTTTATATATTTTGTAGAGCTTTTGAGTCCACTTTAAAATATATGTTTTTCATAGTTTTATATATTTCGCAGCTTTTTAATAGAGTTTAAATTTTTTTTATGTATTTTATCTTTTTTAAGCCAGCTTGAAGTGTATTTCTTAGTCTTTTATATACTTTACAGTTTTCTTCAAACAATTTAAAACATATTTTTCAGTCTTTTTAAGGCAGTTTAATGTAATTTACATGTTTTTTGTTAAGCCAGTTAGAAATATATTTTACAGTGTTTAAAAAATGTTACAATTCTTTTAATTAAGTTTAAAATATATTTGTCAGTGTTTTTGTAAATTTTTCAGTTTTTCCAGCCAGTTTAAAAAAATATATATCGTTTTCTGTATTTGGTGTACTTAAAAAAACAAATCAGTGCTTATAAAACAGTTTGAAATAATTTTTTCAGTTTCTTAAGTATTTTACAGTTTTTTAAGCCTGTTAAAAAAATTATTTTTAGGGTTTAATATATTTTAGTCTTTTTATGCCAGTATAAAATATATTTGTTTCAAAGTTGTAAAGTCTTTCAAGCATGTTTATAATATATTTTTCAGAGTTTTATATATTTTACAATATTTTATATCAGTGAAAAACTAATGCTGTAAGTATTTTATGTACTATGCAGCTTTTAAGCAGGTTTAAAAAAAGGTGTTTTGCATATGGTACAGTTTTTAAGCATTTGAAAAAAAAAAAAAAATGTTTCCGTATTTTTAAAATATATTTGTCAGTCTTTTATATATTTTAGTTATTTAAACCCAACTCTGTTCTTATTATTTTGTTTAAGTCGTGGGTTTGGATGCTGTGTGCTGCGGAGTGGGTAGCCTGTATATGTTAATTATGTCGATGTTTTGATTGTTGTTGTGAATTGTGATACTTAGTATTTCTATGTTGGCGTGGACTTTGCCTTGGTTCAGCTTGGTGTGTGGAATGTCTTGTTTGAAGAGAGTCATCATGACCCCCCCCCGGGTACTGTTAAATCTGTTGACGTAATGACTTTGATACCCGGGGACCTTAAAGGTTTTTGTTGTTTTGTTGTTTTTGTTGGAATGTCCCAGCCATGTTTCTTGAATACATATTATGTCCGGTGTGTTTGTAGTGGAGGCCAGGAAGTGTAGTAGTTCGTCTCCGTGGCCTGTTGAGTGAAGGCCTTTGGCGTTCCATTAAAGAACGGACAGGCCTGTGTTCTTGGTGTGCTTATCGTGAACAGTTTGTAAATGGTTGTTACTGTTTTTGTTTTCTTTTTGTTCACTGTTTTGTGTTTGTAGGATTTCTCCTGTCTGTGTGTAGTTTTACTCTTTTGTCGTGTGTGTCGATCTTGAAGCCAAAGCTGTCTTCAATTATCTGGGCTACTGTGTGCTCCAAATTGGTCCCATCATTTGTGTTTTCTTTATTGGTTCTGATGTTCTGAAGCTCTATCAGGAGGCAGACAATAATTTTGTGGATTTCTGCGATCCTGACCTCCTTGTCGGGATTGTCTTTTGGTTTTGGTTTTTTGTTCAATTTTCTGACATTTTTTGTTGACATTTTGTAAAATTTTGTTATCTCTCCTATTGTGTTCAAAATTGTCAGTTGCTTTGGTTTTTGCTGGGCACATCTTGTAGTGTGATTCCACCACAGAAACTGCACGTTAAGTGTTTCGGGTTGTGTCTGTGGGTGCACTGGTTTGTGATGTGCCCCATTTCTGACAGTGGCCGCACTTGGGCAACTGCGGCCTCATTTCTGCCAGTGTGTATTTGTAGCCATCAATGGTGATGGTTGTGTTTATTAATTTTGTGTTAAATGTCAGTGTGGTTCAGTAGTTTGGCTTTCTCCACATTTCCACACCGACTAGAGTTGAGTTTGTTTGTTCTACTAGTTCTTTGTTAAATATTTCAAAGAAATCTAGTTTGTTTGCGTGTGGGTAATAAAAACCCAAATCTTTAGAGATATATTTGTATATTGTTGTTTCTTTTGGTTTTGTTGTTTGTGTTGTTGTTGTTGTTGTTGTTTGGTAATAGGAGTTTGTTTTGGCTGCGGTGTTGCAAGTAGTGGTTTTCTGGGTTGTGGTGTGGGTGTTTTCTGTGTTTGTTTTGTGTCAGGGATTATTTTTGGTAAAATCCTGACAACAAATGTTTCGTCCCAGATTGTAATGTTGGGCCCGATTGTTTTCAGTGTTTTGGTGTCTACTTCAAAGTAGATTTCCTTTTCGTTTTTATTTTTGTTGACTTTTGTCGTTTTGTCCATAATGTGTACTTGCGCTTCTATTAAGTAGCGCAACTGTTTGTTGATGTTTGTGTAATTTGTATTGTGAACTGCAATGGTGGTTCGGCTGTGGGTGTGTTTTGTTTTCCTTTTTATAATTTTCCATGCATTTGGTTCGGTTTCGTCTTCGCTGTCGGTTTCCCTAAGCCTTTCCAAAATGTGCAGATTTCTATTAATCATTTTTTGTTGTTTGGTTGAATGTCACTGTGGTCCAGTAATTTGGCTTTCTCCACATTTCCACACCGACTAGTGTTGAGTTTGTTTGATTTACTAGTTCTTTGTTAAACATTTCAAAGAAATCTAGCTTGTTTGCGTGTGGGTAATAAAACCTCAAATCTTTAGAGATATATTTGTATATTGTTGTCTCTTTTGGTTTTGTTGTGTGTTTAGGTTGTTGTTGTTGTTTTGTAATTGGTACTTGTTTTGACTGCTGTTGTGTGAGCAGTATTTTTCTGAGTTGTGGTGTGGGTGTTTTCTGTGTTTGTTTTGTGTCAGTGATTATTTTTGGTAAAATCCTGACAACAAATGTTTCGTCCCAGATTGTAATGTTCGGACCGATTGTTTTTAGTGTTTTTGTGTCTTACTTCGAAGTAGATTTCTTTTTCGTTTTTATTATTGTTTACTTTTGTTGTTTTGTCCATAATATGTATTTGCGCTTCTATTAAGTAGCGCAACTTTTTGTCGATGTTTGTATGATTTTGTTTATGTATTGCGATGGTGGTTCGGCTGTGGGTGCGTTTTGTTTTTTTCCTTTTTATAATTTTCCAAGCGTTTTGTTCGCTTTCGTATTCGCTGTCTGTTTCCCTTAGCCTTGCCAAAATGTGTAGATTTCTGTTGATAATTTTTTGTTCTTCGGTTATTTCTGTGTCCGAATGTATGTGTTGGACTGTATTTTCTGTTTTTTTCTTTTGTTTCCTGTTGTGTGTTTTTTCGACGGAGCTAGGGCTCCTGTCCCTGGGTCATTTTGGAACTCCAGTTTCCATGTCTGAATTATCTGTCACTGTGCTGTATATTTTCGTGTGTTTGGTTGCCATTGTTGTTTGTGGTGTAATTGTTTTGTTTCTTTTATGGGTTCTTATAGTTCTTTTTTAAAATACTACGATTTTTAAAAATCCACTTAATGTTTCTATTCTTAAGCACATTTATAATGTTTCAAACTCCAATTCCCCGCCAAAATTCCTTCACTGGTTTCCGCTAAATCATTGACTCGTTTTCAGTGGCCAGCATAGATGTCGTAAGCGATTGGCTGTTTCACGATCCGGTCGTTAGCGTTCGTGTTAACCGATACGGAAAATAAACGAGTGACTGAAATAATTTAATTTAATCAGTCACTTATTTCTGTAACTAGTGTCGCCCGATGGAATCACGTTGTATTACCCACCGACTAGTCCCCCGATTTCTCTTTTTAGAACTCGTCGTTAGGACGAGTCCGTATGGAGCCGAGTGGTGCACTTTCTTCGCATCGAAACGGCGCCGAATTTTCCTTTCAGACTGCCATCCAATCGTTACCAATATTCATGTTTCACATAAGCATTGGGTTGTACGCTTCATTTTTGACTATTTTGTATTTTTCACATGTGGAATGATTTTTATCTTTTTATATTGTCTTCTATATTTCTTTTTCTGCATTTATTTCAGTTATGCACGGTCCACATGGAGTGAAGATGTTAGTTAGAATGAAATTCACTGTTTACGTTTGTTACACCTGAACTGTAACTCGCAAATGACATTTACTTCACGTTTTTTCTGTGCCCCAGTCATCTAGAAAATAAGAACAAATAAGAACATAAATGTAGTTAACATATTTACATTTTATTTTAATTTAAAAGATGTGAAGCTAGGACTAAGAAAAAAAAAAAAAAAAAAAAAATAATTAATTAAATTATAAAAAAAAAAAAAAAAAAAAATGGAATAAGACACCATAACCGGGTTAGTAATGTCTGAAAGTGGGTTCGTATAGTATGTTTATCATTTTTTAATTATTAGATTAATTGGCCATTTAAATTGATTCGTCAATCAGCCGATCCATCCGTAGATCCATCAGCTGTTCAACCAATCAATCCGCAGGTCAATACATTTATATAATTGTTGTTTGTTTTCGTGTGAAAAAAAAAAAAAAAAAAAATTTATAGTTTGTGTTTTGCTTTGAGAATGTAATTTGTTACTGCAGCGAGGACTAACTCTCTGTCTTCCACGTTTGGTGCCAGGATGTGTTGGAGCGTGAACTCGATTTTTAGTTCCTCCAATGTATTGCGTAGTGCTTGTCTTTCCTTGGCAAAGTTTGGACAGTGAAACAAGTAGTGTTTCATGGTTTCTGAGAGTCCGCAACTGCAGTTGGGTGATGTGATGATATTATCTTTGTATAGAATTGCGTTTAAGTTGTTTGAGTAACCAATTCTGACTTTGGTGAGGTTGTTGTTGTGTAGTTTGTTGGCGAGTGTGATCTTGGGTGTTTTGGCGAGTGGTTTGATGTTTAAGTGCCATTTGTTTTTCGTGTTGTTCCATTCGTTCTGCCATTGTTTGTCGTAATGTTTGGCAGCGATGGAGACTATTTCGTTTATACCGTAATGTATGTCTGTGCAGATGTCTTCGTCTTTAATGGTGAGTGACTCTTTGGCGTAATGGTCGGCAAGTTCGTTGCCGAGGATGCCGACGTGTGCTGGGAGCCACTCGATGGTTACTTCTTTATTGTTGTGTTGTATTTCTTCGTGTAGTTGTTGTATTTTGCTGAGCAGGTCTGGTCTGCTTGAACTTCCGGTTTGTATCGAGATCACGGAACTTAGACTGTCCGAGAAAATGACTGTGTGTTTGTTGTTGTTGTGTTTAACCCACAGCATGGCTCTGATGATGGCTACCAACTCGGCCGTGTATACCGAAAGGTGATTTCTGATACGGCCGAATTGTATGCATGTGGGTTTGTTTGTGTGATTTTGAGCTATGAAGGCGAATCCTACTCTCCCGTTGTCTGGGTTTTTGGATCCGTCAGTGTAGATGTGCGTGTGTTGTTTGTAGTGGTCGTTTGCTGCTGCCAAAAAAATGATTTTTTTGAATGGTTGGATCTCTGTTTTGTCAGTTTCTCTTTTTATCAGGAAAGGTGTGTTGATTGTCGGTTTTCTTTCTTTGTGGTATGCCGGCAGTGGCATTTCACCTATTCCTGTTTCCCTTTCGATTTCGCTAGCTGTTGTCGGGAAATTCGATAGTAGTAGACTATGCGATTTGAAGAGTTGTCCTATCCTTTGTTCGTCGGGGACCAGATCCTTGACCGGGTGGTCTGTGTTGAGTGTGTGTATTTTCAGGTTGTATTTTAGTAGCTGCAGTTTTCTTCTGTATTTTAATGGTTGAATGCTGTATTCCGACAGGAGGCTGTCGGATGGTGTTGAGTTTGGCAGGTGGCCGATCACCCTGAGGGCACTTGATTGGATTATATCTAGTTTTTAAAAATAAAGTTTGGGAGCATTCGAGTAAGCCGTGGCTCCGTAGTCGAGCTTGGAGAGAATACACGCTTTGTGTATCAAAATCAGCGTTGACTCGTTTGCTCCCCAACTGGTTCCAGAAATTAACTTGAGAAGATTGATTGTTTTTTTGCAGGAGGCAATTATGTTATATATGTGGCATCGGAAGTTGAGTTGACTGTCGAATGTCTTTGTTTGTGTTATGAAGTTGTTGTCGATGTTGAGAGTGATCTTACTGTTGTCTGATTTCTTGTTGAAAAGGAGGCACGTCGTTTTCGAGAGAGAAATCTTTATGCCCCATTTCAACGCCCAATCGTTTATGTTGTTTAAGTCTTTTTGTATTTGTTTCTGTATTGCTGCGGTCGATCTTCCTGCCCGCCAAAAGGCGCAGTCGTCTGCAAAGAGTGCTGTGTTTATCGGCTCCTTTGGCGGATTTCTGTCGTTGTCTTGTCGGTCGAGTGCTGTGACGATGTCGTTGATGTAGATGTTGAAGAGTGTGGGCGAGATCACGGATCCTTGGGGGATGCCGTTTTCGATTGTCGTTTTCTCTGAGGTGTGACCGTTTACTTTGACTGCTATGGATCTGTTGTTGATAAAGTCTTTGATGAAGTTGAACATGTTGCCTTTAATGTTGTTATTTATTAATTTAATTAACAGTCCTTCCCTCCATACCATGTCGAATGCTTTTTCTATGTCTAAAAATACTGCTATAACTTTTTTGATTTTCGAAAAAGATTGATTAATTGATGTATGCAGGCGTGTGATCTGGTCGTTAGTGCTGTGTTTCTTCCTGAAGCCGCTTTGAAATTTGCTGATTAAATTGTTGTCGTTTAAATGCTGGTTTAGGCGTGTGTTGATCATTGTTTCGAAAGTTTTACACATATGTGACTTCAGCGTGATCGGCCTGTAGCTGTTGGGTAGTGAGTGATCTTTGTGTGGTTTGGGCAAGCTGAAACATTCGGCGTGTTTCCAGTTTGTTGGAATCTTGCCGGTGGTCCATATTGTGTTGTAAAGTTCGAGTATAACCAGTAGGGTTTCGTCTGGTAGATGTTGTAATATTGTGTAACTTATTTTATCTGGCCCCGTGGCTGTACTTTTCTTGTTTTTGAGTGCATATTTTAATTCACTGATGTTAAATAGTTGATTATATGTTCTGTTTTCTGTGTCTGCGGACTGTTCGCCGATTGCTTGGTTGTCCAGTTGTTTCTTTGCGAACTTCAGTGGGAAGTTCGAATTGCTGCTGGACTTGGCGAAGGTTTGGCTGAGTAGGTCCGCTTTTTGCTTGTCAGTGAATGCGATGTTGCTTTTGCCGAGAGTGTTAATTCTGTGGGGTTTTTTTCCTTGTAGTGCGATTCGTGTGGTCCCTGGCAATTTGCGCATTTTGCCAGAGACCGGCATTGGCCTGAGTTTCTGTGGTGATTTCCACATGTTAAATGTTTCTGGTTGTTTCTGTGGGAGCACTGGTTTGTGATGTGCCCCCATTTCTGACAGTAGCCGCACTTGGGCAACTGCGGCCTCATTTCTGCCAGTGTGTACTTGTATCCATCGATGGTGATGGTTGTGTTTATTAATTTTGTGTTGAATGTCAGTGTGGTCCAGTAGTTTAGTTTTCTCCACATTTCCACACCGACTAGAGTTGATTTTGTTTGTTCTACCAGCTCTTTGTTGAATATTTCAAAGAAATCTAGTTTGTTAGCGTGTGGGTAATAAAAACCCAAATCTTTGGAGATATATTTGTATGTTGTTTCTTTTGATTTTGTTGTGTGTTTAGGTTGTTGTTGTTGCTGTTTGGTAGTAGGCGTTTGTTTTGTCTGCGGTGTTGCCAGTAGTGTTTTTCTGGGTTGTGGTATGGGTGTTTTCTGTGGTTGTTTGGTATCGGGGATTAGTTTGGCTAAAACCCTGATAACAAATGTTTCGTCCCAGATTGTGATGTTGGGACCAATTGTTTTAAGTGTTTTTGTATCTACTTCGAAGTAGATTTCTTTCCCGTTATTATTTTTGTTGACTTTTGTCGTTTTGTCCACGATGTGAATTTGCGCTTCTATTAGATAGCGCAACTGTTTGTCGATGTTTGTGTAGTTTTTTTTGTGAACTGCGATGGTGGTTCGGCTGTGGGTGTGTTTTGTTTTTTTTTTGATTATTTTCCACGCGTTTGGCTCGCTTTCGTCTTCGCTGTCGGTTTCCCGTAGCCTTTCCAAAATGTGCAGATTTCTATTTATGATTTTTGTTCTTCTGTTATTTCTGTGTCCGATTTCGTTTGTT
>CM022673.1:15150787-15211109 GCA_012295275.1 Chrysomallon squamiferum | reverse complement strand
TCGTAAATATTAACCAGATATATAATTATCTTATGTAATCATTAAGCAAATAAACAGTTATATGTAAACATATATTACATAAATATAGTTTAATTCAAAACCATTAATCTGAAAACAAAAATCTTTTCTTTTCTTGCAAACGTTTCTAAATAAGATATTTAGCAAGAAATACATTGTAACATTCCATACGTTAAACTCATACAACTAGTTGCAACTTGTAATTTATGACTTTGGTGACATCTTTGACTTTAAAGGTGTCACGTATTAGTAAAGCATGAATGTAAAACAAAACAAAAAAGGTTTTAAAAATTCATTTTATTATTTTGGGAAACGGAATTTTTTTTCTTTCTTTCTATTTTTAATTTATGTTTTTAAATACTTACCGCTTAATTTATAATACTTAATTTAATTTAATTTAATTTAATTTAATTATTTTTTATTTTTTTATTTTTATTTTATTTTTTGTGGGGAGAGTTATCTGTTTTGTTTTGGTTTGCTTTACTATTTTCTTTGTCTTTTTGTTTACATTTTTTTAAATTATGATTATTAATTTATTTATTTATTTAAGTACATATTATTTTGTTTTATTTCACTGAGAGAGAGAGAGAGAGAGAGAGAGAGAGAGAGAGAGAGAGAGAGAGAGAGAGAGAGAGAGAGAGAGAGAGAGAGAGAGAGAGAGATTGATTCTTCTGAAACCATTGTTCTTTTTACTATTCTGTAACTTCCGATTTTTTAACATATATAAACAAAAATAAAACTATCCATTCTTTGTTACTTCAACAATTCTTTTACATTCATTTTCCAGATATTTATTATTAGAAATCATTACTAATTATTTTCGCCGTTTATTGATATAGGAATTTTTTTTGTTAAATAATCCTTGAAAAACACATTCCAAAAAGCGATTCTTTAACCTAAACTGTTCGTCCTGCATTAAAATTATCCGAATATCAAAATATTACATTACAGGTCATATAAAAAAAGACGAAACTGCATGTTTTACATCATCTTTAAAATTGTACAAACACCTTTCCACTTACAACTACTGAAACAAAAAAATCTTCTTTTAGAAAATCATACATTATTTGCAATAAAACAAAACGAATACCTTTGACGTAATATTAACAACTATGGTCAATTTTCTTTTCCCACAAAATGCTGGGACCTGAAATATACCACACAGAACATTACAGTGAAGTATTACGATGACTAACTAATCTCAAAACAATTCACCTCTTAAACAAAAATCTGTGCATTATATATTACTTTAGCAATCTCAGGAATCACTTCTATTTTCGTTTGCATTGCATGGACTAAATTTTTATGAAGTACGACTAAGAAGACTGGCAAAAAATCTAAACATTTTTCATCATTTAAACACAACTATAATTTTAACAATCTTCGTAGTGAGATTTTATAGTGAAAGATCAAGATGTCTAATAAACTTCTAAATCATTCGCAAGTTAAACAAGGCTAAAACTATAATATTACTTCATATTGATAACCGCTTCTTTTCTTCCACAGAACGCTTGATTACGAAGGCTCTGGTGAACTACTTAAATGTGTAATAAACTCCCAAATTTTTCTCAATCAAACAAAACTAAAACTTAATTTTACTTTACCTTAAGAGTTGTGTGAATTGCTTTTCTCCCACAGAATGCTTCAACTGTTGTGGTGAACGATTTAGATGGCTGAAGTCTGTAAATAAAGTCGTTTCCCTTCGTCTTGACAAGTTGTCGCTCCAGGACAGAGACAGAGCTTGACGTAGAACTACATCATTCATCATGCCGAGGCGTGACTCCGGAGAAGTGTCACCAACCAACTCAGAGGTTAAAACAGTTACTGCAAGACTGAGTACAGGGATGAAATCCCATTGTCCGAGATCACCAAAAATTAAATGGGAATTGTCAGCCTGTTGAATTAGATAATCTGTCTAAATACTGCGTGTATGCATGCGCGACTGTTTCTGTGTGTATGAGCGTCATTTAATATAATACTTCTTCTACCTGCATTTTCTTAGAATATAATATATTTGCCAAATGTATAACCAAAAGTAACAGAATAATATATACGATGAATTTATAGCTATGTTTTAATTGTCTATTGTATGCGCATTTCCGTCTGGCTATATCTAGAACTACCACTGAAAAAAGTTATCTGTTGAAACTTTCATCAGATGTTAACAATAAAATAAAATAATTTGTTTTAGTAGAATATTTCTAAAGTGTGTTATAACTGTGTAGGTTTTCATCATTAGTGAATTTTCTACATAGTTCATTTTCCAAATTCGTATACGTGTTGTAAAAGTTTTTGAATTGTTGTAAAGTATTTTACTCTGAACAATAAGGCGTAAAGCTAAACAAAATATTATATAATTATAGTGTATTTTGTTTTCATACTAACTCTCATATATACTAATTATATTGGTAGCGGTTTGTTAACGCAGGACGGCCGTATTTATACCTTAAGCCTAGTTCACTTACAAACTGTTGACTGATCGCTATAACGTAAGTTTATCTTGTACTGGGAAATTCCACTGGAGCGCTATTTCACGTGATATTGTTTATTTGAAGTATTTTCTATTTTAACACTAAATAGTCTACGTTAAAAAATAGTTTTTCAGTATGTTTGTATTTCTGTATGTGTGCTGCGATTTCTTTTTCTGTGTGTGTGGGTTTTTGTTTTGTTTTGCGTGTGTGTGTGTGTGTGTGTGTGTGTGTGTGTTTGAATGTGTTTAAGAAGTAGGCGAGATGTATATGGCAATATGCATTTCCATAACGTAAAATAACTAAACAAATTTTCAGCTGAAAAATAATCCTTAATGTACTATACTGGCTACAGTGACTGAAAACAATATATATATATAAATATATATATATTAAATGTGGCTGAAAAAAAAAATGAATTTATAAAACAACACAAATTTTTCACGACATACAGTTTATTCCCAATAAGGTTTTACGAAAACGGTCATCTAATATTCAGTGAATTACAAATCACATCTTACATCATTAGTTCAACTAAGAAGAAACACGATTTTTGAAACACTTCATATTTATATTTATAGGCTTGAATATTTTATAAACAGACAGATGCTCGGATTGGGTCGGCACGGCTCGGCTCGGATCGGATCAGCTCGGCTCGGATCGGATCAGATCAGCGGGAAATCAAAACATTTTTCAGTGTTTTTAAGCGAGCTTTATATAATTTTTTTTTAGTGTTTTATATATTTTACAGTTTTTAATCCAGTTGAAATATATATCTTTTAGTGTTTTATATATTTTGTAGAGCTTTTGAGTCCACTTTAAAATATATGTTTTTCATAGTTTTATATATTTCGCAGCTTTTTAATAGAGTTTAAAATTTTTTTATGTATTTTATCTTTTTTAAGCCAGCTTGAAGTGTATTTCTTAGTCTTTTATATACTTTACAGTTTTCTTCAAACAATTTAAAACATATTTTTCAGTCTTTTTAAGGCAGTTTAATGTAATTTACATGTTTTTTGTTAAGCCAGTTAGAAATATATTTTACAGTGTTTTAAAAATGTTACAATTCTTTTAATTAAGTTTAAAATATATTTGTCAGTGTTTTTGTAAATTTTTCAGTTTTTCCAGCCAGTTTAAATAAATATATATCGTTTTCTGTATTTGGTGTACTTAAAAAAACAAATCAGTGCTTATAAAACAGTTTGAAATAATTTTTTCAGTTTCTTAAGAATTTTACAGTTTTTTAAGCCTGTTAAAAAAATTATTTTTAGGGTTTAATATATTTTAGTCTTTTTATGCCAGTATAAAATATATTTGTTTCAAAGTTGTAAAGTCTTTCAAGCATGTTTATAATATATTTTTCAGAGTTTTATATATTTTACAATATTTTATATCAGTGAAAAACTAATGCTGTAAGTATTTTATGTACTATGCAGCTTTTAAGCAGGTTTAAAAAAAGGTGTTTTGCATATGGTACAGTTTTTAAGCATTTGAAAAAAAAAATAAAATGTTTCCGTATTTTTAAAATATATTTGTCAGTCTTTTATATATTTTAGTTATTTAAACCCAACTCTGTTCTTATTATTTTGTTTAAGTCGTGGGTTTGGATGCTGTGTGCTGCGGAGTGGGTAGCCTGTATATGTTAATTATGTCGATGTTTTGATTGTTGTTGTGTATTGTGATACTTAGTATTTCTATGTTGGCGTGGACTTTGCCTTGGTTCAGCTTGGTGTGTGGAATGTCTTGTTTGAAGAGAGTCATCATGACCCCCCCCCGGGTACTGTTAAATCTGTTGACGTAATGACTTTGATACCCGGGGACCTTAAAGGTTTTTGTTGGAATGTCCCAGCCATGTTTCTTGAATACATATTATGTCCGGTGTGTTTGTAGTAGAGGCCAGGAAGTGTAGTAGTTCGTCTCCGTGGCCTGTTGAGTGAAGGCCTTTGGCGTTCCATTAAAGAACGGACAGGCCTGTGTTCTTGGTGTGCTTATCGTGAACAGTTTGTAAATGGTTGTTACTGTTTTTTTTTTTCTTTTTTGTTCACTGTTTTGTGTTTGTAGGATTTCTCCTGTCTGTGTGTAGTTTTACTCTTTTGTCGTGTGTGTCGATCTTGAAGCCAAAGCTGTCGTCAATTATCTGGGCTACTGTGTGCTCCAAATTGGTCCCATCATTTGTGTTTTCTTTATTGGTTCTGATGTTCTGAAGCTCTATCAGGAGGCAGACAATAATTTTGTGGATTTCTGCGATCCTGACCTCCTTGTCGGGATTGTCTTTTGGTTTTGGTTTTTTGTTCAATTTTCTGACATTTTTTGTTGACATTTTGTAAAATTTTGTTATCTCTCCTATTGTGTTCAAAATTGTTAGTTGCTTTGGTTTTTGCTGGGCACATCTTGTAGTGTGATTCCACCACAGAAACTGCATGTTAAGTGTTTCGGGTTGTGTCTGTGGGTGCACTGGTTTGTGATGTGCCCCCATTTCTGACAGTGGCCGCACTTGGGCAACTGCGGCCTCATTTCTGCCAGTGTGTATTTGTAGCCATCAATGGTGATGGTTGTGTTCATTAATTTTGTGTTAAATGTCAGTGTGGTCCAGTAGTTTGGCTTTCTCCACATTTCCACACCGACTAGAGTTGAGTTTGTTTGTTCTACTAGTTCTTTGTTAAATATTTCAAAGAAATCTAGTTTGTTTGCGTGTGGGTAATAAAAACCCAAATCTTTAGAGATATATTTGTATATTGTTGTTTCTTTTGGTTTTGTTGTGTGTTTGGGTTGTTGTTGTTGTTGTTGTTGTTGTTTGGTAATAGGAGTTTGTTTTGGCTGCGGTGTTGCAAGTAGTGGTTTTCTGGGTTGTGGTGTGGGTGTTTTCTGTGTTTGTTTTGTGTCAGGGATTATTTTTGGTAAAATCCTGACAACAAATGTTTCGTCCCAGATTGTAATGTTGGGCCCGATTGTTTTCAGTGTTTTTGTGTCTACTTCAAAGTAGATTTCCTTTTCGTTTTTATTTTTGTTGACTTTTGTCGTTTTGTCCATAATGTGTATTTGCGCTTCTATTAAGTAGCGCAACTGTTTGTTGATGTTTGTGTAATTTTTATTGTGAACTGCAATGGTGGTTCGGCTGTGGGTGTGTTTTGTTTTCCTTTTTATAATTTTCCATGCATTTGGTTCGGTTTCGTCTTCGCTGTCGGTTTCCCTAAGCCTTTCCAAAATGTGCAGATTTCTATTAATCATTTTTTGTTGTTTGGTTGAATGTCACTGTGGTCCAGTAATTTGGCTTTCTCCACATTTCCACACCGACTAGTGTTGAGTTTGTTTGATTTACTAGTTCTTTGTTAAACATTTCAAAGAAATCTAGTTTGTTTCCATGCGGGTAATAAAAACCCAAATCTTTAGAAATATATTTGTATATTGTTGTCTCTTTTGGTTTTGTTGTGTGTTTAGGTTGTTGTTGTTTTGTAATTGGTACTTGTTTTGACTGCTGTTGTGTGAGCAGTATTTTTCTGAGTTGTGGTGTGGGCGTTTTCTGTGTTTGTTTTGTGTCAGTGATTATTTTTGGTAAAATCCTGACAACAAATGTTTCGTCCCAGATTGTAATGTTCGGACCGATTGTTTTTAGTGTTTTTGTGTCTTACTTCGAAGTAGATTTCTTTTTCGTTTTTATTATTGTTTACTTTTGTTGTTTTGTCCATAATATGTATTTGCGCTTCTATTAAGTAGCGCAACTTTTTGTCGATGTTTGTATGATTTTGTTTATGTATTGCGATGGTGGTTCGGCTGTGGGTGTTTTTGTTTTTCCTTTTTATAATTTTCCAAGCGTTTTGTTCGCTTTCGTATTCGCTGTCTGTTTCCCTTAGCCTTGCCAAAATGTGTAGATTTCTGTTGATAATTTTTTGTTCTTCGGTTATTTCTGTGTCCGAATGTATGTGTTGGACTGTATTTTCTTTTTTTCTTTTGTTTCCTGTTTGTGTTTTTTTCGACGGAGCTAGGGCTCCTGTCCCTGGGTCATTTTGGAACTCCAGTTTCCATGTCTGAATTATCTGTCACTGTGCTGTATATTTTCGTGTGTTTGGTTGCCATTGTTGTTTGTGGTGTAATTGTTTTGTTTCTTTTATGGGTTCTTATAGTTCTTTTTTAAAATACTACGATTTTTAAAAATCCACTTAATGTTTCTATTCTTAAGCACATTTATAATGTTTCAAACTCCAATTCCCCGCCAAAATTCCTTCACTGGTTTCCGCTAAATCATTGACTCGTTTTCAGTGGCCAGCATAGATGTCGTAAGCGATTGGCTGTTTCACGATCCGGTCGTTAGCGTTCGTGTTAACCGATACGGAAAATAAACGAGTGACTGAAATAATTTAATTTAATCAGTCACTTATTTCTGTAACTAGTGTCGCCCGATGGAATCACGTTGTATTACCCACCGACTAGTCCCCCGATTTCTCTTTTTAGAACTCGTCGTTAGGACGACTCCGTATGGAGCCGAGTGGTGCACTTTCTTCGCATCGAAACGGCGCCGAATTTTCCTTAACTGTAACTCGCAAATGACATTTACTTCACGTTTTTTCTGTGCCCCAGTCATCTAGAAAACAGAAATAATAATAATAAGATGATGATGAAGAAATAATAAAGAAAAAGTTGTAACATCGTGGAAATGGAAATGGACAAAAATTAACGTGCTAATCAGAGCAAGCTGTTGTGAAGCACGTCTGCGACGGGCACGCTTTCTGACAGGTCAGCGGGCGTGTCCGTCGCAGAAAAGAGTTTTGGGTAGGGAAAAGAATGGATTCTCGCCACGATTGCAGGACACAAGGGAGTGTCCAGCATATCGGATCGTAACGAGTCGGTACGGATGTATCGCAGCCGCAATTCGCCCCCCGTGATATCCGGCACAATCTCTCAGCCATCACCGGGTCTGTGTTGTTTGCCGTCCTGGTTGTTCTGCTCTTGGCTGCTGTCGTTGTTTCTTTTTGGCTGCTGTCGTTGTTTCTTTTTGGCTGCTGTCGTTGTTTCTTTTTGGCTTCTGATGTTGTTTCTTTTTTTGCTGCTGTTGTTCTTTTTTTTGGCTGCTTCCTTATGGTCCACGTGGTCCAAACCTGTTTTTTTTTTTTTTTTTTTTTTTTTTTTTTTTTTCTTTATTTTTTTTGCCAATGGTCTTTTTATTGTTTTTTAAAAGATATTATTAAAACAAAACCTGCAACTAAAAAACAAATAAGAACATAAATGTAGTTAACATATTTACATTTTATTTTAATTTAAAAGATGTGAAGCTAGGACTAAGAAAAAAAAAAAAAAAAAAAAAAAAAAAAAATTAATTAAATTATAAAAAAAAAAAAAAAAAAAAAAAAATTGAAATAAGACACCATAACCGGGTTAGTAATGTCTGAAAGTGGGTTCGTATAGTATGTTTATCATTTTTTAATTATTAATTTAATTGGTCATTTAAATTGATTCGTCAATCAGCCGATCCATCCGTAGATCCATCAGCTGTTCAACCAATCAATCCGCAGGTCAATACATTTATATAATTGTTGTTGTTTGTTTGTGAAAAAAAAAAAAAAAAAAAAAAAAAATTATAGTTTGTGTTTTGTTTTGAGAATGTAATTTGTTACTGCAGCGAGGACTAACTCTCTGTCTTTCACGTTTGGTGCCAGGATGTGTTGGAGCGTGAACTCGATTTTTAGTTCCTCCAATGTATTGCGTAGTGCTTGTCTTTCCTTGGCAAAGTTTGGACAGTGAAACAAGTAGTGTTTCATGGTTTCTGAGAGTCCGCAACTGCAGTTGGGTGATGTGATGATGTTATGTTTGTATAGAATTGCGTTTAGGTTGGTTGAGTAACCAATTCTGGCTTTGGTGAGATTGTTGTTGTGTAGTTTGTTGGCGAGTGTGATTTTGGGTGTTTTGGCGAGTGGTTTGATGTTTAAGTGCCATTTGTTTTTCGTGTTGTTCCATTCGTTCTGCCATTGTTTGTCGTAATGTTTGGCAGCGATGGAGACTATTTCGTTTATACCGTAATGTATGTCTGTGCAGATGTCTTCGTCTTTAATGGTGAGTGACTCTTTGGCGTAATGGTCGGCAAGTTCGTTGCCGAGGATGCCGACGTGTGCTGGGAGCCACTCGATGGTTACTTCTTTATTGTTGTGTTGTATTTCTTCGTGTAGTTGTTGTATTTTGCTGAGCAGGTCTGGTCTGCTTGAACTTCCGGTTTGTATCGAGATCACGGAACTTAGACTGTCCGAGAAAATGACTGTGTGTTTGTTGTTGTTGTGTTTAACCCACAGCATGGCTCTGATGATGGCTACCAACTCGGCCGTGTATACCGAAAGGTGATTTCTGATACGGCCGAATTGTATGCATGTGGGTTTGTTTGTGTGATTTTGAGCTATGAAGGCGAATCCTACTCTCCCGTTGTCTGGGTTTTTTGGATCCGTCAGTGTAGATGTGCGTGTGTTGTTTGTAGTGGTCGTTTGCTGCTGCCAAAAAAATGATTTTTTTGAATGGTTGGATCTCTGTTTTGTCAGTTTCTCTTTTTATCAGGAAAGGTGTGTTGATTGTCGGTTTTCTTTCTTTGTGGTATGCCGGCAGTGGCATTTCACCTATTCCTGTTTCCCTTTCGATTTCGCTAGCTGTTGTCGGGAAATTCGATAGTAGTAGACTATGCGATTTGAAGAGTTGTCCTATCCTTTGTTCGTCGGGGACCAGATCCTTGACCGGGTGGTCTGTGTTGAGTGTGTGTATTTTCAGGTTGTATTTTAGTAGCTGCAGTTTTCTTCTGTATTTTAATGGTTGAATGCTGTATTCCGACAGGAGGCTGTCGGATGGTGTTGAGTTTGGCAGGTGGCCGATCACCCTGAGGGCACTTGATTGAATTATATCTAGTTTTTTTAAATAAAGTTTGGGAGCATTCGAGTAAGCCGTGGCTCCGTAGTCGAGCTTGGAGAGAATACACGCTTTGTGTATCAAAATCAGCGTTGACTCGTTTGCTCCCCAACTGGTTCCAGAAATTAACTTGAGAAGATTGATTGTTTATTTGCAGGAGGCAATTATGTTATATATGTGGCATCGGAAGTTGAGTTGACTGTCGAATGTCACACCTAGAAATTTGAATGTCTTTGTTTCTGTTATGAAGTTGTTGTCGATGTCGAGAGTAATCTTACTGTTGTCTGATTTCTTGTTGAAAAGGAGGCACGTCGTTTTCGAGAGAGAAATCTTTATGCCCCATTTCAACGCCCAATCGTTTATGTTGTTTAAGTCTTTTTGTATTTGTTTCTGTATTGCTGCGGTCGATCTTCCTGCCCGCCAAAAGGCGCAGTCGTCTGCAAAGAGTGCTGTGTTTATCGGCTCCTTTTGCGGATTTCTGTCGTTGTCTTGTCGGTCGAGTGCTGTGACGATGTCGTTGATGTAGATGTTGAAGAGTGTGGGCGAGATCACGGATCCTTGGGGGATGCCGTTTTCGATTGTCGTTTTCTCTGAGGTGTGACCGTTTACTTTGACTGCTATGGATCTGTTGTTGATAAAGTCTTTGATGAAGTTGAACATGTTGCCTTTAATGTTGTTATTTATTAATTTAATTAACAGTCCTTCCCTCCATACCATGTCGAATGCTTTTTCTATGTCTAAAAATACTGCTATAACTTTTTTTGATTTTCGAAAAGATTGATTAATTGATGTATGCAGGCGTGTGATCTGGTCGTTAGTGCTGTGTTTCTTCCTGAAGCCGCTTTGAAATTTGCTGATTAAATTGTTGTCGTTTAAATGCTGGTTTAAGCGTGTGTTGATCATTGTTTCGAAAGTTTTACACATATGTGACGTCAGCGTGATCGGCCTGTAGCTGTTGGGTAGTGAGTGATCTTTGTGTGGTTTGGGCAAGCTGAAACATTCGGCGTGTTTCCAGTTTGTTGGAATCTTGCCGGTGGTCCATATTGTGTTGTAAAGTTCGAGTATAACCAGTAGGGTTTCGTCTGGTAGATGTTGTAATATTGTGTAACTTATTTTATCTGGCCCCGTGGCTGTACTTTTCTTGTTTTTGAGTGCATATTTTAATTCACTGATGTTGAATAGTTGATTGTATTTTCTGTTTTCTGTGTCTGCGGACTGTTCGCCGATTGCTTGGTTGTCCAGTTGTTTCTTTGCGAACTTCAGTGGGAAGTTCGAATTGCTGCTGGACTTGGCGAAGGTTTGGCTGAGTAGGTCCGCTTTTTGCTTGTCAGTGAATGCGATGTTGCTTTTGCCGAGAGTGTTAATTCTGTGGGTTTTTTTTCCTTGAATGTTTTTTACTTTGGCCCACATGTCTTTGACTGATGTTTTGTGGTTGATGTTGTTGCAAAAAAGTTCCCAGTGTTCTTGTTTCGCTGTATTAGGTTGGAAACTTCTTTTTTTGATATTTTGTATTTTTCGTGCGTTGAATGATTTCTGTCTTTTTTATATTGTCTTCTGTATTTGTTTCTCTCCTTGCATTTGTTTTCTATGCGTTCCGTCCACCAGGTAGTGGATATTTTGCCGGTGCATTTTCTGGTTTTCGGTATGTATTTGATTGCAATGGAGTGTATCTTGTTGGTGAGTGATGCGCAGTAGGCGTCGATGTCGTTGGGGTTCTGCGTGTTGATGTTTCTGCATGCTGTGTAGAAGCCTTCCCAGTCTGCTTTGTTGAAGTTCCATTTCGGTGTGAAGATGGATCTGTCCGAGAAGGTGTTCTTGCTGTTGTAGTTGGTGAGTATCGGGTGGTGGTCGCTGTTTAGCTCATCGAGCACTTGCCATTCGGAGAGTGCTGCGATGTCCTTGCTTTGAAAGTTACATCAATGGCGGTTTGGCCACCATTGATGTCGCTAGTGTATGTAAATGTTCCGTCGTTCAAACAGACCAGCTGGTTTTGTTCCAGGAAATCTTCGAGGACGATTCCAGGGCTGTCGTCTGTCAAGCCACCCCATAGGGTGTTGTGACAGTTGAAATCGCCCACTATGATGACCTTGTTGTTTGTTGTGATTATTTTATTTAAATCTTGGGTTTGAATGGTGTGTAGTGCGGGAGTGGGTGGGCTGTATATGTTAATGATGTCGATGTTTTGATTGTTGTTGTGTATTGTGATGCTGAGTATTTCTATGTTGGCGTGAACTTTGGCTTCGTTCAGCTTGGTGTGTGGAATGTCTTGTTTGACGAGAGTCATGATGCCTCCCCGGGTGCTGTTGTATCTGTTGACGTAATGACTTTGGTACCCGGGGACCGTAAAGGTTTTTGTTGTTTTGTTGTTTTTGTTGTGATGTCCCAGCCATGTTTCTTGAATGCATATTATGTCCGGTGTGTTTGTAGTGGAGGCCAGGAAGTGTAGTAGTTCGTCTCCGTGGCCTGTTGAGTGAAGGCCTTTGGCGTTCCATTGAAGGACGGAGAGACCTGTGTTCTTGGCGTGCATGTCGTGAAGAGTTTGTAAATGGTTGTTACTGTTTGTTTTGTTTTGTTTTGTTCACTGTTTTGTGCTTGTAGGATTTCTCCTGTCTGTGTGTAATTTTAGTCTTTTGTCCTGCGTGTCGATTTTGAAGCCCAAGCTGTCTTCAATTATGTGGGCTACTGTCTGCTCCAAATTGGCTTCATCATTCGTGTTTCCTTTGTTGGTCCTGATGTTCTGAAGCTCAATCAGGAGGCAGACAATGATTTTGTGTATTTCTGCAATCCTGACCTCCTTGTCGAGATTGTCTTTTGGTTTGTCGTTCTGTTGTTTAATTTTTGTTTCTATGATGGTTTTGGTTTTTTCTTCTATTTTCTGGCATTTCTTCTTGACGTTTTGTATAATTTTGTTGTCTCTTCTGTTGTGTTCGAATTTGTTGTTTGCTTGTATCTTTGCTGGGCACATCTTGTAATGCGATTCGTGTGGTCCCTGGCAATTTGCGCATTTTGCCAGAGACCGGCATTGGCCTGAGTTTCTGTGGTGATTTCCACCACAGAAACTGCATGTTAAATGTTTCTGGTTGTTTCTGTGGGAGCACTGGTTTGTGATGTGCCCCCATTTCTGACAGTGGCCGCACTTGGGCAACTGCGGCCTCATTTCTGCCAGTGTGTACTTGTATCCATCGATGGTGATGGTTGTGTTTGTAAGTTTGTTGTTGAATGTCAGTGTGGTCCAGTAGTTTGGCTTTCTCCACATTTCCACACCGACTAGAGTTGATTTTGTTTGTTCTACCAGCTCTTTGTTGAATATTTCAAAGAAATCTAGTTTGTTAGCGTGTGGGTAATAAAAACCCAAATCTTTGGAGATATATTTGTATGTTGTTTCTTTTGATTTTGTTGTGTGTTTAGGTTGTTGTTGTTGCTGTTTGGTAGTAGGCGTTTGTTTTGTCTGCGGTGTTGCCAGTAGTGTTTTTCTGGGTTGTGGTGTGGGTGTTTTCTGTGGTTGTTTGGTATCGGGGATTAGTTTGGCTAAAACCCTGATAACAAATGTTTCGTCCCAGATTGTGATGTTGGGACCAATTGTTTTAAGTGTTTTTGTATCTACTTCGAAGTAGATTTCTTTCCCGTTATTATTTTTGTTGACTTTTGTCGTTTTGTCCATGATGAGAATTTGCGCTTCTATTAGATAGCGGAACTGTTTGTCGATGTTTGTGTAGTTTTTTTTGTGAACTGCGATGGTGGTTCGGCTGTGGGTGTGTTTTGTTTTTTTTCTTTTGATTATTTTCCACGCGTTTGGCTCGCGTTCGTCTTCGCTGTCGGTTTCCCGTAGCCTTTCCAAAATGTGCAGATTTCTATTTATGATTTTTTGTTCTTCTGTTATTTCTGTGTCCGATTTCGTTTGTTGAACTGTATTTTCGGTTTTTTTCTTTTGTTTTCTATTGTGAGTTTTTTCTACGGAGCTTGGGCTCCTGTCCCTAGGTCGTTTAGGAACCCTTGTTTCCATATCCGAGATGTCAGTTCCCGAGCTGTAAATGTTGATGTTTTTCGTTGCCATGTTTGTTGTGTAAGTGTATGGGTTGATGTTGTTTTGTGTGGGTTTTAAAAATATATCGGTTTCAAAAATATATTTGAATGTATTATTATTATTATTATTATTTTTTTAAATATATAGACAATTCTATATTAATTCCAAAAAGACTAAAGCTGAACGCAACTCACTTTCAGATCGAGATAAAGATAAAAGATATATCGGTTATTTGAGATACCGGAAAGTAAAAGAATAGCAAACTGCAGAAAAAAAAAAAAAGAAAAGTAATAAAAGTAACAATAATACAAAAGCCTACAAATAATATAAATAAGAATTAAGATCTAAATAAATAAGAAAAAGGTACAGTATCTTTTTTGTTTCTGAATTCCGCTCAGTCAGCACAAAGCACAATCCACAATCCGTCAGTGACTAATCTTCACAGCTTATCTTCCGGGCTTACACCATGTCGGGATCGACCGTGACGACGATCAAGCGTGTGTTGTGAGAAGAATGGTTGTAACATCAAACAAAAGCACCTTAAATACACAGACAAGCACTTCATGTGAAAAGGTATTAACTGAAGTATGCAATTCCACTTTCGGACTGATGTTTTTTTGTCTTAACTAATAACTGACATCTGGCATGTTGTGCATTGTGTTCTGTTGTTTTTCTGTGGGTTTTGTACGTACGAGAAATTGATAGTTATCTCACTCGGGTACTTGTTAGATGCAGTAGTGGTCATCATTTATTGTTTTTTTATTGCAAGTTCCAAGTTAAATGTTTTACAGTTTGCTGTCGTTAACACATTTCTATTAGTTGTATTAAGTGTCGCGTTCTCTGTCGGGTACTAGTATCTAAGATATTTTTATAAACATTCGTTGTGTTACCTTTTTCTTCGGCTTATTTGTCCTGATGATTTTGGTGCAATGTATATACATTTGATACACTTAAATGCTTATTGTCACAAGGTTCCGGTTACCGTAAGAAGAAAACAGTCCAGTACTAAAATGTTAAAACCTGTTCATGATATGTATTTGTGTGTACGTATGAAAATATATTCTAAAAGAAATGTGTATATTGCAGTGGCAATGACTGCTTCCTGTTGAGAAATTTAAAGCACGTGTAAGGAGACGCTTTCCAGGGATCCTCCTAAATCGAGGCATTTTTTACCCCAGTTTTAACCCTAGTTAGTTGTGACTTCTAGATACTCCCATCGACTATTTTCCTGACACTTTATTTACTATAATAATAATAATAATAGTAATGATAATAATAATAATAATAATTTAATGATTTATTTGTTTTCTGTATAATAAACACTAATTTAGTAATAATAGGAAAATAGTTTTCTTCTGGCTATGAAAATGAAATTATTACAAAAATAATTAATTGCAGAATATGTTTGATACATAAAATAAAAACATGAACAATACATACATTGTGATGGATAACGACTGCGTGCAGACTGACTGGATTGAAATGTCACGACAAAACATCAGCTTATGACAAGCCATGCTCTTTTCTAAAGGGGATGTTACTCTGATACACTTACAGAAAGAAAGAATGTACAATTTTACAAGAGCACCGGCGTTTGTTATGTGAAAGGTTATCTTTATTTATTTAGCATTGTGTTTGTTTTCTCTTAATAATAATAATAATAATAATAATAATAATAATAATAAAAGAAAGAAAGAATAACAAATCAATCAAAATCAGACGAAATAGAAGAATTTTCATAACGACTAAATATAATTTTAGCACGTTCATTATTCATATATGGAAAAATCCCATGAAATGAAATAAAATTATTAATCATTTTAGAATTAAAATAAATAAATAAATAAAAATTAAAAAACTATTAAAATTTGTAAATGATACATTGGGGTCTTCTTTGATTTAAATGTTTTGTAGCTGTCACAGTGTTTGGTGACATTATCACCAATCTTCTCAAGGAACAGTTTATTGTGGTATCTTGTCGATGAGTGGTGCTGTGTCCAGTTTTATTTATTTATTTATTTATTATATAATATAGAAATATATTTACTTAGCGAGTAGCGGACGTACACCTCGTGAGGGCGACGAGCAGAAAGGACGGGTGTGGCCGTGTGTGGCTGGTGGAAGAGAGAAGACAATACTGCCAGGTGTTGTCTGCCATCTCAGAACCCATCTGGTCTCGTGACACAAGTATCCTTTACAGAAAAAACGCAAAAAAAATGTAAAAATGTAAATGTAAACATAACTATAACGAAATTATGACATGTCTTTTCTCGTTTAGTCCAACGTTGACCCCACTCTGAGGCAGGTTATAGTTTAAGTTGTTTTGTTTTTGTCTGAGTGTGGGCTGGGAGAGTTTACTCAAACTCAGTGTAAGTAACAAATGCCATTAAGTACATTGTCAGGTACTATCCTTTCTATTGTACGAAATACGACAAACGCAGCTTAAGTAATGTTCTAACAACAATGAAAATCAAGTTTACTCCAGACAATATATTTACCCCCTCCCCCCACAAAAAAAAAGCATCTGAAAAACCAAGTGGATAGCCTAATAATACAATGTATCGAAGAAACAGAAGTAACAATATAAAAATATAGATAGTTTATCAATACATGATGGGGGTAATGAAGTAAAGGATACTTGTGTCAGGAGACCAGATGGGTTCTGAGATGGAAGACGACACCTGGCAGTACTGTCTTCTCTCTTCAACCAGCCACACACAGCCACACCCGCGTCCTTTCTGCTCGTCACCCTCACGAGGTGTACGTCCGCTACTCGCTAAGTAAAAATATTTCTATATTATATAATAATAAGTACAAAAACAAACAAAAAATCTGGACACAGCACCACTCATCCACCATCTACCACAATAAACTGTTCCTTGAGAAGAATGGTGATAATGTCACCAAACACTGTGACAGCTACAAAACATTTAAATCAAAGAAGACCCCAATGTATCATTTACAAATTTTAATAGTTTTTTAATTTTTATTTATTTATTTATTTATTTATTTATTTTAATTCTAAAATGATTAATAATTTTATTTCATTTCATGGGATTTTTCCGTATATGAATAATGAACGTGCTAAAATTATATTTAGTCGTATTGAAAAATTTTCTATTTCGTCTGATTTTGATTGATTTGTTATTCTGTCTTTTTTTAAATTATTATTATTATTATTATTATTATTATTATTATTATTATTATTATTATTATTATTATTAAGAGAAAACAAACACAATGCTAAATAAATAAAGATAACTTTTCACATAAAAACGCCGGTGCTCTTGTAAAATTGTACATTCTTTCTTTCTGTAAGTGTATTAGAGTAACGTCCCCTTTAGAAGAGAGCATGGCTTGTCATAAGCTGATGTTTTGTCGTGACATTTCAATCCAGTCAGTCTGCACGCAGTCGTTATCCATCACAGTGTATGTATTGTTCATATTTTTATTTTATTTATCAAACATATTCTGCAATTAATTATTTTGGTAATAATTTCATTTTCATAGCCAGAAGAAAACTATTTTCTAATATTACTAAATTAGTGTTTATTATACAGAAAACAAATAAATCATTAAATTATTATTATCATTACTATTATTATTATTATAGTAAATAAAGTGTCAGGAAAATAGTCGATGGGAGTATCTAGAAGTCACAACTAACTAGGGTTAAAACTGGGGTAAAAAATGCCTTGATTTAGGAGGATCCCTGGAAAGCGTCTCCTTACACGTGCTTTAAATTTCTCAACAGGAAGCAGTCATTGCCACTGCAATATACACATTTCTTTTAGAATATATTTTCATACGTACACACAAATACATATCATGAACAGGTTTTAACATTTTAGTACTGGACTGTTTTCTTCTTACGGTAACCGGAACCTTGTGACAATAAGCATTTAAGTGTATCAAATGTATATACAATGCACCAAAATCATAAGGACAAATAAACCGAAGAAAAAGATAACACAACGAATGTTTATAAAAATATCTTAGATACTAGTACCCGACAGAGAACGCGACACTTAATACAACTAATAGAAATGTGTTAACGACAGCAAACTGTAAAACATTTAACTTGGAACTTGCAATAAAAAAACAATAAATGATGACCACTACTGCATCTAATAAGTACCCGAGTGAGATAACTATCAATTTCACGTACGTACAAAACCCACAGAAACTCAACAGAACACAATGCACAACACGCCAGATGTGTCAGTTATTAGTTAAGACAAAAGAACATCAGTCCGAAAGTGGAATTGCATACTTCAATTAATACCTTTTCACATGAAGTGCTTGTCTGTGTATTTAAGGTGCTTTTGTTTGATGTTACAACTTTTTCTTTATTATTTCTTCTTCATCATCATCTTATTATTATTATTTCTGTTTTCTAGATGACTGGGGCACAGAAAAAACGTGAAGTAAATGTCATTTACGAGTTGCAGTTCAGGAGTAACAAACGTAAACAGTGAATTTCATTCTTACTAACATCTTCACTCCATGTGGACCGTGCATTACGGAAATAAATATAGAAAAAGAAATATAGAAGACAATATAAAAAATAAAAATCATTCCACACGTGAAAAATACAAAATAGTCAGAAATGAAGCATCCAAACCAATGGTTATGTGGAACATAAATATTGGTAACGATTGGATGGCAGTCTAAAAGGAAACTGCAAAATTCGGCGCCGTTTCGATGCGAAGAAAGTGCACCACTCGGCTCCATACGGACTCGTCCTAACGACGAGTTCTAAAAAGAGAAATCGGGGGACTAGTCGGTGGGTAATACGTGATTCCATCGGGCGACACTAGTTAAAGAAATAAGTGACTGATTAAATTAAATTATTTCAGTCACTCGTTTATTTTCCGTATCGGCTAACACGAACGCTAACGACCGGATCGTGAAACGGACAATCGCTTACGAGATCTTTGCTGGCCAGTGAAAACGAGTCAGTGATTTGGCGGAAACCAGTGAAGGAATTTTGGCGGGGAATTGGAGTTTGAAACATTAGAAATGTGCTTAAGAATAGAAACATTAAGTATGACAACAGAGTGGGAAGGTTCTATTTATAACCTCGGAGAACTGAGAAACGATTGGACGGCGGTCTGAAAGGAAACCGCAAAATTCGGCGCCATTTCAATGCGAAGAAAGTGCACGACTCGGTTATATAAGGCATTCTCACAATAGTTACGATAGCTTTAGACTTTTTAAAAGTAATATAGACTTGTCTATGTATTTAGAATCGAACTATCTAAAGAAAACTATGGCAACCAAACACACGAAAGGTTGTGAAAAGGTGCAAAAAGTTTAAGAACATTCTCACAACAGACTCGCCGCCATGATGGTCGAACCCGACATGGTGTAAACCGGAAGGGAAGCTGTGACGAATACTCACGTACGGATTGTGCTTGCTGAGAGGAATTCACAAAGAACAGATACTGTATAATTTACTATATTTATTTAGTTTTAGATTCTTATTTATATTTTTTGTAGCTATTTTTTTGTAGCTATTTATATTATGTGTTATTATTACCCTTATTACTTTTCCTTTTTACTGTTTGCTCTTTTATTGAACCTTGAACCTTGAAAAGAATTAACGTGCTAATCAGAGCAAACTGTTGTGAAGCACGTCGACGGCGGACACGCTTTCTGACAGGTCAGCTGAGGTGTCCGTCGCAGAAAGAGTTTTTGGTAAGGAAAGAGTGGGTTCTCGTTACGATTGCAGGACACAAGTGAGTGTCCAGCATATCGGATCGTAACGAATCGGTTGCGATATTTCGTTGTGTTCCGCTCGTTGTTGTTTCCGGCACTTGTCTAGCTCGTTGAAGGTCTCGTATTCGTCACCGGGTCCGTGTTGGTTGGGTCCTGTTTGTTTGTTCTGTTCTCGGCTGCTGTTGATGTTTCCTTGTTCTTTCTGCCTGTTTCCTTCTGGTCCAACAATTTGAAACTTTTTCCTTTTTACCAAATGTCTTTTTATTAATTAAAAGATGTAATAAACACCTGCAACTAACAATAAGAACATGAACGTAAGTTCACTTATTTACATTTATTATGGACATTTTTTAAAATCCGATAACTGGGTTAGTATGGTTTGAAAGTAAGTATATATATTGTTTTAAATTATTAATTTAATTGGCTATTCAAATTGATCCGTCAATCAGCCGATCCATCCATTGATCAATCAGCTGTTCAACCAATCAATTTAAGTCTATAACTTCATTCAGTTGTTTTTGTGTCACAAACAAACAAAGAAAAAAGAAAAAAAAGAAATTCAAACTTTCAACTCGGAGTCTAAGGTTTGTGTTTTGCGTTGCAGCGAGGACTAAATCTGTCTTTCGTGTTTGGTGCAAGGATGTTTTGGAGCTTGAACTCGATTTTTAGTTCCTCCAATGTGTTGCGTAGTGCTTGTCTTTCATTGGCGAAATTTTGACAGTGAAACAAGTAGTGTTTCATGGTTTCGGAGAGTCCACAGCTGCAGTTGGGTGATGTATCGGATTGCATTTAAACTGGTCAAGTAACCAATTCTGACTTAGGTGAGATTGTTGTGTAGTTTGTTGGCGATTATGATTTTCGGTATTTGCTGAGCGGTATGATGTTGGAGTACCATTTCTTTTCCCATTGTTTGTCGTAATGTTTGCCTGCGATGGGCAGAATTTCGTTTACTCCGTAGTGTATGTCTGTGCAAATGTCTTCCTCTTTAATGCTGAGTGATTCTTTGGCGTAGTGGTCGGCAAGTTCGTTGCCGATGATGCCGATGTGCTGGGAGCCACTTGATGGTTAGTTCTTTCTTGTTGTGTTGTATGTCCTCGTGTAGTTGTTGTATTTTACTAAGTAGATCTGATCTACTGGAACGTCCGGATTGTATTGAGATGACGGAACTTAGGCTGGCTGAGAAGATCACTGTGTGCTTGTTGTTGTGTTTCACCCACAGCATTGCTCTGATGATGGCAACCAGTTCAGCCGTGTATACCGAAAGGTGATTTCTGATGCGGCCGAATTGTATGCATGTGGGTTTGTTTCTGTGATCTAGGGCTATCAAGGCGAATCCTACTTTCCCGTTGTCTGGGATTTTGGATCCGTCGGTGTAGATGTGTTTTTTGTAGTGGTCGTTTGCTGCTGCTAGAAATATGGCCTTTTTGAAGGGTGGAAAGTCTGTTTTGTCTGTTTTTGTCTTGATCAGGAAAAGTGTGTTTATTGTTGGTTTTGTTTCTTTGTGGTATGCCGGCAGTGGCATTTCCCTATTCCTGTTTGCCTTTCGATTTCGCTGGCAGTTGTCGGGAAATTCGATAGTAGTAAACTATGCGATTTAGAGAGTTGCCCTATTCTTTGTAGCTCGGGCACCAGATCCTTGACGGGGTTGTCTGTTTTGAGAGTGTGTTTTCAGGCTGTATTTCAGTAGCTGCAGCTTTCTTCTCTATTTTAGTAGAAAGGAGGCATTTCATACCACGTCGAATGTTTTTCAATGTCTAAAAAAACTGCTATGACTGTTTTTGATTTTCGAAAAGATTGATTAATTGATGTATGCAGGCGTGTGATCTGGTTGTTTGTGCTGTGTTTCTTCCTGAAGCCGCTTTTAAATTTGCTGATTAAATTGTTGTCGTTTAAATGCTGGTTCAGGCCATTGTTTCCAATGTTTCTCTTTTGATCAGGAAACGTGTGTTGATTGTCGGTTTTCTTTCTTTGTGGTATTTCACCTATTCTGTTTCCCTTTCCATTTCGCTAGCTGTTGTCGGGAAATTCGATAGTAGTAGACTATGCGATTTGAAGAGTTGTCCTATCCTTTGTTGGTCGGGGACCAGATCCTTGACCGGGTGGTCTGTGTTGAGTGTGTGTATTTTCAGGTTGTATTTTAGTAGCTGCAGTTTTCTTCTGTATTTTAATGGTTGGATGCTGTATTCCGACAGGAGGCTGTCGGATGGTGTTGTTTGGCAGGTGGCCGATCACCCTGAGGGCACTTGATTGAATTATATCTAGTTTTTTAAAATAAAGTTTGGGAGCATTCGAGTAAGCCGTGGCTCCGTAGTCGAGCTTGGAGAGAATACACGCTTTGTGTATCAAAATCAGCGTTGACTCGTTTGCTCCCCAACTGGTTCCAGAAATTAACTTTAGAAGATTGATTGTTTTTTTGCAGGAGGCAATTATGTTGTGTATGTGGCATCGGAAGTTGAGTTGACTGTCGAATGTCACACCTAGAAATTTGAATGTCTTTGTTTGTGCTATGAAGTTGTCGATGTTGAGTGTGATCTTGCTGTTGTCTGATTTCTTGTTGAAAAGGAGGCACGTCGTTTTCGAAAGAGAAATCTTTATGCCCCATTTCAACGGCCAATCGTTTGTTGTTTAAGTCTTTTTGTATTTGTTTCTGTATGGCTGCGGTCGATCTGCCTGCCCGCCAAAAGGCGCAGTCGTCTGCAAAGAGTGCTGTATTTATCGGTTCCTTTGGTGGATTTCTGACGTTGTCTTGTTGGTCGAGTGCTGTCACTATGTCGTTGATGTAGATGTTGAAGAGTGTGGGCGAGATCACGGATCCTTGGGGGATGCCGTTTTCGATTTTCGTTTTCTCTGAGGTGTGACCGTTTATTTTGACTGCTATGGATCTGTTGTTGATAAAGTCTTTGATGAAGTTGAACATGTTGCCTTTAATGTTGTTATTTATTAATTTAACTAATAGTCCTTCCCTCCATACCATGTCGAATGCTTTTTCAATGTCTAAAAAAACTGCTATGACTTTTTTTGATTTTCGAAAAGATTGATTAATTGATGTATGTAGGCGTGTGATCTGGTCGTTAGTGCTGTGTTTCTTCCTGAAGCCGCTTTGAAATTTGCTGATTAAATTGTTGTCGTTTAAATGCTGGTTTAGGCGTGTGTTGATCATTGTTTCGAAAGTTTTACACATATGTGACGTCAGCGTGATCGGCCTGTAGCTGTTGGGTAATGAGTGATCTTTGTGTGGTTTGGGCAAGCTGAAACATTCGGCTGTTTCCAATTTGTTGGAATCTTGCCGGTGGTCCATATTGTGTTGTAAAGTTCGAGTATAACCAGTAGGGTTTCGTCTGGTAGATGTTGTAATAATGTGTAGCTTATTTTGTCTGGCCCCGTGGCTGTACTTTTCTTGTTTTTGAGTGCATGTTTTAATTCACTGATGTTGAATAGTTGATTGTATTTTCTGTTTTCTGTGTCTGCGGAGTGTTCGCCGATTGCTTGGTTGTCCAGTTGTTTCTTTGCGAACTTCAGTGGGAAGTTCGAATTGCTGCTGGACTTGGCGAAGGTTTGGCTGAGTAGGTCCGCTTTTTGCTTGTCAGTGAATGCGATGTTGCTTTTGCCGAGAGTGTTAATTCTGTGGGGTTTTTTTCCTTGAATGTTTTTTACTTTGGCCCACATGTCTTTGACTGATGTTTTGTGGTCGATGTTGTTGCAAAAAAGTTCCCAGTGTTCTTGTTTCGCTGTGAGTATTAGGTTGGAAACTTCTTTTTTTGATATTTTATATTTTTCGTGCGTAGAATGATTTCTGTCTTTTTTGTATTGTCTTCTGTATTTGTTTCTCTCCTTGCATTTGTTTTCTATGCGTTCCGTCCACCAGGGATTGGATATTTTGCCGGTGCATTTTCTGGTTTTCGGTATGTATTTGATTGCAATGGAGTGTATCGTGTTGGTGAGTGATGCGCAGTAGGCGTCGATGTCGTTGGGGTTCTGCGTGTTGATGTTTCTGCATGCTTTGTAGAAGCCTTCCCAGTCTGCTTTGTTGAAGTTCCATTTCGGTGTGAAGATGGATCTGTCCGAGAAGGTGTTCTTGCTGTTGTAGTTGGTGAGTATCGGGTGGTGGTCGCTGTTTAGCTCATCGAGCACTTGCCATTCGGAGAGTGCTGCGATGTCCTTGCTTGTGAAAGTTACATCAATGGCGGTTTGGCCCCCATTGATGTCGCTAGTGTATGTGAATGTTCCGTCGTTCAAACAGACCAGCTGGTTTTGTTCCAGGAAATCTTCGAGGACGATTCCAGGGCTGTCGTCTGTCGAGCCACCCCATAGGGTGTTGTGACAGTTGAAATCGCCCACTATAATGACCTTGTTGTTTGTTGTGATCATTTTGTTTAAATCCTGGGTTTGAATGGTGTGTAGTGCGGGAGTGGGTGGGCTGTATATGTTAATGATGTCGATGTTTTGATTGTTGTTGTGTATTGTGATGCTTAGTATTTCTATGTTGGCGTGAACTTTGGCTTGGTTCAGCTTGGTGTGTGGAATGTCTTGTTTGACGAGAGTCATGATACCTCCCCGGGTGCTGTTGTATCTGTTGACGTAGTGACTTTGGTACCCGGGGACCGTAAAGGTTTTTTGTTGTTTTGTTGTTTTTGTTGTAATGTCCCAGCCATGTTTCTTGAATGCATATTATGTCCGGTGTGTTTGTAGTGGAGGCCAGGAAGTGTAGTAGTTCGTCTCCGTGGCCTGTTGAGTGAAGGCCTTTGGCGTTCCATTGAAGGACGGAGAGACCTGTGTTCTTGGCGTGCTTGTCGTGAACAGTTTGTAAATGGTGGTTACTGTTTTGTTTTGTTTTGTTTTTGTTCACTGTTTTGTGTTTGTAGGATTTCTCCTGTCTGTATGTAATTTTAGTCTTTTGTCATGTGTGTCGATGTTGAAGCCCAAGCTGTCTTCAATTATCTGGGCTACTGTCTGCTCCAGATTGGCTTCATCATTTGTGTTTCCTTTATTGGTCCTGATGTTCTGAAGCTCAATCAGGAGGCAGACAATGATTTTGTGCATTTCTGCTATCCTGACCTCCCTGTCGAGATTGTCTTTTGGTTTCTCGTTGTGTTGATTTATTTTTGTTTCTATAATGGTTTTCGTTTTTTCTTCTATCTTCTGGCATTTTTTGTTCACGTTTTGTAAAATTTTGTTGTCTCTCCTATTGTGTTCGAAATTGTTGGTTGCTTGCATCTTTGCTGGGCACATCTTGTAGTGCGATTCGTGTGGTCCCTGGCAATTTGCGCATTTTGCCAGAGACCGGCATTGGCCTGAGTTTCTGTGGTGATTTCCACCACAGAAACTGCATGTTAAGTGTTTCGGGTTGTTTCTGTGGGAGCAATGGTTTGTGACAGTGGCCGCACTTGGGCAACTGCGGCCTCATTTCTGCCAGTGTGTATTTGTAGCCATCAATGGTGATGGTTGTGTTTATTAATTTTGTGTTAAATGTCAGTGTGGTCCAGTAGTTTGGCTTTCTCCACATTTCCACACCGACTAGAGTTGAGTTTGTTTGTTTTACTAGTTCTTTGTTAAATATTTCAAAGAAATCTAGCTTGTTTGCGTGTGGGTAATAAAACCTCAAATCTTTAGAGATATATTTGTATGTTGTTTCTTTTGGTTTTGTTGTGTGTTTGGGTTGTTGTTGTTGTTGTTTGGTAATAGGAGTTTGTTTTGGCTGCGGTGTTGCGAGTAGTGTTTTTCTGGGTTGTGGTGTGGGTGTTTTCTGTGGTTGTTTTGTATCGGGGATTAGTTTGGCTAAAACCGTGACAACAAATGTTTCGTCCCAGATTGTGATGTTGGGACCAATTGTTTTAAGTGTTTTTGTATCTACTTCGAAGTAGATTTCTTTTCCGTTATTACTTTTGTTGACTTTTGTCGTTTTGTCCATAATATGTATTTGCGCTTCTATTAAATAGCGCAACTGTTTATCAATGTTTGTGTAATTTCTTTTGTGAACTGCGATGGTGGTTCGGCTGTGGGTGTGTTTTGTTTTTTTTCTTTTAATTATTTTCCACGCGTTTGGTTCGCTTTCGTCTTCGCTGTCCGATTCCCTTAGCCTTGCCAAAATGTTGAGATTTCTATTAATAATTTTTTGTTCTTCAGTTATTTCAGTTTCGGAATGTGTGTGTTGGACTGTGATATCGATTATTTTCTTTTGTTTCCTGTTTTTTGTTTTCTCGACGGAGCTAGGGCTCATGTCCCTGGGTCGTTTTGGAACCCTAGTTTCCATCTCCGAGGTATCGATTCCCGAGCTGTAAATGTTGATGTTTTTTGTTGCCATGTTTGCATGTAGGTATGGGTTGTTGTTGTTTTTGTGTGTTTTTATAAAAAATATATCGGGTTTCAATAATATATTTGAATTGCTTATTATTATTATTTTTTTTTTTTTTTTTTTTAAATATATAGACAATTCTATATTAATTCAAAAAAGACTAAAGCTCAACGCAACTCACTTTCAGATCGAGATAAAGATAAAAGATATATCGGTTATTTGAGATACTTTTTTCTCTTTTACTTTCCGGTAACAAACAGTAGAGAAGAAAAAAGAAAAGTAATAAAAGTAACAATAATACAAAAGCCTACAAATAATATAAATAAGAATTTAAATCTAAATAAAGAAAGAAAAAGGTACAGTATCTTTTTCGTTTCTGAAAGTAAATCCGTCCGTGAGTAATCTTCACAGCTTATCTTCCGGGCTTACACCATGTCGGGACCGACCGTGACGACGATCAAGCGTGTGTTGTGAGAAGAATGGTTGGTTCGAAAATTAGGAATAGGAATAGGAAAAAAATTAACGTGCTGATCAGAGCAAGCTGTTGTGAAGCACGTCTGCGATGGGCACGCTTTCTGACAGGTCAGCGGGCGCTTCCGTCGCAGAAAAGAGTTTTGGGCAGGGAAAAGAATGGATTCTCGCCACGATTGCAGGACACAAGGAAGTGTCCAGCATATCGGATCGTAACGAGTCGGTACGGATGTATCGCAGCCGCAATCCGCCCCCCGTGATATCCGGCACAATCTCTCGGCCATCACCGGGTCTGTGTTGTTTGCCGTCCTGGTTGTTCTGCTCTTGGCTGCTGTCGTTGTTTCTTTTTGGCTGCTGATGTTGTTTCTTTTTGGCTGCTGTTGTTGTTTCGTTTTTTGGCTGCTGTTGTTGTTCCTTTTTGGCTGCTTCCTTATGGTCCACGTGGTCCAAACCTGTTTTTTTTTTTTTTTTTTTTTTTTTTTTTGCCAATGGTCTTTTTATTGTTTTAAAAGATATTATAAAAAAAAAAACCTGCAACTAAAACAAATAAGAACATAAATGTAGTTAACTTATTTACATTTTATTTTAATTTAAAAGATGTTATAAATCCTGAAGCTAGGACTAAGAATATGATATTTTATATTTTTCGTGCGTAGAATGATTTCTCTCGTTTTTATATTGTCTTCTGTATTTGTTTCTCTCCTTGCATTTGTTTTCTATGCGTTCCGTCCACCAGGGAGTGGATATTTTGCCGGTGCATTTTCTGGTTTTGGGTATGTATCTGATTGCAATGGAGTGTATCGTGTTGGTGAGTGATGCGCAGTAGGCGTCGATGTCGTTGGGGTTCTGCGTGTTGATGTTTCTGCATGCTTTGTAGAAGCCTTCCCAGTCTGCTTTGTTGAAGTTCCATTTCGGTGTGAAGATGGATCTGTCCGAGAAGGTGTTCTTGCTGTTGTAGTTGGTGAGTATCGGGTGGTGGTCGCTGTTTAGCTCATCGAGCGCTTGCCATTCGGAGAGCGCTGCGATGTCCTTGCTTGTGAATGTTACATCAATGGCGGTTTGGCCACCATTGATGTCGCTAGTGTATGTGAATGTTCCGTCGTTCAAACAGACCAGCTGGTTTTGCTCTAGGAAATCTTCGAGGACGATTCCAGGGCTGTCGTCTGTCGAGCCACCCGATAGGGTGTTGTGACAGTTGAAATCGCCCACTATAATGACCTTGTTCTTTGTTATGATCATTTTGTTTAAATCCTGGGTTTGAATGGTGTGTAGTGCGGGAGTGGGTGGGCTGTATATGTTAATGATGTCGATGTTTTGATTGTTGTTGTGTATTGTGATGCTTAGTATTTCTATGTTGGCGTGAACTTTGGCTTGGTTCAGCTTGGTGTGTGGAATGTCTTGTTTGACGAGTCATGATGCCTCCCCGGGTGCTGTTGTATCTGTTGACGTAATGACTTTGGTACCCGGGGACCGTAAAGGTTTTTGTTTTGTTGTTTTTGTTGAAATGTCCCAGCTATGTTTCTTGAATGCATATTATGTCCGGTGTGTTTGTAGTGGAGGCCAGGAAGTGTAGTAGTTCGTCTCCGTGGCCTGTTGAGTGAAGGCCTTTGGCGTTCCATTGAAGGACGGAGAGACATGTGTTCTTGGCGTGCTTGTCGTGAACAGTTTGTAAATGGTTGTTACTGTTTGTTTTGTTTTGTTTTTGTTCACTGTTTTGTGTTTGTAGGATTTCTCCTGTCTGTGTGTAATTTTATTCTTTTGTCATGTGTGTCGATCTTGAAGCCCAAGCTGTCTTCAATTATCTGGGCTACTGTCTACTCCAAATTGGCTTCATCATTTGTGTTTCCTTTATTGGTCCTGATGTTCTGAAGCTCAATCAGGAGGCAGACAATGATTTTGTGGATTTCTGCAATCCTGACCTCCTTGTCGAGATTGTCTTTTGGTTTGTCGTTGTGTTGATTAATTTTTGTTTCTATAATGGTTTTGGTTTTTTCTTCTATCTTCTGGCATTTTTTGTTGACGTTTTCTAAAATTTTGTTGTCTCTCCTATTGTGCTCAAAATTGTTGGTTGCTTTCATTTTTGCTGGGCACATCTTGTAATGTGATTCGTGTGGTCCCTGGCAATTTGCGCATTTTGCCAGAGACCGGCATAGACCTGAGTTTCTGTGGTGATTTCCACCACAGAAACTGCACGTTAAGTGTTTCGGGTTGTTTCTGTGGGAGCAATGGTTTGTGATGTGCCCCCATTTCTGACAGTGGCCGCACTTGGGCAACTGCGGCCTCATTTCTGCCAGTGTGTATTTGTAGCCATCAATGGTGATGGTTGTGTTTATTAATTTTGTGTTAAATGTCAGTGTGGTCCAGTAGTTTGGCTTTCTCCACATTTCCACACCGACTAGAGTTGAGTTTGTTTGTTTTACTAGTTCTTTGTTAAATATTTCAAAGAAATCTAGCTTGTTTGCGTGTGGGTAATAAAACCTCAAATCTTTAGAGATATATTTGTATGTTGTTTCTTTTGGTTTTGTTGTGTGTTTGGGTTGTTGTTGTTGTTGTTTGGTAATAGGAGTTTGTTTTGGCTGCGGTGTTGCGAGTAGTGTTTTTCTGGGTTGTGGTGTGGGTGTTTTCTGTGGTTGTTTTGTATCGGGGATTAGTTTGGCTAAAACCGTGACAACAAATGTTTCGTCCCAGATTGTGATGTTGGGACCAATTGTTTTAAGTGTTTTTATATCTACTTCGAAGTAGATTTCTTTTCCGTTATTACTTTTGTTGACTTTTGTCGTTTTGTCCATAATGTGTATTTGCGCTTCTATTAAATAGCGCAACTGTTTATCAATGTTTGTGTAATTTCTTTTGTGAACTGCGATGGTGGTTCGGCTGTGGGGTGTGTTTTTTTTTTCTTTTAATTATTTTCCACGCGTTTGGTTCGCTTTCGTCTTCGCTGTCCGATTCCCTTAGCCTTGCCAAAATGTTGAGATTTCTATTAATAATTTTTTGTTCATCAGTTATTTCAGTTTCGGAATGTGTGTGTTGGACTGTGATATCGATTATTTTCTTTTGTTTCCTGTTTTTTGTTTTCTCGACGGAGCTAGGGCTCATGTCCCTGGGTCGTTTTGGAACCCTAGTTTCCATCTCCGAGGTATCGATTCCCGAGCTGTAAATGTTGATGTTTTTTGTTGCCATGTTTGCATGTAGGTATGGGTTGTTGTTGTTTTGTGTGTTTTTATAAAAAATATATCGGGTTTCAATAATATATTTGAATTGCTTATTATTATTATTATTTTTTTTTTTTTTTAAATATATAGACAATTCTATATTAATTCAAAAAAGACTAAAGCTCAACGCAACTCACTTTCAGATCGAGATAAAGATAAAAGATATATCGGTTATTTGAGATACTTTTTTCTCTTTTACTTTCCGGTAACAAACAGTAGAGAAGAAAAAAGAAAAGTAATAAAAGTAACAATAATACAAAAGCCTACAAATAATATAAATAAGAATTTAAATCTAAATAAAGAAAGAAAAAGGTACAGTATCTTTTTCGTTTCTGAATTCCGCTCAGTCAGCACAAAGCACAATCCGTCCGTGAGTAATCTTCACAGCTTATCTTCCGGGCTTACACCATGTCGGGACCGACCGTGACGACGATCAAGCGTGTGTTGTGAGAAGAATGGTTGGTTCGAAAATTAGGAATAGGAATAGGAAAAAAATTAACGTGCTGATCAGAGCAAGCTGTTGTGAAGCACGTCTGCGACGGGCACGCTTTCTGACAGGTCAGCGGGCGCGTCCGTCACAGAAAAGAGTTTTGGGCAGGGAAAAGAATGGATTCTCGCCACGATTGCAGGACACAAGGAAGTGTCCAGCATATCGGATCGTAACGAGTCGGTACGGATGTATCGCAGCCGTAATCCGCCCCCCGTGATATCCGGCACAATCTCTCGGCCATCACCGGGTCTGTGTTGTTTGCCGTCCTGGTTGTTCTGCTCTTGGCTGCTGTCGTTGTTTCTTTTTGGCTGCTGATGTTGTTTCTTTTTGGCTGCTGTTGTTGTTTCGTTTTTTGGCTGCTGTTGTTGTTCCTTTTTGGCTGCTTCCTTATGGTCCACGTGGTCCAAACCTGTTTTTTTTTTTTTTTTGCCAATGGTCTTTTTATTGTTTTAAAAGATATTATAAAAAAAAAAACCTGCAACTAAAACAAATAAGAACATAAATGTAGTTAACTTATTTACATTTTATTTTAATTTAAAAGATGTTATAAATCCTGAAGCTAGGACTAAGAATATGATATTTTATATTTTTCGTGCGTAGAATGATTTCTCTCGTTTTATATTGTCTTCTGTATTTGTTTCTCTCCTTGCATTTGTTTTCTATGCGTTCCGTCCACCAGGGAGTGGATATTTTGCCGGTGCATTTTCTGGTTTTGGGTATGTATCTGATTGCAATGGCGTGTATCGTGTTGGTGAGTGATGCGCAGTAGGCGTCGATGTCGTTGGGGTTCTGCGTGTTGATGTTTCTGCATGCTTTGTAGAAGCCTTCCCAGTCTGCTTTGTTGAAGTTCCATTTCGGTGTGAAGATGGATCTGTCCGAGAAGGTGTTCTTGCTGTTGTAGTTGGTGAGTATCGGGTGGTGGTCGCTGTTCAGCTCATCGAGCACTTGCCATTCGGAGAGTGCTGCGATGTCCTTGCTTGGGAAAGTTACATCAATGGCGGTTTGGCCCCCATTGATGTCGCTAGTGTATGTGAATGTTCCGTCGTTCAAACAGACCAGCTGGTTTTGTTCCAGGAAATCTTCGAGGACGATTCCAGGGCTGTCGTCTGTCGAGCCACCCCATAGGGTGTTGTGACAGTTGAAATCGCCCACTATAATGACCTTGTTGTTTGTTGTGATCATTTTGTTTAAATCCTGGGTTTGAATGGTGTGTAGTGCGGGAGTGGGTGGGCTGTATATGTTAATGATGTCGATGTTTTGATTGTTGTTGTGTATTGTGATGCTTAGTATTTCTATGTTGGCGTGAACTTTGGCTTGGTTCAGCTTGGTGTGTGGAATGTCTTGTTTGACGAGAGTCATGATACCTCCCCGGGTGCTGTTGTATCTGTTGACGTAGTGACTTTGGTACCCGGGGACCGTAAAGGTTTTTGTTGTTTTGTTGTTTTTGTTGTAATGTCCCAGCCATGTTTCTTGAATGCATATTATGTCCGGTGTGTTTGTAGTGGAGGCCAGGAAGTGTAGTAGTTCGTCTCCGTGGCCTGTTGAGTGAAGGCCTTTGGCGTTCCATTGAAGGACGGAGAGACCTGTGTTCTTGGCGTGCTTGTCGTGAAGAGTTTGTAAATGGTTGTTACTGTTTTGTTTTGTTTTGTTTTTGTTCACTGTTTTGTGTTTGTAGGATTTCTCCTGTCTGTATGTAATTTTAGTCTTTTGTCATGTGTGTCGATGTTGAAGCCCAAGCTGTCTTCAATTATCTGGGCTACTGTCTGCTCCAGATTGGCTTCATCATTTGTGTTTCCTTTATTGGTCCTGATGTTCTGAAGCTCAATCAGGAGGCAGACAATGATTTTGTGCATTTCTGCTATCCTGACCTCCCTGTCGAGATTGTCTTTTGGTTTCTCGTTGTGTTGATTTATTTTTGTTTCTATAATGGTTTTCGTTTTTTTTCTTCTATCTTCTGGCATTTTTGTTCACGTTTTGTAAAATTTTGTTGTCTCTCCTATTGTGTTCGAAATTGTTGGTTGCTTGCATCTTTGCTGGGCACATCTTGTAGTGCGATTCGTGTGGTCCCTGGCAATTTGCGCATTTTGCCAGAGACCGGCATTGGCCTGAGTTTCTGTGGTGATTTCCACATGTTAAATGTTTCTGGTTGTTTCTGTGGGAGCACTGGTTTGTGATGTGCCCCATTTCTGACAGTGGCCGCACTTGGGCAACTGCGGCCTCATTTCTGCCAGTGTGTATTTGTAGCCATCAATGGTGATGGTTGTGTTTATTAATTTTGTGTTAAATGTCAGTGTGGTCCAGTAGTTTGGCTTTCTCCACATTTCCACACCGACTAGAGTTGAGTTTGTTTGTTTTACTAGTTCTTTGTTAAATATTTCAAAGAAATCTAGCTTGTTTGCGTGTGGGTAATAAAACCTCAAATCTTTAGAGATATATTTGCATGTTGTTTCTTTTGGTTTTGTTGTGTGTTTGGGTTGTTGTTGTTGTTGTTTTGGTAATAGGAGTTTGTTTTGGCTGCGGTGTTGCGAGTAGTGTTTTTCTGGGTTGTGGTGTGGGTGTTTTCTGTGGTTGTTTTGTATCGGGGATTAGTTTGGCTAAAACCGTGACAACAAATGTTTCGTCCCAGATTGTGATGTTGGGACCAATTGTTTTAAGTGTTTTTGTATCTACTTCGAAGTAGATTTCTTTTCCGTTATTACTTTTGTTGACTTTTGTCGTTTTGTCCATAATGTGTATTTGCGCTTCTATTAAATAGCGCAACTGTTTATCAATGTTTGTGTAATTTCTTTTGTGAACTGCGATGGTGGTTCGGCTGTGGGTGTGTTTTGTTTTTTTTCTTTTAATTATTTTCCACGCGTTTGGTTCGCTTTCGTCTTCGCTGTCCGATTCTCTTAGCCTTGCCAAAATGTTGAGATTTCTATTAATAATTTTTTGTTCTTCAGTTATTTCAGTTTCGGAATGTGTGTGTTGGACTGTGATATCGATTATTTTCTTTTGTTTCCTGTTTTTTGTTTTCTCGACGGAGCTAGGGCTCCTGTCCCTGGGTCGTTTTGGAACCCTAGTTTCCATCTCCGAGGTATCGATTCCCGAGCTGTAAATGTTGATGTTTTTTGTTGCCATGTTTGCATGTAGGTATGGGTTGTTGTTGTTTTGTGTGTTTTTATAAAAAATATATCGGGTTTCAATAATATATTTGAATTGCTTATTATTATTATTATTTTTTTTTTTTTTTAAATATATAGACAATTCTATATTAATTCAAAAAAGACTAAAGCTCAACGCAACTCACTTTCAGATCGAGATAAAGATAAAAGATATATCGGTTATTTGAGATACTTTTTTCTCTTTTACTTTCCGGTAACAAACAGCAGAGAAGAAAAAAGAAAAGTAATAAAAGTAACAATAATACAAAAGCCTACAAATAATATAAATAAGAATTTAAATCTAAATAAATCCGTCCGTGAGTAATCTTCACAGCTTATCTTCCGGGCTTACACCATGTCGGGACCGACCGTGACGACGATCAAGCGTGTGTTGTGAGAAGAATGGTTGGTTCGAAAATTAGGAATAGGAATAGGAAAAAAATTAACGTGCTGATCAGAGCAAGCTGTTGTGAAGCACGTCTGCGATGGGCACGCTTTTCTGACAGGTCAGCGGGCGCTTCCGTCGCAGAAAAGAGTTTTGGGCAGGAAAAGAATGGATTCTCGCCACGATTGCAGGACACAAGGAAGTGTCCAGCATATCGGATCGTAACGAGTCGGTACGGATGTATCGCAGCCGCAATCCGCCCCCCGTGACATCCGGCACAATCTCTCGGCCATCACCGGGTCTGTGTTGTTTGCCGTCCTGGTTGTTCTGCTCTTGGCTGCTGTCGTTGTTTCTTTTTGGCTGCTGATGTTGTTTCTTTTTGGCTGCTGTTGTTGTTTCGTTTTTTGGCTGCTGTTGTTGTTCCTTTTTGGCTGCTTCCTTATGGTCCGCGTGGTCCAAACCTGTTTTTTTTTTTTTTTTTTTTTTTTTTGCCAATGGTCTTTTTATTGTTTTAAAAGATATTATAAAAAATTAAAAAAACTGCAACTAAAACAAATAAGAACATAAATGTAGTTAACTTATTTACATTTTATTTTAATTTAAAAGATGTTATAAATCCTGAAGCTAGGACTAAGAATATGATATTTTATATTTTTCGTGCGTAGAATGATTTCTCTCGTTTTTATATTGTCTTCTGTATTTGTTTCTCTCCTTGCATTTGTTTTCTATGCGTTCCGTCCACCAGGGAGTGGATATTTTGCCGGTGCATTTTCTGGTTTTGGGTATGTATCTGATTGCAATGGCGTGTATCGTGTTGGTGAGTGATGCGCAGTAGGCGTCGATGTCGTTGGGGTTCTGCGTGTTGATGTTTCTGCATGCTTTGTAGAAGCCTTCCCAGTCTGCTTTGTTGAAGTTCCATTTCGGTGTGAAGATGGATCTGTCCGAGAAGGTGTTCTTGCTGTGTTGTAGTTGGTGAGTATCGGGTGGTGGTCGCTGTTCAGCTCATCGAGCACTTGCCATTCGGAGAGTGCTGCGATGTCCTTGCTTGGGAAAGTTACATCAATGGCGGTTTGGCCCCCATTGATGTCGCTAGTGTATGTGAATGTTCCGTCGTTCAAACAGACCAGCTGGTTTTGTTCCAGGAAATCTTCGAGGACGATTCCAGGGCTGTCGTCTGTCGAGCCACCCCATAGGGTGTTGTGACAGTTGAAATCGCCCACTATAATGACCTTGTTGTTTGTTGTGATCATTTTGTTTAAATCCTGGGTTTGAATGGTGTGTAGTGCGGGAGTGGGTGGGCTGTATATGTTAATGATGTCGATGTTTTGATTGTTGTTGTGTATTGTGATGCTTAGTATTTCTATGTTGGCGTGAACTTTGGCTTGGTTCAGCTTGGTGTGTGGAATGTCTTGTTTGACGAGAGTCATGATACCTCCCGGGTGCTGTTGTATCTGTTGACGTAGTGACTTTGGTACCCGGGGACCGTAAAGGTTTTGTTGTTTTGTTGTTTTTGTTGTAATGTCCCAGCCATGTTTCTTGAATGCATATTATGTCCGGTGTGTTTGTAGTGGAGGCCAGGAAGTGTAGTAGTTCGTCTCCGTGGCCTGTTGAGTGAAGGCCTTTGGCGTTCCATTGAAGGACGGAGAGACCTGTGTTCTTGGCGTGCTTGTCGTGAAGAGTTTGTAAATGGTTGTTACTGTTTTGTTTTGTTTTGTTTTTGTTCACTGTTTTGTGTTTGTAGGATTTCTCCTGTCTGTGTGTAATTTTAGTCTTTTGTCATGTGTGTCGATGTTGAAGCCCAAGCTGTCTTCAATTATCTGGGCTACTGTCTGCTCCAGATTGGCTTCATCATTTGTGTTTCCTTTATTGGTCCTGATGTTCTGAAGCTCAATCAGGAGGCAGACAATGATTTTGTGCATTTCTGCTATCCTGACCTCCCTGTCGAGATTGTCTTTTGGTTTCTCGTTGTGTTGATTTATTTTTGTTTCTATAATGGTTTTCGTTTTTTCTTCTATCTTCTGGCATTTTTTGTTCACGTTTTGTAAAATTTTGTTGTCTCTCCTATTGTGTTCGAAATTGTTGGTTGCTTGCATCTTTGCTGGGCACATCTTGTAGTGCGATTCGTGTGGTCCCTGGCAATTTGCGCATTTTGCCAGAGACCGGCATTGGCCTGAGTTTCTGTGGTGATTTCCACATGTTAAATGTTTCTGGTTGTTTCTGTGGGAGCAATGGTTTGTGACAGTGGCCGCACTTGGGCAACTGCGGCCTCATTTCTGCCAGTGTGTATTTGTAGCCATCAATGGTGATGGTTGTGTTTATTAATTTTGTGTTAAATGTCAGTGTGGTCCAGTAGTTTGGCTTTCTCCACATTTCCACACCGACTAGAGTTGAGTTTGTTTGTTTTACTAGTTCTTTGTTAAATATTTCAAAGAAATCTAGCTTGTTTGCGTGTGGGTAATAAAACCTCAAATCTTTAGAGATATATTTGCATGTTGTTTCTTTTGGTTTTGTTGTGTGTTTGGGTTGTTGTTGTTGTTGTTTGGTAATAGGAGTTTGTTTTGGCTGCGGTGTTGCGAGTAGTGTTTTTCTGGGTTGTGGTGTGGGTGTTTTCTGTGGTTGTTTTGTATCGGGGATTAGTTTGGCTAAAACCGTGACAACAAATGTTTCGTCCCAGATTGTGATGTTGGGACCAATTGTTTTAAGTGTTTTTGTATCTACTTCGAAGTAGATTTCTTTTCCGTTATTACTTTTGTTGACTTTTGTCGTTTTGTCCATAATGTGTATTTGCGCTTCTATTAAATAGCGCAACTGTTTATCAATGTTTGTGTAATTTCTTTTGTGAACTGCGATGGTGGTTCGGCTGTGGGTGTGTTTTTTTTTTTTTTCTTTTAATTATTTTCCACGCGTTTGGTTCGCTTTCGTCTTCGCTGTCCGATTCTCTTAGCCTTGCCAAAATGTTGAGATTTCTATTAATAATTTTTTGTTCTTCAGTTATTTCAGTTTCGGAATGTGTGTGTTGGACTGTGATATCGATTATTTTCTTTTGTTTCCTGTTTTTGTTTTCTCGACGGAGCTAGGGCTCCTGTCCCTGGGTCGTTTTGGAACCCTAGTTTCCATCTCCGAGGTATCGATTCCCGAGCTGTAAATGTTGATGTTTTTTGTTGCCATGTTTGCATGTAGGTATGGGTTGTTGTTGTTTTGTGTGTTTTTATAAAAAATATATCGGGTTTCAATAATATATTTGAATTGCTTATTATTATTATTATTTTTTTTTTTTTTAAATATATAGACAATTCTATATTAATTCAAAAAAGACTAAAGCTCAACGCAACTCACTTTCAGATCGAGATAAAGATAAAAGATATATCGGTTATTTGAGATACTTTTTTCTCTTTTACTTTCCGGTAACAAACAGCAGAGAAAAAAAAGAAAAGTAATAAAAGTAACAATAATACAAAAGCCTACAAATAATATAAATAAGAATTTAAATCTAAATAAATCCGTCCGTGAGTAATCTTCACAGCTTATCTTCCGGGCTTACACCATGTCGGGACCGACCGTGACGACGATCAAGCGTGTGTTGTGAGAAGAATGGTTGGTTCGAAAATTAGGAATAGGAATAGGAAAAAAATTAACGTGCTGATCAGAGCAAGCTGTTGTGAAGCACGTCTGCGATGGGCACGCTTTCTGACAGGTCAGCGGGCGCTTCCGTCGCAGAAAAGAGTTTTGGGCAGGGAAAAGAATGGATTCTCGCCACGATTGCAGGACACAAGGAAGTGTCCAGCATATCGGATCGTAACGAGTCGGTACGGATGTATCGCAGCCGCAATCCGCCCCCCGTGACATCCGGCACAATCTCTCGGCCATCACCGGGTCTGTGTTGTTTGCCGTCCTGGTTGTTCTGCTCTTGGCTGCTGTCGTTGTTTCTTTTTGGCTGCTGATGTTGTTTCTTTTTGGCTGCTGTTGTTGTTTCGTTTTTTGGCTGCTGTTGTTGTTCCTTTTTGGCTGCTTCCTTATGGTCCGCGTGGTCCAAACCTGTTTTTTTTTTTTTTTTTTCTTTTTTTTTTTTTGCCAATGGTCTTTTTATTGTTTTAAAAGATATTATAAAAAAATTAAAAAAAACTGCAACTAAAACAAATAAGAACATAAATGTAGTTAACTTATTTACATTTTATTTTAATTTAAAAGATGTTATAAATCCTGAAGCTAGGACTAAGAATATGATATTTTATATTTTTCGTGCGTAGAATGATTTCTCTCGTTTTTATATTGTCTTCTGTATTTGTTTCTCTCCTTGCATTTGTTTTCTATGCGTTCCGTCCACCAGGGAGTGGATATTTTGCCGGTGCATTTTCTGGTTTTGGGTATGTATCTGATTGCAATGGCGTGTATCGTGTTGGTGAGTGATGCGCAGTAGGCGTCGATGTCGTTGGGGTTCTGCGTGTTGATGTTTCTGCATGCTTTGTAGAAGCCTTCCCAGTCTGCTTTGTTGAAGTTCCATTTCGGTGTGAAGATGGATCTGTCCGAGAAGGTGTTCTTGCTGTTGTAGTTGGTGAGTATCGGGTGGTGGTCGCTGTTCAGCTCATCGAGCACTTGCCATTCGGAGAGTGCTGCGATGTCCTTGCTTGGGAAAGTTACATCAATGGCGGTTTGGCCCCCATTGATGTCGCTAGTGTATGTGAATGTTCCGTCGTTCAAACAGACCAGCTGGTTTTGTTCCAGGAAATCTTCGAGGACGATTCCAGGGCTGTCGTCTGTCGAGCCACCCCATAGGGTGTTGTGACAGTTGAAATCGCCCACTATAATGACCTTGTTGTTTGTTGTGATCATTTTGTTTAAATCCTGGGTTTGAATGGTGTGTAGTGCGGGAGTGGGTGGGCTGTATATGTTAATGATGTCGATGTTTTGATTGTTGTTGTGTATTGTGATGCTTAGTATTTCTATGTTGGCGTGAACTTTGGCTTGGTTCAGCTTGGTGTGTGGAATGTCTTGTTTGACGAGAGTCATGATACCTCCCGGGTGCTGTTGTATCTGTTGACGTAGTGACTTTGGTACCCGGGGACCGTAAAGGTTTTGTTGTTTTGTTGTTTTTGTTGTAATGTCCCAGCCATGTTTCTTGAATGCATATTATGTCCGGTGTGTTTGTAGTGGAGGCCAGGAAGTGTAGTAGTTCGTCTCCGTGGCCTGTTGAGTGAAGGCCTTTGGCGTTCCATTGAAGGACGGAGAGACCTGTGTTCTTGGCGTGCTTGTCGTGAAGAGTTTGTAAATGGTTGTTACTGTTTTGTTTTGTTTTGTTTTTGTTCACTGTTTTGTGTTTGTAGGATTTCTCCTGTCTGTGTGTAATTTTAGTCTTTTGTCATGTGTGTCGATGTTGAAGCCCAAGCTGTCTTCAATTATCTGGGCTACTGTCTGCTCCAGATTGGCTTCATCATTTGTGTTTCCTTTATTGGTCCTGATGTTCTGAAGCTCAATCAGGAGGCAGACAATGATTTTGTGCATTTCTGCTATCCTGACCTCCCTGTCGAGATTGTCTTTTGGTTTCTCGTTGTGTTGATTTATTTTTGTTTCTATAATGGTTTTCGTTTTTTCTTCTATCTTCTGGCATTTTTTGTTCACGTTTTGTAAAATTTTGTTGTCTCTCCTATTGTGTTCGAAATTGTTGGTTGCTTGCATCTTTGCTGGGCACATCTTGTAGTGCGATTCGTGTGGTCCCTGGCAATTTGCGCATTTTGCCAGAGACCGGCATTGGCCTGAGTTTCTGTGGTGATTTCCACATGTTAAATGTTTCTGGTTGTTTCTGTGGGAGCACTGGTTTGTGATGTGCCCCCATTTCTGACAGTGGCCGCACTTGGGCAACTGCGGCCTCATTTCTGCCAGTGTGTATTTGTAGCCATCAATGGTGATGGTTGTGTTTATTAATTTTGTGTTAAATGTCAGTGTGGTCCAGTAGTTTGGCTTTCTCCACATTTCCACACCGACTAGAGTTGAGTTTGTTTGTTTTACTAGTTCTTTGTTAAATATTTCAAAGAAATCTAGCTTGTTTGCGTGTGGGTAATAAAACCTCAAATCTTTAGAGATATATTTGCATGTTGTTTCTTTTGGTTTTGTTGTGTGTTTGGGTTGTTGTTGTTGTTGTTTGGTAATAGGAGTTTGTTTTGGCTGCGGTGTTGCGAGTAGTGTTTTTCTGGGTTGTGGTGTGGGTGTTTTCTGTGGTTGTTTTGTATCGGGGATTAGTTTGGCTAAAACCGTGACAACAAATGTTTCGTCCCAGATTGTGATGTTGGGACCAATTGTTTTAAGTGTTTTTGTATCTACTTCGAAGTAGATTTCTTTTCCGTTATTACTTTTGTTGACTTTTGTCGTTTTGTCCATAATGTGTATTTGCGCTTCTATTAAATAGCGCAACTGTTTATCAATGTTTGTGTAATTTCTTTTGTGAACTGCGATGGTGGTTCGGCTGTGGGTGTGTTTTTTTTTTTTTTTCTTTTAATTATTTTCCACGCGTTTGGTTCGCTTTCGTCTTCGCTGTCCGATTCTCTTAGCCTTGCCAAAATGTTGAGATTTCTATTAATTTTTTGTTCTTCAGTTATTTCAGTTTCGGAATGTGTGTGTTGGACTGTGATATCGATTATTTTCTTTTGTTTCCTGTTTTTTGTTTTCTCGACGGAGCTAGGGCTCCTGTCCCTGGGTCGTTTTGGAACCCTAGTTTCCATCTCCGAGGTATCGATTCCCGAGCTGTAAATGTTGATGTTTTTTGTTGCCATGTTTGCATGTAGGTATGGGTTGTTGTTGTTTTGTGTGTTTTTATAAAAAATATATCGGGTTTCAATAATATATTTGAATTGCTTATTATTATTTTTTTCTTTTTTTTTTTTTTTTTTTTTTAAATATATAGACAATTCTATATTAATTCAAAAAAGACTAAAGCTCAACGCAACTCACTTTCAGATCGAGATAAAGATAAAAGATATATCGGTTATTTGAGATACTTTTTTCTCTTTTACTTTCCGGTAACAAACAGCAGAGAAGAAAAAAGAAAAGTAATAAAAGTAACAATAATACAAAAGCCTACAAATAATATAAATAAGAATTTAAATCTAAATAAATCCGTCCGTGAGTAATCTTCACAGCTTATCTTCCGGGCTTACACCATGTCGGGACCGACCGTGACGACGATCAAGCGTGTGTTGTGAGAAGAATGGTTGGTTCGAAAATTAGGAATAGGAATAGGAAAAAAATTAACGTGCTGATCAGAGCAAGCTGTTGTGAAGCACGTCTGCGATGGGCACGCTTTCTGACAGGTCAGCGGGCGCTTCCGTCGCAGAAAAGAGTTTTGGGCAGGGAAAAGAATGGATTCTCGCCACGATTGCAGGACACAAGGAAGTGTCCAGCATATCGGATCGTAACGAGTCGGTACGGATGTATCGCAGCCGCAATCCGCCCCCCGTGATATCCGGCACAATCTCTCGGCCATCACCGGGTCTGTGTTGTTTGCCGTCCTGGTTGTTCTGCTCTTGGCTGCTGTCGTTGTTTCTTTTTGGCTGCTGATGTTGTTTCTTTTTGGCTGCTGTTGTTGTTTCGTTTTTTGGCTGCTGTTGTTGTTCCTTTTTGGCTGCTTCCTTATGGTCCACGTGGTCCAAACCTGTTTTTTTTTTATTTTATTTTTTTTTGCCAATGGTCTTTTTATTGTTTTAAAAGATATTATAAAAAAAAAACCTGCAACTAAAACAAATAAGAACATAAATGTAGTTAACTTATTTACATTTTATTTTAATTTAAAAGATGTTATAAATCCTGAAGCTAGGACTAAAATTAAAAATAAAACTAAGGAAGCTAACATATTAAACTAACGATAAAATGGTGGACACAACCAAACTAGTCAGCACGCCCAATACCGAAGAGGGTTCCCCCAAAAAATCAGGAGAAACAGAAAGGGAACTCCCAGACTTCTGCTCTCTCGGCTTCCCAGACGACATCGGAAACACATCTGGCGGCTCATTAAACGACATCATCTACGTGGGACTGGTACAGACGACACCGGACGGCTCTCCCTGCCCCGACCTGTCCACTCCCCCAGAATGTCTCCAAATCTGTAACTAGCCCACAAATGTTCGAACCGGACTGACCACCGTTCCGGAGTCCCCCCAACCAAAAAATAAAAATAAAAAACGCAAAACCCACCCAACTGTCCCATCTCCCCCAGAACAGCTACCAGTCAGCACAGCAAACAGATTTTCGGCCCTGGACATGCTCAACATCGCTGTCCCCCAACAGGGCTCCCATAAATCCCTCAAACTGTCCGCCAATCCTCCTAGACCCGCTAAGGCACCAATCCCCGGGCTGAGGCGGGTATTGTTCAACAACAAAAAACCGACCCTGTACGAAGCTATATTCTTCCAACAGACCGGACGCGACTGTTGGACGACACATTATTCCACACCCGGCTGTCTGATGAGACCACGTTCGTCAGGGCCGAATCGGACAGCTCACTCATCAAACTGGGTACCAGCATGGAACTGATGCCCAACCCCATAGTGTCAAAAGGTGTGTGTCACACTCGAGAGGTGTACAAAGGAACCTCGAGAGAGGAGGGAACCCACCCACGTAAAAACCCTATACCCCTATACCCCCATCGAACTAGGCTACTCTCAAGACCAAAAGAGTAGCAAGGCAATCCATAAACAAATGGACCGTACGGTGGCCTACGGCACCTGGGGGGACTGCACCTTCACTGCAGAACCCCTAACCCAGGTAAACACCAAACAAAAAAAAAACAGAAACCATACACAGAAACAACAAAACAAACATCACACAAAAATGAATTTTTACAAGAAGCAACCAACACAAACCCGACAATACCCAAACAAAAGAAACATCGCCATGATAACCCCACAAAACAAATCCCCCAAACTATCAAACAACACAGAGGAGTTCCCGCACCTCACCCTCACACCAGGAAGAACCTGGCCTCGAGAGTTATTTTACTCGAGCGTGCCACCAACTGCACGGGCAAAATCCATTCCACAACAACAAAACACCCCACAAAAAGACACTCAATACACAACACCAACAGCAACCACCACAGCAATAGAAGACTGGTGAAAATAAAAACATTTACAGAAACAGCTACACAAATCCTAAAAATAGTAAAAGAAGAAAACCCAGATGTGATGATTCAGACCATCACCATCTGGAGCAACGGCTACTGGGATGTGCGTCTGTCTGCCAACACGAAAGTAGACCACATCCGTTTCAAACACAAACAACTACAACTGCTGACATTCGAAACACAACCCATCAAATGCGCCCAGTGTGAACGATGGGGACACGGTACTAAAAAATGCAGGTTGTTGAGGGGACACCCCACGTGTTTCAGGTGTGGGGGAAAACACCCCAAGAAAACGCCAGAAAACCCGTGCCGTCAACCCGTCCAGTGCGCAAATTGCAACGGCCGATACCACACACACAGCCACCTATGCGCGGCCTACCACAACGCACTGAAACACCTGGAGGCCCAAAACACACACACAGCTAGCCCCCCTCACTCGTCAGCCATACACCCATACACACCAGCCCCCAGGACAAACACAATACACGCACAACTGGGCGCACTAAACAACAAAGACAGCCCAGTGACAGCCCTCCAGCTACTCAGGGTTGTTACTATTCCTAGACGGATCACTGCGGACTCCCAACCCCAATAACAGATCGGATGCAGCGGTAAAGAAAGCCATCCATCATCCATCATCTGTTAAAATTCTCGTTTCGCAGATTCGCTCAGATTCGCTCTCGCAAGCAGTCGGACAGATTCGCTCAGAGGTTTCCGTAACAGATTCGCTCAGACGTTCAGTTTTCCAGATTCGCTCAGTTTCGATCCAAAAGTTTCCGTTTTCTACACAAAGAATAATTGTTGAACTTTCTCACTTGGATTGCCGTTCATTTGTTCCTGCAAATTCTTTCCATTGGTGTGCACTTAGGAATACTTAGGAAAAGCGCTTCTTGGATTACACGATCGCCAAACAGCAAAAGGAATTGAGATCTAACCAATCAACGACGAGCTAGCGGCAGCCAATAAAAATCCAGTCTCAGCGAGAACCTGTCGACCTAAAGGACCGAGTCCCGGAACCCATCCCTGGCGATCCCAGAGATCGGATCCGGGATAGGCGTGCCCGAACCTTGAATTGGACGTGGGCACGTAAAAAGAGTTCTCCATCCATCCATCCGACCTAAAGGACCATTCCCGTTCAACTTTCCGACAGACACAGACGTCACAGATTCGCTCCACTTGCTCAGTTTTCCAGATTCGCTGTTTCGATCCAAAAAGTTTCCGGTTTCTAGAAGGAATAATTGTTCAACTTCCGCACTTGGATTGCCATTTAATTGTTCCTGCAAATTCGCTAAAATTGTGATAGGAATACTTCTAGGACCACGGTACACACGATCGCGAAAAACAAAAGCAAAAGGAATTGAGTTTCAGCCAACCATCGACGAGCTAGCGTTCAACCAATAACATTCCAGTTCCAACGAAAGTCTGCAACCAATCAACGACGAGCTAGCGCCAGCCACTAAAAAGCCAGTCTGCACAAGAAGCTGTCGACCAATCAACTTAGAGACAGCGCCAACCAATCAGAATCCACAGTCCACCGGGAATTATCTGTTCATCTGTGAAACTTCCCAAATTAGGATTCCGGAATTCAATTTCGAACTTAGAACACTCGACATCAAATTTGGTAAGAAAAGGAATCCTATCATCCCAGCACGTCATACTCACTTTCCCAGCACCAAACTTTGAAACTTCCTCTTATCTCTCCCCTTACCAACCTCAAACCCTCTCCCCCAGTGCTATTGTTGTCAAATTTTTTAAATTCGTGTACTGTAACTATTAATTTACTATTAACTGCATATAGACAAATATAAATATATAACTATTATCTAAACTTTTAATTCTTGGAATATTATTAGCAAAACTAAATTTAATAATTTAACCTTGTTTGCTTTCTTTTGGTAGTGTCATTAGTGTAATAAAAATAATAATAATTAATCAACTCGTATACTAAATAAAAATGGCCGATACGAATAAATCCATCGGCACAGTTATCGCCGAGGCTACCCCTCAAAAAATCTGCGGAACGGAGGCGGAATTACCACGCGTGGAATCTCTTGGCTCCCCGGTCGACAGAGACAACGGAAACCTATCCGACAACTCTGAGGGGGACACGATATACGTGGGACTGGTAGAGACGTCACCTGACGGCTCCCCCCGCCCCACCCTGTCCCCAGACTGTAACCAAATCCTCAACTGGACCGCAACTGCCCCAACCGGAATGACCATCATTCCGGAGTCCCCACAACACAAAAACAAGAAAAGGAAAACCCACCCAACTGTCCAATCCCCCCCAGAACAGGCTCCAGTCAGCACATCGAACAGGTTTTCAGCCCTGGACATGCTGAGCATTGCTGTTCCCCAACAGGGCTCGCAAAAATCCCTCAAACTGTCAGCCACCCCCTAGGCCCGCTAAGTCCCCAATCCCCGGACTGAGACGGGTCTTTTTTAATAAAAGAAACCCGTCTCTGTACGAAGCGATCTTTTTCCAACAGTCCATCTCGCGACTGTTGGACGATACTTTCTTCCACACCCGGATGTCAGATGAGGAACCTTCATCAGGGCTGACTCGGACACTCCACTCATCAAACTGGGTACCAGTATTGAACTGATGCCCAACCCCATGGAGTGTCAAAAGGTGTGGGTCACACTAGAGAGGTGTACCAAAGAACCTCACGAAAAGAGAGTACCCTCACCCCCAAAACAAACAAACCCATCTACCCCAAACGGACAGACATACACACAGGACAAAACAAGCAGCCAAGCCATACACAGACAAATGGACAAGACGGTGGCTTACGGCACCTGGGGGCAATGCACTTTCGTTGCAGAACCCCTAAAACAGACAACACCAACCAAAACAAGGCCGACAACACAAAGACAGAAATACAAACAGCGACATGACAACCCTACAAAACAAACTCCCCAACACGCCCCCAAAGTAGCAATAAACACAAAGGAGTTCCCGCTCCTCAACCTGACGCCGGGACGACCCTGGCTAAGATAATTCTTATACGCCCACGTACCACCAACTGGACGGGCAGCCTCCACACCGCAACAACAAAACACCCACTACACAACACAAAAGGCACACAAAACAGCAACAACAGATCAATCCCTACGGAAACTCGTAAAAAAACAACCTGGCACGGAAACAACAAAACAAATACTGGACGCATTAAAAAAAAGAAAACCCAGACGTGATGATTCAGAACATCACGATCTGGAACAACGGCTACTGGGATGTGCTTCTGTCTGCCACAACACAAGCAGAGCACATCCTATTCCACAACAGTACATTCAAACTGTGGGCGTTTCAGACACACCCCACAAAATGCGCCCAGTGCCAGAGATGGGGACACAACACAACAAAGTGCAGGTCGTTGCGGGGACACCCAACGTGTTTCAGGTGTGGGGGCAAACACCCCAAGAAAACGCCCGACAATCCGTGCCGCCAACCCACCCAGTGCGCAAACTGCAACGGCCGACACTACACACACAGCCACCTGTGCGCGGCCTACCGCAACGCACTGAAACACATGGAGGCCAAAAACACACACACAGCAAGCCCCCCTCACTCGTCAACCATACACCCATACACACCAGCCTCCAGGACAAACACAAGACAAACACAACTAGGCTCAATCAACAACAAAGACAGCCCAGTGACAGCCCTCCAACTACTCAGGGTTGTCACTGGCCTATTCTTAGACGGAGCACTACAAACTCCCAACCCCAACCTAAATAACAGATATGCAAAAAGACTTAAATAACTTACAAAATTGGGCGGAAACTTGGGGAGTCACCATCTCCCAATCCAAGACTGTCACCGTAACCTTTGGGAGAAAATTCAACAGTAAACACAATAAAATAGACCTACACTACAACAACACAAAAATCCCACAAGTAAACGCAGTCAAATTCCTGGGAGTCACCTTCGACAGGTGCCTTAACTTTAAACAACACATCACCAACACAATCAACACGTGCACACAATACATGAACCTACTGAAAGTGCTTTCGAACGCCAAATGGGGAGATGACAGGTCATCTCTCTTGATGGTGTTCGAAACACTAATAGTGTCGAGACTCCAGTATGGATCCCAGGCGTTCAGCGGTGTGTCTGAATACCAACTAAAACGGCTAGACACCGTCTACAACAAGGCACTCAGAATTGTTGCCAGGGTATTCCCAGGCACACCGACGGACAGTCTGTTTGTGGAACTGAACATGCTGCCGCTGCGAATCCGACGCAGCACACAGTGTCTGAAACACTGGTTCAAAATAAAAAACCTCATCCCCACCCATCCCATAAACACAATAATCCCAAACAACTTACCCTACATCAACGACAGAGAAGCATCACTCAACGACACACACAGGACAGCACTAAGCGACAACTACTCGGACTTCGTACAAATATACACGGACGGCTCCAAAGACCCTCTCACGGGAAGAACCGGCATGGCCTTTCATGTCAGGCCGGAACTACCCGACGTACCCTTCAACTACAAAGGTAGACTGACCAACAACATATCGGTCTTCACTACGGAACTAATAGCTATTCTCTCGGCACTTAAATGGGTCTTAACTCAAACCTACGTCAATAGCCAAAAAAAGAAATACCTCATACTGACTGACTCCCTCAGCTCACTGCAAGCTCTGCACAAACTCAAATTCAGCAGCTCCCAGTACATTAGACAGATTATCGAAATCACAAACTGTATCACCCACAGAGGACACAAGGTCACCTTCGAGTGGGTACCCGCCCACGTGGGTGTTACTGGAAACGAGCTGGCAGACAAAAACGCTAAACACTCGCTTGACGACGACACGATCGACTTTGACTCTAAATACAACGTGAACGAAATCATGACCATAGCGCACAATAAGCTGATCGAATCGTGGCAACAAGACTGGGACAACAAGACTGGGACAACAAGACTAGACTATGGCACTACATAATCAAACCTAAAGTCAACTCGCCCAGCCCACTCTCAGACAACAACAAAACAACTCAAACTTTAACCCGTCTCAGAGTGGGAGTGACCTTCGGACTAAACGACAGCAGACATAGACTCGACAACACCGTGAGTGACAAGTGCGACACATGCCATAAACTGGACAACGTCAGACACTATATCTTTTACTGCATCAAATACGACAAGGACAGACGCAAACTAAACACAGCTTTAACAAACATCAAAGTCAGATTTACTCCAGGTGACATTTTCAACCCCCCCAAACACCTAAAAAACCAAGTAGACAACCTGATAATGCGGTTCGTGGAAGCAACAAAAGTGAGAATATAAACACAATTTTACAAAACATTACACAACATAAACACACCCGGGTCCAACCACAGAACCAACTGGCAACCTCCCCTCGACGTCTGAACTCCAAAAAGCAACAACAACGCGACGCTAACAACAACAACAAGCAAAAAGATGCCCGACACGATGTCACAACGAGCCTTTTTTTTTTTTTTTTTTTTACAGTAGAAACCAAATAAATAAATAAATAAATAAATAAATAAATATAAATAAATAAAACCCCTTAAACAGTCCCCAATGCATATATATATGTATATGTGTGTGGATGTGTGTATGTATATGTATATATATATATATATATATATATATATACCCACATATGTGTACGAGTGTGTCTGTGTAGGGGTCTGTATATATGTATCTCTACTGCACCCTTTCGGCTGTTAATAAGTAAAAACCACTCAAAGGTTTATTCCAAATTGCCCACTTCAAATGCACTTGCACCCTTCCCCTCCCATTCCTTTTCCCCCTTTTCCCTTCCCCTCTCCTGTCCCGGAACCCATCCCTGGCGATCCCAGAGATCGGATCCGGGATAGGCGTGCCCGAACCTTGAATTGGACGTGGGCACGTAAAAAGAGTTCTCCATCCATCAGACAGATTAGCTCAGAGAGAACAGAACAGGACCAGATTAGCTCAGATTCGCTCGGTTTCTGCTCTCGTTTTTCACTCGTTTTGCCTGGGATTTCGTTTCATTCTTTTGTGGAGTTATCAGGAATATTTGCTCACTATTTTGTACTCGTACTTTCATACTTGGGATTACGTGATCACCTATTTTTGTACCGTGTAAACGCGACGGAATCGAAACCCAGCCAATCGTCTAACAGATCTCTGCTCATAAACCATTGGCGTAGAACGAACCATCAATCGACCAATCGCCATCGAGAGATCTTCGGACACATTCCGACCAATCAACTTCGAGAAGCACTGCAGCCAATCAGACTCCCATCACTCTCGAGAGCTCTTCGGACACAGCAACGGGAACCGACCAATCAGCTTCAAGACTCACGGCAGCCAATCAGACTCCGAACAGCGACCAGACTACTGAATCGGCCAGCAGCCAATCGCCTTTAAGCTCTGCAACACCTTTGCAATACGGAGGATTAGCTGTTTGTTTACCTTTTGCGCTTCTTCGCACTTAGGAATCTATGTGCAAATTCGAACTTCGAGCACTGACGAATAACCGACATCAAATTGGGTAAGAAACGGAATACTATCCTCCTCCCAGCACGACATTTTAAACTCCCTTTTGTTACCTCCCTATACCAACCTCAAACCCTCTCCCCCACTGTCCTTGTTAATACTCCAACGCTTATTAATTGTGTATATATATATGTATATATCTGATCGTTATTTAAATGATATAACGTTTTTATTTTGAGTACTAAATTAAATAAAAATTATATTAAATTAACTAAAATTCTGCATCTTGCATTAAAATATTAACTATAACTATACTAAAAATAAAAATAATAACTATACTAAAAATAAAACAAGCAAGTTAATATATCAAACTAAACATACAATGGCGGACACAACTAAAACAGTCGGACCATCCAACACCGTAGAGTTTTCCCCCAAAAAACTAGGAGTCCCAGACTTCTCTATCGGCTTCCCAGAAGACAACGGAAGCACGTCTGACAGCTCACTAGACGACATAATATACGTGGGGCTCGTACAAACAACACCGGACGGTTCTCCCTGCCCCGACCTGTCCACTCCCCCAGAATATCCCCAAATAAATGTCACAACCGGACTGACCAAATTCCGGAATCACCCCAGCCTAAAAATAAAAATAAGAAACGCAAAACAAACCCAACTGTCCAATCTCCCCCAGAACAGCTACCAATCAGCACAGCAAATAGATTTTCGGCCCTGGACATGCTCAACATCGCTGTCCCCCAACAGGGCTGCCATAAATCCCTCAAACTGTCCGCCAGCCCTCCTAGACCCGCTAAGGCACCAATCCCCGGGCTGAGGCGGGTACTGTTCAACAAAAAAAACCCGACCCTGTACGAAGCTATATTCTTCCAACAGTCCGTCTCGCGACTGTTGGACGACACAGTCTTCCACACCCGGCTGTCTGACGAGACCACTTTCGTCAGGGCCGAGTCGGACAGCTCACTCACCAAACTGGGTGCCAGCATGGAGCTCATGCCCCACCCCACAGAGTGTCGAAAGGTGTCGAAACGCTTGCGAGGTGTACGGAGGAACCTAGAGAGAGGCGGGAACCCACCCAAGTGAAGACCTTGAGCCCATCTGCCCCCATCGAACTAGGATACTCCCAGGACGAAAGGAGCAGCGAGGAAATCCATCGACAATTGGACCGTGCGGTGGCCCACGGCACCTGGGGGGACGGCACCTTCACTGCAGAACCCCTGGCCCAGGTGGACGCCAAACCAAGGAGAAAGAAACAGAAACCACACACAGAAACAACAAAACAAACACCACACAAAAAGGACTTTTTAAAATTAGCAAACAACACACACCCGACAATACCCAAACAAAAAAACAAATACCGCCAAGATAACCCCACAAAACAAATCCCCCAAAGCCCCCACAAACTATCAAACAACACAGAGGAGTTCCCGCACCTCACCCTCACACCAGGAAGAACTTGGCCCCGAGAGTTTTTTTACTCGAGCGTGCCACCAACTGCACGGGCAAAAGCCATCCCACAACAACAAAACAACACCCCACAAAAAGACACTCATTACACAACACCTAAGATACACACGACACCAACAGCAACCACCACAGCAGCAGAGCACTCGCTAAGGCGACTGGTGAAAGCCAAACCAGTTCCTGAAACAGCTACACAAATATTACAGATAACGAAAGAAGAAAACCCAGAGGTGATGATTCAGACCATCACCATCTGGAGCAACGGCTACTGGGATGTGCGTCTGTCTGCTAACACAACAGTAGACCACATCCGCTTCAAGAACGAACACCTACAACTGTTGACATTCGCAACACAACCCATCAAATGCGCCCAGTGTCAACGATGGGGACACAACACAAAAAAGTGCAGGTCGTTGCGGGGACACCAAACGTGTTTCAGGTGTGGGGGCAAACACCCCAAAAGAACGCCCGACAATCCGTGCCGCCAACCCACCCAGTGCGCAAATTGCAACGGCCGACACTACACACACAGCCACCTCTGCGCGGCCTACCGCAACGCACTGAAACACATGGAGGCCAAAAACACACACACAGCAAGCCCCCCTCTCTCGTCAGCCATACACCCATACACACCAGCCTCCAGGACAAACACAAGACAAACACAACTAGGCTCAATCAACAACAAAGACAGCCCAGTGACAGCCCTCCAACTACTCAGGGTTGTCACTGGCCTATTCCTAGACGGAGCACTACAAACTCCCAACCCCAACCTAAATAACAGATCGGAGGCAGCGTTAAAAAAAGCCACGATGGCAGCATGTCAAACCCTACAACACCACCTGGGAATACCGCTGGAACTAGACACTGTGCTCCCACACGCAATCAATTACTACAAAAACAACACCACCACCGAAAACACTAAACAAATAAAATAAATACAGTCAAAATACACGCAACAGAACCAACCTCTAACACTACCAAGCTCCTTCACATCACACATGGGAGACAAACAAAACATTAAACACAAACAAGCCAAAGGCATTAACATCCTACAGTGGAATGCCAAAGGCCTCAAATCAGGAGGCCATGGCGAAGAACTCAAACACTACATAACTAACTCTAATATACAGATAGACATCATATGCATACAAGAAACCTGGATCACCAACACACAAACACGGAAGAATCAACTCTTCCAAAACTCATTCCAGGTTTCTATGGTTTCTTTCACAACACCAACTGCACCACGAGAGGAGGAGTAGCGACATTTGTCAGAAATGAGCTCTCCTAGTCATGTATCACACTCACAAATCACCACATCAACATAGAGACACTTGGGATATCAATACATGGCCAGGATGAAGACATTAACATATTTAACTATTACACCCACCCAGGCAAAAATCAATGTAACATAACACTCGAACACTACACTAAAAGCATTCCCGCTAAATTTATAGACAACTCCATCGTACTAGGGGACTTCAACAGCAGAAACCACCTATGGGGTTCCTCTAGTACAAGCAAACAGGGAATCATCGTCGAAAAATTTATGGAACTTAACAAACACATATGTCTGAACGATGGCACGCCAACCTTCCTATCAGACATATACAACACCTGGTCATGCATTGATATCTCAACAGTGTCTGAAACAATAGCCTCTGAATGCGAATGGACAGTCCTCAACAGCGATCACCTACCAATACTCATCTCATACAACACACAAAATAACTCGAAAGAGGTACCAATAAACAAACACAAATCGAACTTCACGAAAGCCAGCTGGACTGAATTTAAAAACAATGTCCTGAAACAGATCCCAAACTCATTCGAAGCAATAATATCGACACTTTTAACCAAAATTTAACTGACAGAATAATTAGCATTGCTATAAAACTATTCCAATTTCTAATTATAAATACAAAAATAATTCAGTCCCTTGGTGGAGTGAAGAACTAAAACTCCTCACAAAGGCACGCAACAAACATCGCAAAACATACCAAAAACACAACTCAGCAACCAACCTCGCAAACCTCAAAATCAGTAAACACAAAGTCTCACAAGCCGTGCTACATGCAAAAAGAGAATGGTGGAAAACCTTCTGCACATCTATCAACATCAACACATCTAGTAAGGAAATTTGGGCCAGAATCAAACGCATACAGGGCAAACCAATTAGCAAGAACACACTACTCGTCCGCAACAAAAACCTCCATACAAACAAAGAGAAGGCCGCTGCTCTGGGAGATGTCTTTAAACACAACTCGAGTACAAACAACTTTCCCCCCAAATTTCGAAAAATTAAAAATAAATTAGAAACAGTCAACAAAATTCCACCTGACTCAAAAACCCAAGGAACAAAATATAATATTCCCTTCACACTCCCAGAAATGACAGCGGCCTTCTCCGACCGTAAAGGAACGGCCCCAGGGCCAGACAAATTCTCCTACCTATTCTTTCAAAACATGCCCACAGACATGCTAAATCTATTTCTGGAACTGTATAACACTATCTGGAAGGAAGGATACCTTCCCCTCAAATGGAAGCATGCTGACGTCTTCAGCCTTCCAAAACAGGGCAAGGATCTTTCCAACCCCTCCAACTATCGTCCTATCTCACTAACGTCCTGTGTCTGCAAAACCATGGAGGCTATGGTCAACAAACGCCTAACCCATTTTCTGGAAAAGAACCAACTCATTTCGGCCTTTCAAAGTGGTTTCCGAAAAAACCACTCCACAAGCGACCACATAACCAGATTACAATCTGAAATATCCGAGTCTTTGTTTACTGGACAAAAAGTGTTTGTTGACATAGAAAAAGCCTATGATATGGTCTGGAGACATGGTCTTCTAATCAAAGTCTACAACATGGGCATAAGAGGCCCTATGTTCGACTTTATAGAAGCGTTCTTGAAAAATAGATCCTTTACGGTCAATGTAAACGAAAACTTCTCAGACAGCTTGGATTTGGAGAATGGGATCCCCCAGGGTTCAGTTATCGCCCCTACTCTTTTTAGCATTTTTATTAATGACCTAGCACATAAACTAGCCACTAACTCGAAAACCACAACTAAGCTTAGCATAGGATTATTTGCGGATGATACAGCCTTTTGGCGTGCTGGAAACTGTCTTAAACAAATCGAAACAGATCTGCAAAAAGACTTAAATAACTTACAAAATTGGGCGGAAACTTGGGAGTCACCATCTCCCAATCCAAGACTGTCACCGTAACCTTTGGGAGAAAAGTCAACATTAAACACAATAAAATAAACCTACACTACAACAACACAAAAATCCCACAAGTAAACGCAGTCAAATTCCTGGGAGTCACCTTCGACAGGTGCCTTAACTTTAAACAACACATCACCAACACAATCAACACATGCACACAATACATGAACCTACTGAAAGTGCTTTCGAACGCCAAATGGGGAGCTGACAGGTCATCTCTCTTGATGGTGTTCGAAGCATTAATAGTGTCGAGACTCCAGTATGGATCCCAGGCGTTCAGCGGTGTGTCTGAATACCAACTAAAACGGCTAGACACCGTCTACAACAAGGCACTCAGAATTGTTGCAAGGGTATTCCCAGGCACACCGACGGACAGTCTGTTTGTGGAACTAAACATGCTGCCGCTGCGAATCCGACGCAGCACACAGTGTCTCAAACACTGGTTCAAAATAAAAATTATCATCCCCACCCATCCCATAAACACAATAATCCCAAACAACTTACCCTACATCAACGACAGAGAAGCATCACTCAACGACACACACAGGACAGCAAAAAGACTAAACCTACTGGACCTAGAACTTGAAAACAACCCGTCACCCTTAGAACCCCCATGGACAATGAAACAACTTGACATACCTCTAACGCTTAGACAGGCAGTATCGACGACGGAACACGACCCATTTAAAAAACGTAATTTTTAGAGCAGCACTAAGCGACAACTACTCGGACTTCGTACAAATATACACGGACGGCTCCAAAGACCCTCTCACGGGAAGAACCGGCATGGCCTTTCATGTCAGGCCGGAACTACCCGACGTACCCTTCAACTACAAAGGTAGACTGACCAACAACCTATCTGTCTTCACTACGGAACTAATAGCTATTCTCTCGGCACTTAAATGGGTCTTAACTCAAACTTACGTCAACAGCACACAAAAAAGAAATACCTCATACTGACTGATTCCCTCAGCTCACTGCAAGCTCTGCACAAACTCAAATTCAGCAGCTCCCAGTACATTAGACAGATTATCGAAATCACAAACTGTATCACCCACAGAGGACACAAGGTCACCTTCGAGTGGGTACCCGCCCACGTGGGTGTTACTGGAAACGAGCTGGCAGACAAAAACGCTAAATACTCGCTTGACGACGACACGATCGACTTTGACTCTAAATACAACGTGAACGAAATCATGACCATAGCGCACAATAAGCTGATAGAATCGTGGCAACAAGACTGGGACAACAAGACTAGACTATGGCACTACATAATCAAACCTAAAGTCAACTCGCCCAGCCCACTCTCAGACAACAACAAAACAACTCAAACTTTAACCCGTCTCAGAGTGGGGTGACCTTCGGACTAAACGACAGCAGACATAGACTCGACAACACCGTGAGTGACAAGTGCGACACATGCCATAAACTGGACAACGTCAGACACTATATTTTTTACTGCATCAAATACGACAAGGACAGACGCAAACTAAACACAGCTTTAAGAAACATCAAAGTCAGATTCACTCCAGCGGACATTTTCAACCCCCCCAAACACCTAAAAAAACAAGTAGACAACCTGATAATGCGGTTCGTGGAAGAAACAAAAGTGAGAATATAAACACAATTTTACAAAAAACACTACACAGCATAAACACACCCGGGTCCAACCACAGAACCAACTGGCAACCTCCCTTCGACGTCTGAACTCAAAAAGCAAGTTCTTCGTGACAACATCCAAGGTATCACGAAGCCTGCCATCCGCCGTCTCGCTCGAAGAGGTGGTGTCAAACGTATTTCGGGACTTATCTACGAGGAAAGGAAACCAGAGGTGTGCTCAAAGTTTTTCTCGAGAACGTCATCCGCGATGCCGTAACCTACACCGAGCACGCCAAGAGGAAGACCGTGACGGCCATGGACGTCGTGTACGCTCTCAAACGCCAGGGCCGCACTCTGTACGGATTCGGCGGTTAAATTTGCAGCCTCCCCAAACTCGACAACAATTCTCAACGGCCCTTTTCAGGGCCACCCAAACCTCTCGAAAGTGTCTGCTGCACAATTGCTTATTATTTTGTTTCTGTTTTTGTTTTCTTCGTTATTTTTATTTCTATTTTTATTTATTTTTTTTTTTTTTTTTTTTTTTTTATTCCTCAGTCCCATTACATTGCTATTGTTAAACGGTGGGAGCGCACCACTTCTTCCACTTTACGGTACACAAATACCATTTGATCACTTTCGTCGTTAGGGTTCGGTAATGTTCTGAGTGTGGCTAGTTTAGTGCATCGTAATTACCTGCGTTGTTAGTTAATCATCAGTCGCAACAAGTAAAAATACGACAGCGTTTTCGTTCACACGCGCGCGCGCGCACTCACACACACACACACGCGCGCGCGCGCGCGCGCACACGCACACGCACAGTATACAAGCAGTTCAACGATACACACTTTAATATTAACCTTCTATCAAAGTCTTCTTTGTTCTAAAATTTGTTGTGACGTACCGTTAATCCGCTGAACAACGAATGCCGCGAAGCACGAAATAAGCGTGAAAAGCCTTCTCTTTTTTTTTTTTTTTTTTTTTTTTTTTTTTTTTTTTTTTTTTTTTTTAATTTTTGGTTCTTTTTAAATGGGGAGAAAAAGGAAGATTTATAATAAGAAGAAGAAGAAGAAGAATTTTAAATAGTAATAAGAACAACAATAACAACAACAACAATAATAATAATAATAATAATAATAATAATAATAATAATAATAATAATAATAATAATAATAATAATAATAATAAATAAATAAATAAATAAATAAATAAATAAATAAGAAGAACAACAACGATAATAACAGTCATAATTGGCAGAAAAACAAAAGTTATTACACACATGCACATTTATTTTTTACCTTATGTTATTCATTCATTCATTCATTCATTCATTCATTGTTTTGGTTTGTTTATCAACAGTTCTAAGTAATGAGTGATGTTCGTGAGCAAAAGCAGTGATTACTGCTACTACTACTCGTCTTTTATACAAGTAATCAGATTAAAATAACTAGTCAGTGTATTCTGTGTGTACTCCCGAACAACGGACGTGACGGTTTCGACCGAGCGTTTGATGATGTAATGTAAGCTGTAATAAACAAACCGAGATTGCAATTGCGTAGTGAAATCACTTTCGTAAGATGTGGGTGGCCCTGAAAAGGGCCGTTGGGATGTTTGTGGTTGCGTTTAAGAAAAGCGCCTTCGTTTTTACTTTCCTTGGGCAGCTTTGGCCGACGACTTCTTGGGCAGAAGAACGGCTTGGATGTTTGGCAAAACACCACCCTGCGCGATCGTAACGCCCGACAGCAATTTGTTCAATTCCTCGTCGTTGCGGATGGCCAGCTGAAGATGTCTGGGGATAATTCGAGTTTTCTTGTTGTCACGAGCGGCGTTGCCTGCCAACTCCAAAACTTCGGCTGCCAAATACTCGAGAACGGCGGCCAGGTAGACGGGTGCACCACCTCCGACGCGCTCTGCGTAATTGCCCTTTCTCAAGAGACGATGGATACGACCCACGGGGAACTGAAGACCGGCACGGGAAGACCTGGTCTTGCTCTTTCCCTTTGTTTTTCCTCCTTTACCTCGTCCGGACATGATGATGGAGAGAGATTGTTGAAACGGTTGAGCACAAGTGCGAATTACGGAAACGTTCGAAAATTTGCTTTTGCCTCTTTTTATAACCTCCCGCTTGCCAGCCGAGGAATTCAGAACAGACCGCCAAGCCGCGGAGAGGCGTAGACTACAATCACGTCCGCTTTTTACGCGCAAAGCGCTTTCGATTCTCAACTCGATCCGCTCCGCGCATTATAAAAGAGAAACGAAACGCGCGTTTTTCGTATTCTCGTTTCGTTACTCGCAGCGATATGGCACCTAAGATTAGCACAAAGGGAGCAAAGAAAGCCGGAAAGGCAAAGGCCGCACGTTCCGGGGACAAGAAACGAAAGAGGAGGAGAAAGGAATCCTACGGAATCTACATCTACAAAGTTTTGAAACAGGTTCATCCTGACACCGGCGTCAGCAGCAAGGCCATGTCTATCATGAACAGTTTTGTGAACGACATCTTCGAGAGAATCGCAGCCGAAGCTTCTCGCTTGGCCCACTACAACAAGAGATCCACCATCACATCTCGGGAAATCCAGACAGCCGTACGTCTGCTTCTTCCCGGCGAGTTGGCCAAGCACGCCGTGTCCGAGGGCACCAAGGCCGTCACGAAATACACTAGCAGCAAGTGAAGTGGCGAGCCGCACAACTCCACCTTTCTAATTCCCAACGGCCCTTTTCAGGGCCACCCAAATCTCCCGAAAGTGCCATATTTTACACAGTTGCATAACAGTACTGTTGTTTTTCTTCCTGAAAACAAACAAACAAACAAACAAACAAAAATAACAAAAAAAAAAAAAAAAAAAAAAAAAATATATATATATATAAATAAATAAATAAATAAATAAATAAATAAATAAATAAATAAATAAATAAATAAATAAATAAATAAATAAATGAAATGAAATGAAATGAAAATGATTACAATAATAATAATAATAATAATAATAGTAATAATAAATTAAATTAAGGAATAAATGAAAGATTACAGTTTAAATTTTATTGAATGAAATGAAGAAAAATATAAATGATAAAGCTGAAACGAAATGATAATTCTTTTAACAAAATAGGACGAGCACACCACACAGGCAGGCGCGCGCCCGCCCCGTGCACACAACTCAAGCTCTCGAGTCGCCTTGTAATAACGAACTTTATTAATAATAATAAAAAATAATAATACAAAAATAACAACAAACAAGCATTTGTTGTTTTGTTCTTTCCTTTCCTTTCCTTTCAGACGACTACCTTGCAAGTAATACATTGTTCTTGCTGACGCAGTAAACAGGTTTTCTAATTAGAAAGCTCATTTCAAATCCGTTGTTATCGGAGAGGGGCACGGTTTTCTCGTGCGCGCACGTGCGTTTGTTTGCGTTGTGTTGTGTTGTGTCGTGTTGTGTCCTGTCCTGTTCTGTTGTGTTGTTTCGGTTTGTCAACGTTTGTGTTGTGTTGTTTTCTTCGTCAACGTTTGTGTTGTGTTGTGTCCTGTTGTGTTGTTTTCTTTGTCAACGTTTGTTTGTGTTGTTTTGTTTTCTTTGTCAACGTTTGTGTGTCGTGTCGTGTCGTGTTGTGTTGTGTTGTGTTGTGTTGTGTTGTGCTGTTTTCTTTGTCAACGTTTGTTTGTGTTGTGTTGTGTTGTGTTGTTTTCTTTGTCAACGTTTGTTTGTGTGTGTTGTGTTGTGTTGTGTTGTGTTGTGTTGTGTTTGTTGTGTTGTGTTGTGTTGTGTTGTGTTGTGCTGGGCTGTGTTGTGTTGCGTTGTTTTCTTTGTCAACGTAGGCGAGACGGACGTGGTCTCTTTAAAAACAAGGTAAGCAGAGTAGAGTTTTCGACTCCTTTGTGCGTTAACTAAAGCTTTGTCAGCCTATTAATCAATCAATCAATCAATCAATCAGAGCAATTGTGCAGCAGACACTTTTCGTGAGATCTGGGTGGCCCTGAAAAGGGCCGTTGAGTTTTGATTTTTTTTTTTTTTTTTTTGAGGTGGGGGCCGAGCAGCAATTTAAGCACGCTCTCCTCGAATACGACGAGCCAGCTGGATATCCTTTGGCATAATGGTCACACGTTTAGCGTGGATGGCACACAAGTTGGTATCTTCGAAAAGCCCAACGAGGTATGCCTCGCTGGCCTCCTGAAGAGCCATGACTGCCGACGACTGGAATCGCAAATCGGTTTTAAAGTCCTGAGCGATTTCACGCACCAAACGCTGGAATGGCAACTTCCTGATCAGAAGCTCGGTACTCTTCTGGTAACGACGGATCTCTCGCAGGGCGACGGTACCCGGTCTGTACCTGTGAGGTTTCTTCACACCACCGGTAGCTGGGGCACTCTTACGAGCTGCCTTGGTGGCGAGCTGTTTCCTTGGGGCTTTGCCTCCGGTGGACTTTCGTGCGGTCTGCTTCGTACGAGCCATTTTTTTCACGATCAAAATCTGTCCCGTCTGCGCGCTCCAACGTAATATTTATAACGTTTCAAACTCGCATTGCGCGCCGAAACGTCTTCATTGGTTGCCGCCAAAACTGTAGCTTTGTTTTCATTGGTCGGCGAACAGCTGGAACACGATTGGCTGTTTTTCGATCCCCCTCGTTCGCGTTCTTGTTTAGCCCATGCGGAAAACAAAGCGAAGCAACGACTGATTGAACTAATTGAACGTAATCGGTCGTTTATTTCGGTATAAACTAGCGTCGCGCGTTCAGTTACCCACCGGCCGGTCCCCCGATTACCCTTTTCTTTTCCCTTTCTTTTAGAACTCGTCTCGAGGACGAGCGCTTAGTCGACGGAGCCGAGTCGAGCACTTTCTTCGCATCGAAACGGCGCCCAAGTTTGCAGTTTCCTTTCAGGTCCGACAGCCGTCCAATCGTTTCGCAGTTCGCCGAGGCTATAAACAGAAGTTAGAACGGAACAGGACCAGATTAGCTCAGATTCGCTCTCGCAAGCAGTCGATTCAACATGTCTGGACGTGGTAAAGGAGGAAAAGGTCTAGGAAAGGGAGGCGCCAAGCGTCACAGGAAAGTTCTTCGTGACAACATCCAAGGTATCACGAAGCCTGCCATCCGCCGTCTCGCTCGAAGAGGTGGTGTCAAACGTATTTCGGGACTTATCTACGAGGAAACCAGAGGTGTGCTCAAAGTTTTTCTCGAGAACGTCATCCGCGATGCCGTAACCTACACCGAGCACGCCAAGAGGAAGACCGTGACGGCCATGGACGTCGTGTACGCTCTCAAACGCCAGGGCCGCACTCTGTACGGATTCGGCGGTTAAATTTGCAGCCTCCCCAAACTCGACAACAATTCTCAACGGCCC
>CM022673.1:15130787-15140787 GCA_012295275.1 Chrysomallon squamiferum | reverse complement strand
CATTACATTGCTATTGTTAAACGGTGGGAGCGCACCACTTCTTCCACTTTACGGTACACAAATACCATTTGATCACTTTCGTCGTTAGGGTTCGGTAATGTTCTGAGTGTGGCTAGTTTAGTGCATCGTAATTACCTGCCTTGTTAGTTAATCATCAGTCGCAACAAGTAAAAATACGACAGCGTTTTCGTTCACACGCGCGCGCGCGCACTCACACACACACACACGCGCGCACACGCACACGCACAGTATACAAGCAGTTCAACGATACACACTTTAATATTAACCTTCTATCAAAGTCTTCTTTGTTCTAAAATTTGTTGTGACGTACCGTTAATCCGCTGAACAACGAATGCCGCGAAGCACGAAATAAGCGTGAAAAGCCTTCTCCTTTTTTTTTTTTTTTTTTTTTTTTTTTTTTTTTTTTTTTTCTTTTTTTAATTTTTGGTTCTTTTTAAATGGGGAGAAAAAGGAAGATTTATAATAAGAAGAAGAAGAAGAAGAATTTTAAATAGTAATAAGAACAACAATAATAACAACAATAATAACAAACAACAATAATAATAATAATAATAATAATAATAATAATAATAATAATAATAATAATAATAATAATAATAATAATAATAAATAAATAAATAATAATAAATAAATAAATAAGAAGAACAACAACGATAATAACAGTCATAATTGGCAGAAAAACAAAAGTTATTACACACATGCACATTTATTTTTTACCTTATGTTATTCATTCATTCATTCATTCATTCATTCATTGTTTTGGTTTGTTTATCAACAGTTCTAAGTAATGAGTGATGTTCGTGAGCAAAAGCAGTGATTACTGCTACTACTACTCGTCTTTTATACAAGTAATCAGATTAAAATAACTAGTCAGTGTATTCTGTGTGTACTCCCGAACAACGGACGTGACGGTTTCGACCGAGCGTTTGATGATGTAATGTAAGCTGTAATAAACAAACCGAGATTGCAATTGCGTAGTGAAATCACTTTCGTAAGATGTGGGTGGCCCTGAAAAGGGCCGTTGGGATGTTTGTGGTTGCGTTTAAGAAAAGCGCCTTCGTTTTTACTTTCCTTGGGCAGCTTTGGCCGACGACTTCTTGGGCAGAAGAACGGCTTGGATGTTTGGCAAAACACCACCCTGCGCGATCGTAACGCCCGACAGCAATTTGTTCAATTCCTCGTCGTTGCGGATGGCCAGCTGAAGATGTCTGGGGATAATTCGAGTTTTCTTGTTGTCACGAGCGGCGTTGCCTGCCAACTCCAAAACTTCGGCTGCCAAATACTCGAGAACGGCGGCCAGGTAGACGGGTGCACCACCTCCGACGCGCTCTGCGTAATTGCCCTTTCTCAAGAGACGATGGATACGACCCACGGGGAACTGAAGACCGGCACGGGAAGACCTGGTCTTGCTCTTTCCCTTTGTTTTTCCTCCTTTACCTCGTCCGGACATGATGATGGAGAGAGATTGTTGAAACGGTTGAGCACAAGTGCGAATTACGGAAACGTTCGAAAATTGGAAATGGAAATGGAAAAAAATTAACGTGCTAATCAGAGCAAGCTGTTGTGAAGCACGTCTGCGACGGGCACGCTTTCTGACAGGTCAGCGGGCGCGTCCGTCGCAGAAAAGAGTTTTGGGTAGGGAAAAGAATGGATTCTCGCCACGATTGCAGGACACAAGGGAGTGTCCAGCATATCGGATCGTAACGAGTCGGTACGGGTGTATCGAAGCCGTAATCCGCCCCCCGTGATATCCGGCACAATCTCTCAGCCATCACCGGGTCTGTGTTGTTTGCCGTCCTGGTTGTTCTGCTCTTTGCTGCTGTCGTTGTTTCTTTTTGGCTTCTGATGTTGTTGTTCCTTTTTGGCTGCTTCCTGATGGTCCACGTGATCCAAACCTTTTTTTTTTTTTTTTTTTGCCAATGGTCTTTTTATTGTTTTTTAAAAGATATTATTAAAACAAAACCTGCAACTAAAAAACAAATAAGAACATAAATGTAGTTAACATATTTACATTTTATTTTAATTTAAAAGATGTGAAACTAGAACTAAGAAAAAAAAAAAAAAAAAAAAAAAAAAAAAAAAAAAAAAAAAAAAAAAAAAATTTGAGATAAGACACCATAACCGGGTTAGTAATGTCTGAAAGTGGGTTCGTGTAGTTTGTTTATCATTTTTTTTTTTTTTAATTATTAATTTAATTGGCCACTTTAATTGATTCGTCAATCAGCCGATCTATCCGTAGATCCATCAGCTGTTCAACCAATCAATCCGTAGGTCAATACATTTATATAATTGTTTGTTTTCGTGTGAAAAAAAAAAAAAAAAAAAAAAAAAAAAAAAAAAGGTTTATAGTTTGTGTTTTGTTTTGAGAATGTAATTTGTTACTGCAGCGAGGACTAACTCTCTGTCTTTCACGTTTGGTGCCAGGATGTGTTGGAGCGTGAACTCGATTTTTAGTTCCTCCAATGTATTGCGTAGTGCTTGTCTTTCCTTGGCAAAGTTTGGACAGTGAAACAAGTAGTGTTTCATGGTTTCTGAGAGTCCGCAACTGCAGTTGGGTGATGTGATGATATTATGTTTGTATAGAATTGCGTTTAAGTTGTTTGAGTAACCAATTCTGACTTTGGTGAGGTTGTTGTTGTTTAGTTTGTTGGCGAGTGTGATTTTGGGTGTTTTGGCGAGTGGTTTGATGTTTAAGTGCCATTTGTTTTTCGTGTTGTTCCATTCGTTCTGCCATTGTTTGTCGTAATGTTTGGCAGCGATGGAGACTATTTCGTTTTATACCGTAATGTATGTCTGTGCAGATGTCTTCGTCTTTAATGGTGAGTGACTCTTTGGCGTAATGGTCGGCAAGTTCGTTGCCGAGGATGCCGACGTGTGCTGGGAGCCACTCGATGGTTACTTCTTTATTGTTGTGTTGTATTTCTTCGTGTAGTTGTTGTATTTTGCTGAGCAGGTCTGGTCTGCTTGAACTTCCGGTTTGTATCGAGATCACGGAACTTAGACTGTCCGAGAAAATGACTGTGTGTTTGTTGTTGTTGTGTTTAACCCACAGCATGGCTCTGATGATGGCTACCAACTCGGCCGTGTATACCGAAAGGTGATTTCTGATACGGCCGAATTGTATGCATGTGGGTTTGTTTGTGTGATTTTGAGCTATGAAGGCGAATCCTACTCTCCCGTTGTCTGGGTTTTTGGATCCGTCAGTGTAGATGTGCGTGTGTTGTTTGTAGTGGTCGTTTGCTGCTGCCAAAAAATGATTTTTTGAATGGTTGGATCTCTGTTTTGTCAGTTTCTCTTTTTATCAGGAAAGGTTTGTTGATTGTCGGTTTTGTTTCTTTGTGGTATGCCGGCAGTGGCATTTCCCCTATTCCTGTTTCCCTTTCGATTTCGCTGGCTTTTGTCGGGAAATTCGATAGTAGTAGACTATGCGATTTAAAGGGTTGCCCTATTCTTTGTGGGTCGGGGACCAGTTCCTTGACGGGGTAGTCTGTGCTGAGGGCCTGTATTTTCAGGTGGTATTTCAGTAGCTGCAGCTTTCTTCTGCATTTCAGTGGTTGGATGCTGTATTCCGACAGGAGGCTGTCGGATGGAGTTGTGTTTGGCAGGTGGCCGATCACTCTGAGGGCGCTGGATTGAATTATGTCTAGTTCTTTTAAAGAGTGTTCGGCAGCATTCGAGTAAGCCGTGGCTTCGTAGTCGAGCTTGGAGAGAATACATGCTCTGTATATCATAATCAGCGTAGACTCGTTTGCTCCCCAACTGGCACCTTTTGCACACGTTGAAATATTTTTCCCGACCCCCGGGCAGACTCCCACGCGGCTTTTCACTTTTTCAAAACAGATTTTTCGAGACGAATGTAAAATCTCAGACGTACCGTTTTCAAAGTGGAATAACTTTTTCGCCGCACGTGACAAAAATATAGCGCACCTACCCCAAAGGGGGGCAACCCTTGCCCCACACGGGGGAAAAGTGCTGTTTTTCCCACACGCGGACTGACGGCGGGCACATTTTGCACACGCTGAAACATTTTTTCCGACACGTGGAAAATTTCAGACATACCTTTTTCAAAGTGGAATAACTTTTTCGCCGCATGTAAACAGATAAGTAAAAAAAAAAAAAAAAAAATCCAAAACAAATTAATAAAGAAACAAACAAACGACAGAAAAGATTAGTCTGAGTGCAAATGTACTGCCTCGCAAGATATAAAAAAGGTGAACAACGAAACACTTTACAGTCATCAGAGTAATGTGCTACTTTTTTAAAAAAAATCACTTCTGTAATGTCTTCTTTATTTTCATCTCTTTACAATTCTTCTACTTCTCCTTTCAGTCAAAATTTTTCAAGTGGTATATATATGTTTTGCAGCCAATGGGAAGGTCTAACAAAAGATCCTTTCTTGCTGATGAGAAAAACACTGCCAACGCTGTGGTGACAGATTTTCTTCATTGTTATTATCGTAAAAACTGTTCAGCCCTTGACATAAAAATTAAATTTCTGAGATATCGTTAAATCAAAGCGGCATCTTCCGAAAATGATAATATCCGTAACAACCTCAGACAAACAAAAGCAAAAGCAATAAACATTGATTCATTCTTTAAATTAGACCTGTATATAACAGATTCCTAGCGATTAATCGATCAATACCCTTCGACAACAGTGTTTTCTTTTTCGTTTTTTTTTCTTTCTCCTATACAGCTAGCTATGCGACAAATACAGATACACATTATGTACATATATGTATGTACGTATGTACGTACATACATGTACATATGTGTATATCAAAATCGCGAAATTTTATTAAACTGGAAATATTCATTAAATCCTTGAACTCTTTTTGTTGTTTCACGATAAAAAGTTAATTTTAAAAAAAATTACCAAATAGAAAAAAATATATTTAAAACATGACTGAAACCCGGGTTTTATTTCGCTATTCACGTTTCCTTTTTTAGCAGTAGTTGAATTTATTCCGGTTAATGATTTATGTCACGAGAAAAAAAAAAAAAAAAAAAAGACACCAAAAAACAAACAATTTCTTCATTTTCCATTACTTCTGAGTAAATTATACGTCGTTTTCTCCAAAGCAGAACACCTAAACGCCCCCTCCTGTTGAACTTTTATGCTTTTTTTAATGCCCGTTATATTTCGAAGTGGCCTGGATCAAAAGACCGTGTTTAATTAAAACAATGTAAAAAACAAGGAATCGTAAAATGTCGGGGCGGATCTAGGATTTGAATAAAACCGGGAAAGGGATTACAGCCGAGCTTTCAAGATGAAATAAACTTAATTATAAAGAAAGAAATAGTGGAAATAGAAATACACTATTATTATTATTATTATTATTATTATTATTATTATTATTATTATTATTATTATTATTATTTATTAATTAATTAATTAATTAATTTATTTATTTTGTTTTTGTTTTTAACAAACGCAGTGAGAATTCTGTTCGACCACCCCACCCCCACACGTCTGCAAATATCACGAAAGCAAATATCATGCGTTGAATATTAACTCATCCAGCTGAAAAGTAAAAAGAATAATTACTTCCCGTGATTCGGAAATAATTACCAATACGCTGCATTTAAATATTCTGTCATAATTATTTTTTGTGTGTTAAGAAAGGGACGGCTTTTATTAAAGTTATGTTTTTAGATTAATTTTATATCAACATTTAAAAACATTTTCCTTTGTCGCTTTTTGTAATAACGTGTTTTCAGTAAGTCTTGAGAACTGAGATGAAGTTTAATTTCCTGTGTTGGCTTTCAGTTGCCCGTCATCTCCAGTTCTATCCACCATGAGCAAACCCACGCTAATTTAGAGGATTTCTTCTACTTCTTACATAGATATGAATCACTATATATTTTATAAGTACATATATACTTCTTATATACACACATTAATATATAGATATATACATATACATTCATGCATAACAAGATATACATACATACATACACACATATATATATATATATATATATATACATATACACACACACACACATTAGGAACACATACACATACACACACACATACAGATACTTTTCACAAAAGATTTCATAAAGTAACAATGCTATCTATATACATTGTATGGCATTTTTTTTTTTTTTTTTTTTTTTTGTTATCTTTCTATCTTGGCAAATCGTGTTTTCGATTGTATTACATATTATGGATACTGTTATCATTACCGTTGTTGTAGTTGTTGATTCTGCTTCCTTCTGTTGTTGGCGTTGTTGCCTAATATAATGATACTTATTTCTGTTACAGATAATCTGAAATTCAAAGAAAATCTTTATATATGTCCGCTCAGCAATAATTAATGAGAGGTTAACCTTTGTTGTGTAAACATATTATTATTATTATATAACAAAAGAAAATCATGTTATGAAATGTTAGTAAATCTGGGTGAAATAGATTAAAATTATAATAATTATGATTATAAAGTTTTTACACGACAATAACATGATCAAAATCAAAAACAAACATTTACAAGTGTAGACAATATACATATATAGAGAGAGAGAGAGAGAGAGAGAGAGAGAGAGAGAGAGAGAGAGAGAGAGAGAGAGAGAGAGAGAGAGAGAAGCACATTCATACATACATGCCTACATACATACATAAACACATACAGAAATGCCCACGTTCATACATACTCGTTCCACATCGTAGAAATGCATTAAATATATTAATAAATAATTTTATAAATTTAATTAAATCTGCACCGACAACATTAAGAACTAAATGTATTATTTTTTAACGGTTATATAATCTAAACATTAATTTAAAAATAATAATCATAATAAAATAATAAAAAAAAAATAAAGAACGATGAGAAAATGGCGCCTCTTTCATCGTTCACTCATAGTCTGTTCACGTGGGAATAGAAAAATCAATATGTCTGTTTGTTGTCATGACAACCGCAGGTGTCCCAGATGAGATCGAAACTCAGTTACAATTATCGACTTAATAATTCGAATGAAGTGTTTTGTAGATACGCCATGTCTGTTCAAGTATTTCGATAAGGATGCTGCAAAATATCGTAAAGATCGGCAAAGTGTTATAAAATTATTTTCTTTTACATTATGTGCGTTATTTCGTCATGTTTCTGTCAACTAAAATCTACTGTTTATTGGTAATAATAGTTATACAAGAGCAAGTAACTCTAGCGACAATTAGCAACAGTAATTCTACGGTCAAGGTAATTTATTTTCACGTTTATTACCGATATTTTATTAATGTTATATATCACTGTGAGAATTTTTATCTATATCTATATCTATTTATCTAAATATATATGTGTGTGTATATATATATATATATATATATATATATATACACTCACACACGCACACACACACACACACACACACACACACACACACGTATACAGGCGCACATACATGTATATATTAATGCTGTATATTTATATCTTATGTAGTACAGAACCAGTAAAAACAAGAAATGAATATCAAATACTGAAATATTTTAAAATAAATAATAAACATTGTGTATACTTTGATATAGATATGTTTCATTGAGTTATCATCACATTTGATTTTGTTTATCTTTAAATGTGTTAAGCACATAACCTTCAATTTAATATAGTATTAATTACATTATTATCAATTACACACACACACACACACACACACACACACACACACACAGATGTAGATATATAGATATATATACAGTGATATAGATATATAGATATATTATTAGTTTATGAATCTCCCCATTAGTTTTTCAGTCTTTACAATTTATTTCTATCATTCTAACGATAGATTAACATGCTACAGTGTTTTATAAAATTTAATTTTAATGTTCACCCTTTGAGGCATACTAATTACAGCTAGACCAATTTTCACAGAAAAAAAAAAGAAAAAAAAAGTAGAAAAAAAACCCATCTAAGAATGTGTCGATAATTCACACTTCGTTTCTGCCGAATTTTCCATTTCACTGTGATCGTATCCACGTAAATTCTTAATTTAGCCGAACAACTGTTGGATTATATTTGAGTTACAAATTCCCCGCAGGTTTCTTCTTAAAATTAGGTTTAGTCCACTGAGTTTATGTAAGGAACGCCTGCCTAAATTACATCATGAGAATTACGGACATTAACGAAAATTTACGACAGTAGTAATTATCATGGCATAACGAAATTTTATGAATATTAGCGTAAGTTCACACACCTAAACGATGATTTTTTCTTCTTTTTTTTTTTCGACTAGGAATGGCTCGAGTTCACGAAAATGAGCAATCTTGCTAATTATTATAGTACATAGAAAATTAATTAGAATTAAGGCATTTTAACGAAAACTAAATAAGGGAGATTTCAAAAGTATTATTATTTAGACGACAATAACGAGAACTGTATACGTTCATATTTTTATTATTATTATTATTATTATTATTATTATTATTATTATTATTATTATTATTATTAATTTTATTATTATTGTTGTTGTTGTTGTTATTATTATTGTTATTGTTGGTTTTTTTGTTGGTGTTTTTACTTTTTTTTAATTTTTTTTTAAATAATAATTATAATTATTATATCACCACGAAAACTGTCGATAATTAATATAACTTCACGAAGTTAACCGACGGTCTCTCGCCGCTGTTTTATTTTACAGAAAGATGACAATGGCGGGAAACTCAGCAAATCGTCGTCTATAGAAATCAAGGTGGTGGGTCCACTAAGGGTGTGGCACGTTGTCTTCTTGTCCTGTGTGTTTGTCCTTATCATAGGTGAGAATCTGAATTCAGTAGAGGCTAGATTATTTCTTATCATTCCATTAATGATTGTGGAGTTTTTAGTGTTTTATATATATAAATGTATTTAGTTCACAATAAAATTACGTCACTTAGGAAAAGTAGAATGAATTGAATTTAATTATATATTCTTTCAGTCTATTAAAATCATTTCATTCCACCCAAGCATGCATCAGTTTCATGCACATGCATATTTATATATACATTCAGACATAGATATACATATATACAATCATATATAAAATATATACATACATACTTTAATATATATAAATACATGCATGCGTGTTTGTGTGTGTATCTATGTATCTATGTAAATAATAATAATAATAGTTGTAGTAATAGTAACAGTAGTGAGATGAAGATTATTATTATTACTACTACTGCTGCTGCTATCATCATTATTATTACTATACTTGTTATTATCATCATTATCATTATTATTGTTGTTACAGTTGTTATTCTGTGTTGCTGTTTTGATGTGAGGATACCGCGGACGAGACAAGAAATCGAGGAAAGATACCAGAAGAGAATAGAAAATTCGAAATTTGTCAAATATCTCGACAAACTACCAGACAACGCAGTCAAACTTAGACTGGACCACAAAGGTAAAATAAATTAAAAACAATAAAAACCAAATAAAAAGAAAAACAACTTTAAAAAAAATTAAAAAAATAAAATAAAATAAATGAATTTAAAAACCGAATGATGTAAATGTGTATGTGAATATGTGTGTACATTTTTGCTTAATGTCACCACATGTATGGCAGAACGAATCAACGAAATGAGCTTATCCATACATTTGTATGTATGTATGTATCTATCTCTTTCTCTGTGTTGCTGCCTGTCAGTCAGCCTGCCGATCTACGCATGATATCGTATCTAAATTAAAAACAAATTTGTATGTGTATAGATATATATATATATATTCCAATTATGTCGCATTTCAGCCAAAACTTCTCTGGAAGAAGAAGACGACATGCAGACCGAAAACGTTCCAAAGGTTAAGGTTACAAAATCTGGGAATCTTGCTGTTGCCACGCCACTGGCGGGACATCCCACCAAGGCGTTAGCAGAACTGGCCAAACGAAAACATTTTGGTAAGATGATAATCAAACAATCATTGTCTTTAGTTTCACCTAGACCCACACGTACACACACTTCCTTCACTGCACACCAGTTACATAAACGTGTCTGATTA
>CM022673.1:14985787-15128287 GCA_012295275.1 Chrysomallon squamiferum | reverse complement strand
TGTTTATTGATTTTTCCTTCGGGTAATCGATTTAATTTATTTTGATTGATTTTATACACAACCGATTTTTTCTCCCGTTTTTTATTTATTACAGCCTCATTTTGTAATGTTTTAGATACTGATGTAAATCGACAACATGACGTAATTTTATGCTAATGATGTTTACAATACGAACATGACATACGTAATGTTCACGTCACGCGTGATATATATTAATTTTCTTGTAATGTTTAAACATAGCGTGTCCATTCTGTCAACGTGCACGCTAACAAGATCGTCTAATATTAATTAGCATACTGTAAACTTTAATTACAAGAAATCTAAGAATCCAGCACATATAAGACAACAACGCTTCAGGAAATACTTGAAATGAAGCAAATGAGAGTGTACGGAGCATTCGGTGTTTTCATCTTTCAGACCTAACGTCCACCACTGCTCTGAATGTATTAAAACACAAAATCTGATATATTTTTGTATATATATATATATATATTTATGTATTTCAGGTGAACCTAAAGCACGACCTGGTCAGAAAGCTATGGCTGAATCAATGCAGTCGGTGCCAAAACCTCAGATAACAAGCAAAACAAGACAAACCTCAAAGAACCAGTCTTAGCAGAAACTGCTATCTACAGCTAACCTCTCAAGGAGAGATATCATCATTGTTCCCGGTAATGGTAATCAATATATACCGGCCATCTGTCCTTAGAAATAAAAAAAATATGTTTATACATACATACATACATACATACATACATACATACATACATATATACATACACAAACACAGACACACACAAACACACACACACACACACATACACACACATATATACAAGCAAACATATATAAAAAAATATAGAAGTTTGTATTCTAAAATAATTTATTATCTGCAGACTGTAACGGACACGGTAATCAGCATGTCTGTAAGATAACAGCATTTGGAAACATTGAAAACAATATCAAACCACATTGTACATCATTTACAAGTTGCGTGTACACATTGCTGAACTTTCGTATCAAACTGCAACACAAATAATTAGAGTATATTCATAAAGAGCTAACTGAATTCTGATTAAAAAAATAAAAAAAAAAAAAAAAAAAAAAAAAAAATTGCCGTATCACTTTATTCTGAATTTTGACGTGTTGACGTATACTTGTGGAAATTTTGACAAATCAGAAAAGGTATCTTCGTCGTTAGTTAATAAATCGTTATCTAAATGTTCTCATCTGTCAGTCTATCAGTTTTTTTCTATAAACATTTCTTTGTTAGATGTTCTAATATTTCGAGTATATAAGAAAGATAAAAATGCCAGAAAATGAATGTGTGTATGTGTGTGTGTTCATAAGCCTGTATTTATTTATTTTAGAAATATATGCCATAAATATTAAGGAAAAAAAAGAGAAAAGTTATCTAAATATTTTTATAAATTAAAATTCATTACTTCTGCAGGGGGTTTCGAAAATAATAATATTAATAATAATCAATTAATATTGTCAAATAACAATTCAATTTACCACCTCTAGGCTTTATTAAGTAAATCTTGATTACATTTCAAAAGAGACACCATGTTTTACTACATGACTTATTTGTTACACGAGCTAACTGTATCATCTGTTTGAGGTTTGGTTGTATATTGCTTTACCTACGTGTTGTCATAACTTACATTAACACGTAACGTGTTAATTATTTTTCTGTGAACGTCTTGATGACTACGTGTTTATAAGACACACCATATTCTCATTATGTCATTGCATGGCATTTTGTTTATTGGTTTTATTTTTAAGTGATACTGATTCTATTATTTTACGAATAGCATAATAACCATCCATTTACGTCTTTCTAAAAACTAAATATTTGCTTCTTTCTTATTAGTTAAAGACATTTTTTAATTTATTATTATTAGTACTATTAGTATTAGTATTAGTATTAGTATTAGTATTTATCTTTAATAGTTACATGAGAAAACAATTGTAAAGGAACATGATATACATATATATCGGAATATCATATTTAAATGGGAAATATTATCAACAAAGGTGCATATTTGAACAAGTATAACGAAATATTGTTTTCAAATGCAGAATACGATAGGAACTTGTATGAACACGTGTATCATAATATCGTTTTTAACTGGGAAATAAAACAAAGAACTTGTTTGAAAACGTATATTGGATTATTTTATTTAAGTGGATAATATGAATTTAGAGGAATGTGTTGGAATACGCATGTTGGAATATCGTATGTCTACGTGTGTGTGTGTGTGTGTGTGTGTTAGTGAAACCACTTATACAGATGTTCCTTGGTTAACGCGGTTTTGCTGTGCGTCATACATGATTGACCATATAATGCCAGTTGAATCCAATCCTTGATATACTCGCTAAACATTTTTATTAACGACCTTTCGAATTTCCTGCGTGAAAACAAAAACCAACGAGCGTCAGTGGATGGGATTTAAACTTAACCGCTAATGATATTACGTCAAGCTTGATGAAATATTTCTATTTTTGATTCACAAATAGTGGATCCAAAATCTGAATCGTAGAAGTCTAGTCTGCCGCAAATTAGAGAAACAGCTCGCAGAATATATGGAGAGAAAACAGCTAAATCTATTCAAAACTGTTCATGATGCATTTTTGTTTAAAATGCATACACATTTTTGAAACTAATCTTTGAACTTAATAAACTTTTATTTATTTCCCTTTAATTATTTTCTCTACAACATGTTTATTAAATATATTTTAGGTGTTTGAATTTGATGGAGGATAAGCATAATTATTATTTTTTTTATGATTATTATTATTATTATTTTTTTATTAAATTAAAATATTTGCTTAATCCGTTTCGATATATGCGGTAACATCTATGGATTAATTCATCGAATTAATCAAGGGGTACCTGTTTTTACAACTTTTAATGAAGCTTCTGGAGTAAATACACAGGTTTTTTTATTTATTATTATTTAAATAAGTTATTATTTAATTCTTGTTAACGTAGTAATAACTCTTCTAAATGAGGTCATGAAAAAAATAAAATAAAATTTTAATCATCACTATGTTTTGACGCATATTCTGTTTATATATTTCAGATTGTTTGGTAATATTAAATTCAGTCATAAAAGTAGAAAATTATTCGTTGTCTGTTTCTACTTGGAATAAAGATATATTATTTGTGTCGATATGTAATAATAATAATAATAATAATAATAATAATAATAATAATAATAACAATAACAATAACAACAACATAACAATAACAATAAAAACAATATTAAGCAAAAACAACAACAACAACACAATAATAAAATAATAACAACAACCACAACAATAAAAATAATAATAATAAAAGAAAAAACCTCAAAAATAAGAGTAATGAAATTGCTGTATATTGATCATTTATTTATTTAAAATTGTAAAAATTGGTATATTTTTAAACTTATTTATTCTTTTAGTGATTTATATTTAATTTTATTATATATAATTTTGTAATTTAATCATGATTTATGTTATTGGAAATACGGTATGTGTTATTATTCCTATTTCATTTTTTAAACTTTTTTCTTTCTTCTAAAGAGAGGCCTTTTACAGTCCAATCTTCGAATATTTTTGTCAACATTCACATCAAATCTAATACTGACCTAATTACATATTTGAAGAAAATATATAACATTTCTCTTCCATATATTAAAATTCACGAAAACTGGAGTACAACGAAAACAGCTACAATTACTTCACAACTCGCAATTAACATATCGTTCCACATTTTCTGAGATTCAGCATGTTAACATGATTTCACAAGAACATAAAATGAAACGTTTAGCCATGTTCAACACAAGTAATTCTCAAAATAGATCTTTTGGCAAGAAAATAATTGGCTAACGAAATCTGTCGAGTTCTGTCACAAAATGGCTACTGCTTCACGTCTTTGTTCATGAAGCCATCAGAAGTGAAACACACACCGACGAAAATTCCGGTCTTGAATAAAGTTTAACAAAACCAAATCTTTGAAAAGAAGCTATGTTTATACCATCACAATTTCAGTTCTTGAACAGTTCAATCGTTGTCAAAAATAGCAATATTTATCTTGATTTTTGTTTCATTTAATGTTTATCCAAGCATGGTGTGAGTTTTTAGTTAGCGCACCGAAAGCATGCGCAACCTTCTAGACCTTCGATTTCTGTTGTTGGGGAGAGTCTAGGAACACGCTCTCCTTCATAGAAACACTCATCCAAAACAACTCGCCTTCTTACCAATCGACTCTCTCTACAACAACGGCAATCCTGTATGGAAAGAGAGTAATTAAGAAATTAAATAAAATAAATGAATAAATAAATAATAATAATAGTAATAATAATAATAATAATAATAATAATAATAATAAGATGTGCGTGTGTGTGTGTGTATATGTATATATAAAGCAAAAAAAGAAAAAAGTAATTAATATAAGAAAAAAAGAAAATAAAAGAATAGAAATAAGAAAACAAGAAACCGTCAATAGCAAAGAATATCTTAAATAATGTGAACAAGATACGCATTATTAAGTCCCTGAAAAAAGAAAAATAATGAATATGCTTTCAGTTCCCTGTATCTACAACAAATAAAAACAAAGGAAAACAATAAAGTAAAGAAAAACGACAAGCACAAATGAACGAAAAACGAAAAACCAGAAAAACTATAAAAACGGGTTAAGAAAAAAAATATTTTCTTTAGAATCAATAATCTGAACAAAGAACTATTTAAATCAGAAAATGTAGCCAAGATAACTATTTCAGATGATATTAGTTTTTTCACACAAGGGTCAAAACAATATCTGATGATCAAAGTAATGTCGTCGAACATGAACACATTCGCCATTCTTTAATTTCAACTGTAACAAGTAACAAGAACAGTTAGATAAACTTATATTAACAAACGTGAATATCATGAATGAAAGTGTAAATACAAGTGTACAAAATATAATTATTTTGATTTATCTGCTTCAGAAAGTGGATGCTGATTAATAATTTTCATTTGCACAGAATATTATTTAAAATTGTTTGCCGTATAAACAGTTAATAATTTATGTACTGTAATCTGAATAGTTCATCTTAAAAACAGATTCAGTCTGTAAACCAGATCTACACACAATAAAAAAAAAAGGAGCCCCCTACATTAAACCATCAATGTTAACACACCAATTCCATTAGATATCAACATCAATTTATCAGCTACCCACTTAAACTTTAGATATGAACAATAACCCGTCAGTTATCAATTTAATGTATCAACCTTCACCCATTAACTATTCTCTTTAACCCATCAGACATCTACCTTAATCCGAGAGTAAACCATTTAACCTATCGCTATCAACATTAACCCATCGGCTATCAAATTTAAACCATTTGCTAAAATTATCAACTCATCGGCCATCCACGTTAACCCATCGGCTATCAATTTTAACCCATCGGCTGTCAGCATTAACCCACCTGCCACTTACAGCAACTACCCCAGGTTGTTCCTACAGCTATCCACTTTAATGCATCAGTTAACTAACCACTTCGACCGGTCAGTTACCCACCTTGTTAAACCCAGGATGGTGCAAGACACTAGGTGTAACCTTCGACTCGCAGGTGCCCTCACATTTCTGCACGCGCACGCGTCCGATACAGTTGACCATCACCTGCTGACCGTTGAGTTCGGTGGTCAGATCTTTGACAATCTCCACGTCAGTGAGATGTGTTTCACAGTTGTCGTCCCAGCTGCTGACCATCACAGCCAAACTGAACACAGTGAAAAACAGTAGGATGTTGTATGTCGACATTCTGAAATATGAACGTTTTAAAAATATACTGTTAGATGGGGTGGCACTGAGAAGAAGATTTGGCGCAGTAGTAGGAGCAGGAGAAGAATAAGGACAGGGCGTGAAAAAGGTAGAATAAGACAGGAGAAGAAAGAGGGTAGGGACTTATGATGGTGATCATAGTCAGTATTAATGATGATGATTATAATAATGGTGATGATGATGATGATGATGATGATGATGATGAGATGATATGATGAAAATTGAAAAAAAATGGTTTGTATCAACTCTAAAAATAAAGAAAAATTGAAAATTAAATCGACGAAAACAACGTGATATACATAATATATGAAAAACACAGACAGACAGATAGAGGCACATAAACAGAGAATCAGACTGACAGACAGACAGTAAGACTGAAAGAGCGAGAGAAAGAGAATGTGAGAAAAAAAGTGTCTAGCTCATATAACTAACAAGAAGAGGGAAGATCCAGTACTACGTAATAATAATAACAAGCTCGCATAATCTATTTCCAGACCAAAGGAATCTTTTAATCCATAAAGTAATTTATTTTCAACTACTTTCTCTAAGGAGAATATCGAATTTTAAAAGTACTCTCAGTTAAAAATTATCCGTAATTATTTTCTGAACTTTTAATATATTTATTACTGTCCAGTAGTGAAAACTATTTATAGGAATCCATTAAAGTGAACAGTAGGAGACATATACTAAAACTATTTTCATCAAATTCCAATCTAATTCAAAGATGCACAGACTCATGTACATGGTGATATACACACACAACACACGCACAAACACACAGACACACACACAGAAATATACAAATACACACATTTATATGCAAAAACACACATGTTTTTATCTCCCCAATAACCGACCCAATCCCATCGTTTCATAGATACGTAAATTTTTAAATATAATTAATCAAATTTCTAGGAAAAGAAATATTTATTTATTTATTTATTTATTCACTGCATATCGATTACTGTATATGTAAGTGTAAGGTACAGTCACGTTACTGAATTAACGTCATAACGCAACAATGAATGACGTCATAACAATTATACTTCTTGTTTGTTTAAGTGAAATACATTTTGTGACGTAGGATTTTACACTCTCTCTCTCTCTCTCTCTCTCTCTCTCTCTCTCTCTCTCTCTCTCTCTCTCTCTCTCTCTCTCTCTCTCATTTTTACGAAATATTTAAAAAAAAAAGTATGTATGTATATATAAGAAAATATAAGAATTGGTATAATACTTGTAATAATGATATTGACGATGATCATAGTTGTAATACCAACAACAGATGTAGTAATTGTAATAGTAGTACTACAACTATCAAGAGTATTATCATCAGTGGCAGCAGCATTAACAACAGTAATAGTTTAACGATGATGATGATGATGATAAACAAGAAAAGGTGATGAAATGACTAGTAAATCTGGATGAAACAGATTAAAATTATTTCATTTACGAATATAAATGTCTTATACGACAATGACATGATAAGAATCAGAAACAAAGAAATCAAAACAAGATTTTAAAAATACAAAGTCATCATTTTATTTTCTTCATTAAGATGAAACCGATAAACTATTAAGAAATATCAATAAACATGGCTTTGTTTTGTAATTGCAAATCATAATTTTCCAAATCACTGACTTGTAATTACCCTGAATGCAGTTTTAGTTTGAAAAATGATTTCAAAAACGAAATAACTTCGGCTGCGTTCAATGTTGCCTCATTACTTTTAATAATTTGCAGTAAAATACAATAACTTTGGTTCCATAAATAAACCGTCTGTTTTCAAAATGCGATTTTTTCATACGTGCATATTAACATAAATAGAAACATGAGAGAGAGAGAGAGAGAGAGAGAGAGAGAGAGAGAGAGAGAGAGAGAGAGAGAGAGAGAGAGAGAGAGAGAGAGAGAGAGAGAGAGAGATTTATACTTAACGGAACATTTATCTAAAACACATTTGATTTCTAATTTGAGATAGATAGAAGTCGTAGTTGCTAATACGACCTAGGATTAATTATTTCAGGCACTTTAATAAGACTTCTATTCAGATTTGAACTTTGATATAAAGTTCATGACACACTGACGTCATAATAAATATATGACGCATTAAATGTTACACGCTTAATATAAACAAACGTCATTTTATTTACGAAGTTAGTATAATCTGAGTGTCTCCATTATATACCCTTCCTCTTAGTCTTCTCACCTTTAATTTAATCATTTGTGTATAGTCTGTGTTTCTCGTTCTCTTTGCTTTTATTTTTTATTAGGTATTACTTTAATAGGACGAACAGAAATATCACTGACAGCAGTAGTAGTTGTTGTCTTTTGTAGTTGTACTACTACCATTATGCAACAGCTTCTAGGATCAGAAACTATTATTATTATTACTATTATTATTATTATTATTATTATTATTATTATTATTATTATTATTATTTATTGTTGTTGTTGTTTTTGTTGTTGTTGTTATTAGTAGCATTATTTAGAATACCAATTGTAGTGGTAGTATTTACACAGTTACTATCAGGAGCTGATGCTACCACAACTACTATAGCGGCAGCCGCAGCAGCAGCATCAGTAAAATAAAAGTGTTTTTATTAAGTGTGATAGTATCAATTATAGTAGTAGTATCGTTAGTTCTAACTGTAGCAGTAGTGGAAGTAGAAGTCAAATGTAATTAGTATATTAGTAGTTGTTTAGGTGTATTAGGGTAGTAGCTGTAAGAATAATGGTTGTAGTCGTAGTCATTGTAGTGGTAGTAATACTAAATGTAATTAGTATGTATTAGTAGTAGCAGCTGTAATTGCTGTACTCGCAGTCGTTGTAGACGTAGTAGTAATAATAATAGTGCATTATTAGTTGTTTCAGTGTATTAGCGGTAGTAGCTGTAATTGCTGTAGTCGTAGTCGTTGTAGTGGTAGTAATAATAAATGGAATTGCATTATCAGTTATTGTTTTGGTAGCTGTAATAATAATCTGATTAATAACAGTTAAATCTGATTATTAATAGCCTCGATATTGTGACAGCAATGATAGACATTATGAAATATTATTGAACTGTAATAATCACTTTAATGATTAACCTTTATATAACACGTCTCCTAATCACCATCACGTTGAGAGACGCAAAAGTCAACAAACATCGAAAAATGTTCGAGTATACGTTACAATGTTAAAAACGTAAAAAGTGTACGTTACAAATAACGTTACACCTCATACTCACAAGCGTGAATTTATGACGTAATTGCGTATGTTATCAGTATTATTGTTAAAACACACATTTTCTGAAGCATATGTAAGTTCAATGAAATCAGTATTGAAATATGAGAAAGTCGACGATATTTAGTGTTAAATACATGGATCAACGTTACAAGTGGTATTAAATACAAAACTGAAAACCATGAAGGTTCTACTTAACAAATAAAGTTAAAACATATAGGATGAAAGACATGACTCCACAATATCATTAGTACTAAAAAGAAAAAGAAAAAGAAAAATATACATTGAAAAGCGTGTGAGGATGATACAAACAGTGTTAATAATTAGAACTAATAACGTTTCAAAAAACACTGAAATATTACAAAGAACGTTAGGTGAGAATACATTATAAATAGCATTAGAGTTTAGAAAATAATATTGAAAAACGCTGAAAATAAAATGAGTTATGATCAGAAGAACACGTAAATGACGATATTAAAATAGAGCAAGTTACAATTATAAGAAAGCGCGAGTCACGATGTTAAAAAAACATTTGAATTACGATTAGAATCAACGTGTGACTTACGATGTTAAACACGTATGAGTTACAGTGTCAAAAACGTATGAGTTACAATGTTAAAATATGACTTACGGAATTAAAAACGTACGAGTTACAATGATAAAAATGTGACTTATGATGTTAAAAACGTGTGAATTACAATGTTAAAAGCTGTTAATTACGATATTAAAAAAAAAACTGTTAAAAAATGAATTATGACTTTAAACAATGTCAATTACAATGTTAAAAGCTGTTAATTACGATATTAAAAAAATACAAGTTAAAAACGTGAAAATCCACGTTGCAAACGATACGTGAAAAAAAAAAAAAAAAAAGAAGAATAGTCTACGGTGTCATCAGTGTGAAAACAAAACCACGAAAATTCACAGATTTATCTCAACGTGTTTATTGGCTTGTTCGACTGCTGGTCCCTGGTATTGGCTGCGGGGCACGCAGAAGCAATTTTGATTTGTTTTTCCACATCGACACTTCACAGATGCCCGAGATTAGCTCACTGATTAATTCCCGAGTTTAAATTACTCCGAGCTTTACGCGAACCATGGCGGAAGGAGATACACCGGTGCATTAATGTCAGTTCTGTGCGCGTTCGTTCTGTTATTGAAAAATAAAACAGACTGCGATTTCGACAGTTATTTCTGTAAATTGTTTTTAACGGCTGTTACGTAAGATGGCAAACTAATGGGTAATGGAAATAACAATGGCCATGACCAGTAGCGAACCGACATTTTTGGGGCCCTGAAGTTTCAGCTGTTATAAAGGAGAGCCCTTTTGGAAACAGCAAACGTTCTTGGTAACCGTTGTTATTTTCTTCAGCGGGCTTGTTCCATGACAGATCACCGTAAATGGTTTAAAAATTTAACTACAGTATCTCAGATTTGGATTAAAATTTGGCATCAGTCGGGACTACAGTTGCTTCTGGGGTCTCGACTGATGTGGGTCGCTGAACTTAAGTTTAATTAGTTTCATAACAAATCCACCCCTGGCAATGACAATTAATTTACTCTCATAAAGTGTAGGATTACAACTATACAGAATAACGTAGTACATACAAAGTATAAATGCAAATTTGTGTCAGTTTAACGTGTAGAACATATTCAGTGGTATACAGATCTTAGTAATAGACATAACTAAGTTATATATATATATCGTAATCCTTACAGAAGATGGAAGGATAATTGTTGATTAAGAATACGTGTTGCAGAGATACTATTAAATAAATATATTTAGAGGATATTTTAGGAATCTACTACTCGTACCACACACACACACACACACAGAGACAAACACACACACGCAAACACACGTGCAATCTGGCTGCTAAGTCTGGCTGTGACAGAAATTGTTAAAATAACTGACGAATACAAAAATGTTTGACTTGTGCTTTCAAAACACAATATCATCATTTTGAATCACCTTTGAATATTTAGCTTTGTTTCATTTTTCAGCTGTTAAATATTTTGTTGATAATTACCAACCAAAGGTGCTTGAACAAAAATAATATTTCAAAAATAATAATAAAATAAAATAAAATAAAATAAAATAAATAAATAAATACAGTTACTTCTGAAGCACTAAAACAACATTAGTGAACAGCTTTTTAGCCAGGTTATGAAAAAGTCATGAATTCATGAAACATTGTTTCAGTAAAAATGTCTGATCTCGTCATTTCTGCTTTCCGCAAAACGTTTTGAACACGTAAAATCTAATATTCATTTTTAAAATCCTGAACTCTGTCACAGGTAGACAGAGAGATAGATCGATAGATAGAAAGACAGATAAATAGACAGATAGATAGACAGATAGATATATAGATAGATAGATAGATGAATGATGTAGCTGAGATATATAAACATTAGTAACATTGTTATCATAATAATTTCTAGCGAGTTCATCAACTCCGAAATAAATAAAATTTTCTTTCACATCATTCGACTTTTTTAGAAAATGAATTAAATATTTGCAATAATACAATCTAGTTGTAAAAAAAATTGTCTATTCTACGTGGTGGGAGGAGAAATTTATTTTTATTTGCTAATAATAGTCTTGTTTTTATGTATGTGTGTGTGTGAGTGTGTGTTTTGTGTGTGTGTGTGAGAGAGAGAGATTTGTCAAGAGAAATGAAAACAAATCATGTCAATATTTGTGTTTGGCGCAAAAATAGCTACGAGATTAATAATTATTAAATTACATATATTGTTAAATAAATAGATGTCCACACATTTATTTATTTATTTATTTATTTATTTTATTTTATTTTATTTTATTTTATTTTATTTTATTTTATTTTATATTATTTTATTTGGATTAATAAAATAGCAACTAATAATATCTTTAATAACGTCACAAACAATAATTTTAATAATGCGGATGATGGTAATAAAAGAAAGAAGAAAGCAGAACAACAACAACGACGACAAAAATGACTACAATAATAAGAAAATCTATGACTATGACGACAACAGTAAAACGATAATAGTAATAATAATAATAATAATAATAATAATAATAATAATAGCAAGAAGAAGAAGATAAGAATAGCAATTTAAAAATATATTAATAAAAAAACGACGAAGACTACAACAACAGCAACTGTACAGTATTTATTTCTAGATTTAACAACAACAACAAAAAATTGTTTCCTTTGTCATGCGATATTCAACGATAAAAAAAAAAAAAAAAAAAAAAAAAAAATTAAAGACCCAAAAAGAACACCAAAAAACTCAAAATAAATAAACAATCAAACAAAAATATTATTTTTCTTTATATCATCTACAATATTTCACAATAACCTTTAATTTGTGTATATGTATGTATGTATGTATGTATGTATGTATGTATGTGTTGGTGTATGTGTATGTAAGCAGGTACGTATTATATATAGAAGTTTTGGTAGTTTTATTTGATTAATCATATTTGTTTTAAATTTGATTGCTGTTTTCTTTTCTTATTTTTTTCTTTCTTTTTTTTTTTTTTTTCTTACTGATTCCTTTCAATTGTTTATATATGCTTTCTTATTTTTAAACTTTTTTTACTTTCGTTTGAACAAAAATAAAAAACAAATAAATAATAAATAAACAGATAGATAGATAGATAGATAGATAGATAGATAGATAGATAGGTAGGTAGTTGGTATAAGCGATATTTCTTTGTAACTAAAAGCTACTCACTCAATTATTATTTAATAAAAAATTCCATCTGTCTTATTATAAAGCAGATGGAATTTTTTTTTTTTTTTTTTAGAAATATATTTAATTGTTTCAAATTTGTGGTTTATTTATAACTTGTATTTATTAGTGATTTTTTGTATTATCAAGAGCATTCTGTAATATTTCAAGCAATAGTTTCTTAATAATAATAAAATAATAATGATCTACTTTATATCATCATTTTCATCATCGCCGTTTTTTTTTTACTTTTAATACTATTATCATTATTATTATTATTATTATTAACGTCATCATCGTCATTATAACAGTCATCATCATTACCATCATCAAAATATTCATAAATATCAAAGCCATCGGCAACATCTTACAAATCTATTCCATCTATACTTTCTTTCCACTCACCTTGTTACGTGAAGTCGCGTTGTTATCAACCGATAAGGAAAAAAGTCTCTGAACTACAATTTTTCTTCAAACCTTGTACGCTAATTCACACGCATCACGCTCTGGAATTCTCCAAGTTCTCCATGACGTTTTGATCTCATGCCGAACTCTCTCGAATCTGAAGTAGCTAGGAAACAACGCTTCTAATTAACAGCTTTGATTAGCGCGCTCGTCCGAGGTTCGCCCGTGAAACTGTAGCTATGACAATGCGTGGTGTCTATTTCTTCTTCTTCTTTTTCTTTTTTCTCTCACTTTTTTTTTTTTTTTTTTTTTTTTTTGTTGTTTTGTTTTTTCGCTCGTCTCTCATTCGATGGTTCGCTTGGCAACAAATTTCGGTTCTAGTTATCAGACGTTGGCGGCGTTCTTTCTCTAATTTTTTTTTTTTTTTTTTTTTCCAATACCGTGATCATTGATTAAATAAACAGAAGGGCGTTTACGAAAGACTCGTCCTTCTGTCAGTCTGTGTGTAGGTTTTGATATTATCGTGGTTGTTAGTTTGGATGAAAGAGAATGATGATGATGATGATGATGATGATGATGATGATGATAATTTATGGTAATAATAATGTTAGTATAGTCGTAGTAGTAATAATAATAATACTAATATGTGGAGATAACGATAATAATAATATGGTACTGTTGATGATATTGATGTTGATAACGCTGATATAGTTCAATATAATAATGATTATGTTAGTGACATTGTGATAATACTGATTGGAGAGAGAGAGAGAGAGAGAGAGAGAGAGAGAGAGAGAGAGAGAGAGAGAGAGAGAGAGAGAGAGAGTTCTTCTGTAGATAATACAAGAAAGATTTGTCCAAACGAAATGGCAATAAGAGTTTCTTTTCTCTCTCTCTTTTATTTTTTTTTTTTTTTTTTTTTTTTTTTTTTTTTTCATCCTTGCTATAATAATTATTTTACAGGAATGTATAGCCATTTATGTTATTATAAATTTAAAATATATTGCAAAATGCTATACTTACAGAAATGTTTGTCAATTAATTTTATTTATTTTACGTTTACGTCATAATAAAAAAAAAAAAGGATTGACGTCATAAGGATGTTGTTAAGAAAGAGAGAAGAAGAATATTAAAGGTTAAAATTTGTGTTAACAGTGACAGAAAATAGGATCGGTTTAAATATTTTTATTTCATTAAAGGTCGTGATGGACTTAGCGTAGGTATATATAATTATATATAGTTATTTTCTTAGACTTTTGATTTGTTTCTTTTTCTTTCTAAAAGACGGAATTACTTTTTACAACTAAATTCTGACTGTTCGATTAAACAACAGTATACAATAAAGTCTTTAACGAAAACATTGTTTTTTTTAACAAACGAAATCGATGAGATGTTTTTCATGTTTTGGGGTTTTTTTAGTATGTGACTGTACCACCATTATCATTGTCTCTTTTTCTCGTTTTTGTTTTTCCATCTATCTTTCTTTATATTTTTCCACCCACACACACACACACATATATACACATTTCATGTGTACGTGCGTAGGTTCATCTTACTGTACTTGCATCCGTCCATGTACGTTCTTTACATTAACAAAAAAAAAAAAAAAAAAAAAAAAAGTAATAATCTTTTCCACATAAATTATTTTTATTCCTCAGTTCTCAACAAACTTGTCTTTCAGCACTGCATTTCAAATATCCAAAAAAAGAAAAACCGCATCTGTTTAATATAAATTCATTTCACTATCCTCTGCCATGCATCCATACGTACACATGTCTGTCCAGATCTTCAGTTATCCGAGAAATTAAATACTTTTTCCCCACCCTCTTCCATATAAATTACTATTACTTTTATATTACCAATGCGCCCGTTCTCAACTCCCTAGTCCGTCAGTCCGTCCGTCCTTATTCCCTCACACATCAGTGAAGATTTTCAAACATCAGAGAAACTCAAGAAATCATATAATTTTGTTTTCTTTTTCGTCTCTCCACCCTGTTCCAAATAAATTTGTATTAACCATCCGTCCGTCCTCAACATTCTAATTCGTCCATCCATCCAACTGTCCGTACCTACTCAACTCACAATCCATCTAACATCCGAGAAACATAAGAAACCAAACAAAAACTATAAAAAAAAAAAAAAAAAAAAAAGAATAATAATTACGTCTTTCGGAATAACCTTCGTATAAATTCGCCTTAGTCTCTCTCTACCCCCCCCCTCCTCCACCATCAGTGTAGCGGGGACAGGATGATTGCGATAAACAGATTTACCCTTGACAAGGTCATGTATTGCCAGTGAATTGCGATCTGCTCTTGTAATTATCGGCAGGGAGGCCGCAGTATCGATACTCGTTTAAGAATGATTTGGCTTCCAGGAAAGGAGTTGGTTGTGTTATTGCGTGGGAGCCGTTTCAGTCCATCCAAGTCGGGTTTGACCTCCGCAAGCACAAAGAGATGCGTTCCCGCCGGCAGTAATGAAAGAAACGACATTTTCATCCTATTGATTGCAGCCTTGCCGACAGATGTCACTAAAATTACGGGAATCAGCCGTCAGCCGCCGCTCTTGGAAAGATAATATTTGATGCTCCACGCCGCGTCCACCGAGCGCTCACGTGCCCGAGGGCTCCTTTGCGCATGGCGGTGTTTGTTTTCGTTACGTAATGCTCTACATGATTATGGGTTAACAAAACGATGTCGGTTCATAATACGTGTTGTATAATTTTCTTGTGCTCTTTTTTTTTTTTTTTTTTTTTTCTTGTTTTTTTTTTCTATTTTCTTTTTCTTTTTTCATTTTTTTTTTTTTTTTTTTTTTTTTTTTTTTGAAGAAATAGCAGGAAGTGAAATCAGTATTCGTGTTCGTAAGCTATAGGAATCACCTTGAGAGGATTTTGATGTTTATTTTTTTTTTTTCTTTTTTTTTTTTTTCTCTCTTCTATTTTGTTTTTAATTTGTTTTACTTTTTCTTCCTTTTAAAATCGATTATATTGATTATACGATTTTGAGCCAGAAAGATGCTGAGTTTTATATCTGTGTTAGAGAATAAGTTTTAGAAATAGACGTTTGATCTCTCTCTCTCTCTCTCTCTCTCTCTCTCTCTCTCTCTCTCTCTCTCTCTCTCTCTCTCTCTCTCTCTCGTCTGTGTATGTGTACATCTGTTATATAAAAAATAAAATCATCGGCTACAGAAAATGAGAGATAATTATTAACGATACAACTCAGGAATATGAAAATGTTTTATTAACAGTAATGATACAATGCGATAATATGTAAAATAAAATAAAATAAAAGCAGTAAAATAAAAATAGATCCATCTTAGTCATTATGAAGAATTGTTTCATTAGTTGTAATCTGCTTTGCATCAAACAGTTTTGTATCAAATAAATAATACTGTGCTTTTTCATGTACGTGTATGTATGTACGTATATATGTATGTTTGTTAATGGGTGCATGTATGTGTGGATGTATGTATGTATGAATTATGCATATAGGCTTTTTGTAGGCATCATCATCATCATCATTATTATTATTATTATCATTATTATTATTATTATCATCATCATCATCAACTTTATTATTATTATTATTATTATTATTATTATTTTTATTATTTTTATTCAGGCACTTCTGGGAACTCTGTAACGGTCAGAATTGACGAGATCCTTGATGTGAAAAATAAAGATAAAAAAAAAAAAAAAAAAAAAAATAAAATAAAACTCTGGACCTATCGCTGTTTTATAAATATTTTAAGTATCAGCTAACTAAATGTTGAAAAGTCCATTTCTGAGTATCTGCCCCAGTACATGTTCCAACGATCAACAGACCCCCGCTTCCCACATTCGCCTTGTCTAGACATTTCCCTGTCACTTTGTTGATCAACGCACCAGTTTCCTGAAATCGAGAAACAAAACTGATATGATTTCGTGTCTCCTGTTAAGTAGCTGACTAAATCAAGAAACAAACGAGTATGTGTATTTGACGCTTTCTGATTTACTTTCTTCAACAAAACATGATTTCATTAGAAATAAAGTTCATGGGCTTTAATCTGCTTTTTCTACTACTACTTCTGTAATAATTACTACGACTACAACACTACCTCTGCTTACACTACTACTACTACTGCAAATATTACTATGACTACAGTCCTGTCATTACTGTTAATACTAGTATTACAACCAAAACAATCACACTATTACTACTGTTGCTTCTAGCACTGTTTCTGTTACATCTACTGCTATAAGCATATTACTACTAAAATTACTACTACTACAACTACTACTGCTACTACTACTACTAACAGTTACTACCACCATTATTACTACTACTATCTCACTATCAGTGCCACTACCACTACAACTACAACAACTAACACTAGTATCACTAGTATTATTGCTTCTACTACTAAAATTACTACTACTACTATAATTATTTACTACTATTAATACAACTACTATGACTACCACTACTACCAGTACTATCACTAATATTACTAATACCTGCTACTATTACTATTATTACTATGACTTCTACTACTACTACTATCACCACTATCATCACTGGCTGCTACTACTACTACTACTACTACCACTAAAACCTCTATTACTAGTACAACAACAACTACTACTACTACTACATACTACTACTACTACAGCTACTACTGCACTACAGTCAAATATTGCGAAAGTCTTGTTCGGTTATCGTATGGCTGCGGCCACTTGACCGTCTGCACAAAATGTCCTTAAGACGCGAACTGAATCGTTTAATCTGATAGCACGCTACTTCGACATGATCACAGAGTCGCACGCAGAAGAAAAAAAAAGTTTATTTTTAGTTAATTCGCTACTAATATAGCATTTGCGTTACAGATCTAGATTGTCAAAGTACTTACTTAACGCCCACGGCCAAAAGTATTTTTATTTCTTCCCTATTCTTGAACCGTTTAGGAGGGCCTGTACTTAAATTAAAGTATTAAAAAAAACTGGTAGGCATCGAGTTCGAATCGCTCTGCTGGCTGCTATATTGAAAGTGTCAGCGATACTTTTCTCAGAATGACCTTCTAATATAACAGTTGTGTGTGCGTGTGTGTGTGTGTGTGTGTCAGTTTCTTATATTGTCCAGTAGATCTTTTTTCAATAATGGAACTCGCATCATCATTGAAATAATATCTGTCGAATTTATGAGGCATACTCTTTTCAGAACTTGCGGAACTAGCACTGTTTATTCAGTTAGCATTTTTGATCTAATTAAAACAATAACGACGACGACAACAACAAAACAACAGTTTATAGTAGTAGTGGTGGTGGTGGTGGTGGCAATAAATAAATAATGAAATGCTAAAATAGAAAAAGATGATCGTACCTTGTTATATTTCCATTTCATTGTTGGCTTATTTTTCTCACACGTTAACATCCGGGCAACACTTCCATCATTTGACTCGGCATTCAAACATGCCTCTTCTCTTCTCAGTTCATCATTTTTACTGTATGAAAATACCTAAGAATAAAAAAGAATGTCTAAAATTAATACTTCAGCGTCTTAATATGTGAATGTTTTTAGAATTCCTGTTCAGTTCCATTAGTTGGTTTATCAAAGGCTATGATATGTGTTTTCCTGTTAATGGGTAGGTACAAATAATACATATTCGGACTGAGTAAAGATGACAAAACGGTTCAGTATCCTCAGTGTGTCGGGACTTTTTGTAACATTTCTATCAACGAGATGAAGTCATCACAAAAGAAAAACTCTAAGCCTGATTGCATCCTGAGGTTTTTTATTTTATTATTTTTTTTCAGACCTGTTTGCTGATATCAGTAACAATAATTTTAAACAGCTGGAAATAATTACCTGATTCATGCTGTTTCCTTCCTGACAGAAATATAAACCAACATCATACTCGATTTTGTCATCTCTGTGCAAAGAATCAAAACAAAGGCTGGACGGTTTGTTTTGAATCTGAAACAAACACAAATACATCAATAGCATTAGGAGAACTGGGGGGGGGAGAGAGAGAGAGAGAGAGAGAGAGAGAGAGAGAGAGAGAGAGAGAGAGAGAGAGAGAGAGAGAGAGAGAGAGAGAGAGAGAGAGAGAGAGACTGGATGCATAACTTTATTGAAAACTAAAGCATAATGTTTGATTTTTATTTTCAATGCATCCAAAAAAAAATAATATATATTTTTTTAAATTAAACCTAATAAACCTATCACATACCATTCCCCATGCTTTTACATTTTCATCAATGACAAACTTCTCTGGATACACGTTGTCTAAAAACCATTTGAAATCTTTACAGCCGAGTTTCTTTCTTAAAGCTTTTCTTTCAGATACATCTCCATAGTCCTTTCCCTGTCCAAGATCAAAAAATCAAAACAATCAAGATGAACCAGTCTTATGTAATTTAATCTTCTAACATACTAACATTGTCGCGGGTAAAGAACTCAGAAGACTGTACAAGTGTGATTTATCCTTCAGTGGATTTACACACAGTTTTTAAATGGTTACCGATTTGCAGTTACAATGAAATTCGTCTCATTTTACTTTAATCAGAATCTACAGAAAATATTTTAATTATAAATACATCCTCAGTTACATTTCTAAACCACAATATTTTTATAACAATGTATTTCCACATAGTAATAATAATAATAATCATCATCACCATCATTATTATGACTATGTTATTGCTTTTACTACTACCATAACTACTACTACTATTACTGCCACTAATACTACCTCTGTTACTCTACTATTACTACTACAATCATTACTACTAGTAATACTATTACCACAAGTGCTAGTATGAAACTAACAACTACTACTACTGTGATGATAATGACTACAACTATTATTAATATAACTGTTTAACTTACAACTAAATCTTTGCGATGATTGTAAAACAGTCTTTTATAATCATCCATCCAGACTTCAGCTACTCTCATAGAATTCAGTCCATGAGTGTCCTTATTACCTATATAAATAAATAAACAAACAAACAAACAAACAAATAAATAAATGGTTCAAAATCAATTTACTTAGATAACTACATTAAAATTATTTCATATATTATTCTAATAATAATAATAATAATAATAACAACAATAACAATAACAATAAAAAGAAACAATAGTAACAATAATGGTAGTAATAATAAGAACAACAAAAATAAATAAATATCAATAATGACAACAACCATAAAAATAATGCAGTAATATTAAAAATAATAACAACAATAACAGCAAAAATAAATAACAACAACAATAAAAATAATAATAGTAATTATGAGAACAATAAAAACAACAATAATAACAATAATAGTAATAATAATAATAATGACAATATTAATAACAACAACTATAATAATAATAATAACAACAATAACAATAACAATAACAACAATATTAATAACAATAACATAAGAATAAGATTAATAATAATAATAATAATAGCAATAGTAAAAACAACAACAATAATAACTATTCTCAGTTATTAATGAAACTGTTTACCTGGAAATGTATATGGATGACTAGATCTGTAAATATGTCCAACTCTGGAACAAGGTAAAAATTCCATTTTCCCACCACACATCCAAACCTGAATTAAAAGTGAAATTTGATAATGATAATGTAACTGTAATATTTTTATTGTTAAAGATAATTATTAGTGTTTAGTCAGGCTTAAGTAGCAATAGAACAAAAACAGTTACTGTATAAATAAATAAATAAATAAATTAATTAGACAGACAGACAGACTTAGAGAGAGAAAAAAAAATAAAGAAAATAATAAAATAAAAATAAGTAAATAAGTATACGGTTAAAAGATAATAAACTAAGGGAAATAACTAGTATTTATTTCCTAAGGGAAATAACTGTACTGACATGATTTATTCCTCTTAGACCGCCTGTTAATAAATAACTGTTTAATAACAAAGAATGCAAAATAGAAAACGTAAATGTAAAACGAAATTCTCTCTCTCTCTCTCTCTCTCTCTCTCTCTCTCTCTCTCTCTCTCTCTCTCTCTCTCTCTCTCTCTCTCTCTCTCTCTCAGAAATAATTTTTTATTATATTAGTTCTTACTCTAAATGAAATTTCTAGATTTTCTCCACCCCAGACTTCCATTCCAGGATCATAAGCACCAATCTCAAAAAAATATTTTCTGTCTACTGCTAACAGCCCGCCTGCCATAGTTGGAGATCTGTAAATAATATTAATAATAATAAGAACAACAACAACAACAACAACAACAATAACAACAACACAAATATATTTTAATAAAAAAAAAGATAATAATAATAAATATTTATTTATTTAGTGTTGTTGTTGTGTTGTTGTGTGTGTGTGTTTGTGTCTGAGAGAGAGAGAGAGAGAGAGAGAGAGAGAGAGAGAGAGAGAGAGAGAGAGAGAGAGAGAGAGAGAGAGAGAGAGAGTTTCAGTAATTAACACGAACTTACTCTATTGGATCAGTATATTTTCGGTTGACCTTTAACCTATCGGGAATATCTCTCCACGTGAAGTGCATGCTCCACGAAAACCCGCCAACATTATAGCCGCCATTTTTAGAATATTCTAATGTATCATCGTTGATGGAATCGATAATCGGACAAATAATCGTTTTCCTGTTTTCTTTGATCCTGGCAAGAATCGGTTCCAACCTGAAAATTTTCAACCGATTATTTTAGTTGATATTGTGATTAATATATTCAGTATTAAACATTTTCAGTCATCTAGTAGTAAGACTTATTGACATCAAACCAACTTTAGATCGACAATATGTCAGACAGACGGATAGATAAGTAATACATAGATGGATGGATGTGTGGAAGGATAGACCGACGAATGGCAAATATGATACAAATGTGAGTATAACGATAAATGTGTATGATAATGTGTCTTTATGTTTCTAAATGTATCTGCATATGTGTTTATGTGTATATTTGTGTACGTTTATGAATACGTGCGTATCTACATGTATGTATATATGTATGTCTGTTTGTATGTGTGTTATGTATGTACATGAGTGTATGTAGGTGTGTATGCAGCTGTGCGAGACAGACAATATGCGAGAAGAAAGGAAATAAGAAAGCGTGACCGCATACTAGTATAGATAAAGTATCTTGTAGAGAAAAAAAACCTAATGAGACACAGAAAGTGAGAGAGTGAATGCACCAGTAGGCAGAAAGATAGAGAGATGAAGAGAGAGAGAGAGAGAGAGAGAGAGAGAGAGAGAGAGAGAGAGAGAGAGAGAGAGAGAGAGAGAGAGAGAGAGAGAGAGAGAGAGAGATAACACATTCAATTCTTGTGTGAGGTGTGATGTTATCAGAAAACTGAAAGGTGCTTCAGGCTGCAGTGTATCACAATGCATTATCTCACTGAATAATGTAGATACACTTGTATACACGTGTACATAGAACATATGTATGTTACAGAAAAACGTTTTGAGAGAGAGAGAGAGAGAGAGAGAGAGAGAGAGAGAGAGAGAGAGAGAGAGAGAGAGAGTCTAACAGGCAAATAGTTAACAGAGAAAGATAGATAAAGACAGATATATATATATATATATGTACAGAGAGAGAAAGAGAGATGCAGTGGCAGTGAGAAAAAGATATAGAGAGACAGTATGATACAGAGATATAGAGTGAGAGATAGAGTGAGATATAGAGATATATATACAGAGATATTCAGATATATAGAGATATTCAGAAATCTACAGAGATTTACAGAGATAGTCAGAGATATTCAGAGATATGCATTGATATGCAGAGATATACAGAGATATTCATAGATATTCATAGATATTCAGAGATTATACTGAGATATGCAGATATAAACAGAGATATACAGAGATATGTAGAGATATAGATATTCAGAGATAATCAGAGATAAACAGAGATATACAGAGATATTCATACATATACAGAGATATTCAGATATTCAGAGATATACAGAGATATACTGAGATATGCAGAGATAAACAGAGATAGTCAGAGATAATCAGAGATGTGCAGAGATATTCAGAGACATACAGAAATATACAGAGATATACAGATAATGAGAGATAGACATAAAGTGAGACAGAGAAACCAAACATTACCATCCATTGTTCGCTTCACAATGAGAATCGAGGAATATGATGACGTCACCAGTGGCCACTTTAGCACCCTCTATTTTCGCTTTGATGAGACCACTTCGTTCATTGGTTCTTGCCATCTTTACTATGCCATCTGGCCACGTGGAAGTAACGTACTTTTTTAACTTGTCCCCAAGGTGAGCTGTAAAATAGTTTCATATTTTCACAACTATTATTTCGTTATAACAAATATTTACTTAGGGGCGAGAACATTACTACTACCAGTACTACTTCTACTACTACTACTACTACTATTACTATTACTACTACTAATACCACAACTACTATTACTATTACTACAAGCATTAATACTACTACTGCTAGTTATAATACTACTACCACCAGTTATAATACTACTACCACCATCACCTCTTCTTGTACTATAGTTATTATCATTACTACTAACAGTTCTACTATTATTACTACTACTACTATTCCTGTACAACTACTACTGCTACTGCTACAATTACTATTACTCTACTTCTACCATTGCTATAACTGCTACTACTCTATTACAACTACTACTACTGCTACTGCTGCTAATGCTGCTACTGTTACTACTATTACCACTACTGCTATCCCACCACCACTACTACTGATATTACTACATTACTTGCAAGAACTAGTACTAGTATTACTATTCCACTATCACTAGGCACTATTGCTACTACTACTAGATTAATAATAACTAAAGATAATTTAGCAGTCTTACGTTTATCACTAAAGTCGTCTAGAAGGACGACTTCGTGCAGGTACTGTGGTGGTGACCTGTTGATAACGCTGTGAACTGTACGCAACAACGGTGACCACGCTTCGTTGTGGTAGATGATGACAACGCTGGCAGTTGGTAAATCCTTCGGGTAAGTTACGACATGACATCTAGAATTATCAAAGTTAATTGTAAAATTCGTTATAAAATTAATAAATAATAATTTACTCCAAATGAATTATAATACAATATTTTTTTTATTATTATTATTATTATTATTATTATTATTATTATTATTATTATTATTATCCTTTAAAAAAAAAATAAACCGAATAATAATAACAACAACAATAATAATTAAAAATATAAAAATTATTTTTAAAAATTAAAAATTTCATTACCCTCTACTGTATCCTTAAATCAACTATGAACGAAACTTAGTACAAACCTCGGATCGCGCATGTCCCTGATTGCTCGCTGTAAAGAAATCTTATCGCTGGCAATTCTGTTGAAGGCTTCCACTGACATTAGTTGCATGGCTTTTTCTTTTTCTTCCCCTTCTAAATACACCGGCTCGCCATGTTCCCCGGGCCCCGTCCTGTACGCCTCGGCCTTCTGATACTCCTCAAATCGTTTGTATCTCAGTTTCAGAACATCGCTGTTAACCTCAGCCGATTCGGACGTTTTCACGATCGCCCAGTTATTGTAGAGGAAAAATAATCCGACAAGAAAGAAGATGCAATAGAATACGATTTTAGCTTTTATCCTACGAAATCTTACGACCCTCATACTTTGTCACCTGTTTAAAATGTGAACACATTATCTTACCACACCGCCCTGTTTTTCCAGTCCTGCGTTTTAACGGAACCCCCGAAGCTTGGTAACGTGACATCATATTTAAGGATGTAGATAACCCGAAGCAATGTTTCGGGCTATTATAAATTGATAGTAATCAAAAATAACTTTACGAAACTGACTGCGTTAGGGATTTTATTATTATTATTATTATTATTATTATTATTATTATTATTATTATTATTATTATTATTTTCCTTTTTTTTTATTAGATAAATGATAACTTTTTATTAAGAAAATTTGAAATTCATACAGCTTAATTAAAAAAAACCTAATAAAAATAAAAAATGAAATGAAAATAATATTTGTTTGGACAACAAATAATTGTGTCTGTTAGAATTTGAGTATTAATTTGAGTACTAATTTGGGTGATTATTTCTCGCATGTATATTTTCATACATGTAACAACAAAATAAAAATATTTCCATGAGCAACACATCTGTTACAGAAATAACACACACGTGTTAGTACACGATTTCGATCAGAGTTTAGACAAACACTGAAGTCGTGTAATCAATTGTCCCTACTGCATCTATCGCATATTTTCTGTCTCTAACCGTATTAATATTTGTCAATAAAACGCTCCTGGCAACAGATACACCTATTGCTCTTTACCAATCATAACATTAAAATAAAATAAAATAAAATAAAAAGTGGGGACTGGCAGTAAATAATTTTTTTTTATTTTTTTTATTTTTTTTATTATTATACTCTCGTTTTTTTACGGTTTAATCTCTTTCTCTTCTCTCTCTCTCTCTCTCTCTCTCTCTCTCTCTCTCTCTCAAAATGTTTTTCTGTAACATATGTTCTATGTACACGTGTATACAAAGTGTATACATAATTCAGTTAATGCATTGTGATACACTGCAGCCTGAAGCACCTTTCAGTTTTCTGATAACATCACACCTCACACAAGAATTGAATGTGAATGTGTTCTCTCTCTCTCTCTCTCTCTCTCTCTCTCTCTCTCTCTCTCTCTCTCTCTCTCTCTCTCTCTCAAAATGTTTTCTGTAACATACATATGTTCTATGTACACGTGTATACAAGTGTATCTACATTATTCAGTGAGATAATGCATTGTGATACACTGCAGCCTGAAGCACCTTTCAGTTTTCTGATAACATCACACCTCACACCAGAATTGAATGTGTTATTGTCTGGTCGCTGTTTTAGCCGCTAGCTACATAAATACATTTACTATATTAGCACTTGTAGACATGTTCTTGTAAATAAAATTAACTCTCTCTCTCTCTCTCTCTCTCTCTCTCTCTCTCTCTCTCTCTCTCTCTCTCTCTCTCTCTCTCTCTCTCTCTCACACACACACACACACACACACACACACAAACAAACAAACAAACAGATACACACAAACACACACATACTATATTATAACAGACTATATATATGTATATTGCTGCCAAGTTCAAAACATCTTTCATTGCTCACAGATTTTTTGTCGTTGTTATAAATTTTGTACATTCATAAACAAAAATACATAAAACCCAAACTGAATAAAATAATAATAATAAATATAAAATGAGTAAAAGAAAAAGATAAAAAAAAAAACAACAACAGAAGAATAAAAAACACAACAAACAAAATAATGGTATTTTTATGTATACGTGTTTTTGTTTATTTGTCTATGCGTGTGTATATTTGTCACTGTGTTTGTCTGTTTATGTGTGTTTAATCTCTCTGTGTACGCGTGTTTTGAAAACATATCGGAAACAAAAATAAAAGATATTAATAACAAATATTTATCACTGAACTGTATAATATAAAGAATTATTGATTTCAGCGTCACCATAGCTTTTTCTCGTTGTTGTTGGGGTTTTTTTTTGTTTGTTTTTTTGAGGGGGTAGGTTTTTTTGTTGGTTTTTTTTTTTTTCTTGTTATGCAGAAGACTAAATACGGGGCGGACCCGGAAACACTTATTTTCCTCAAATGTATCTTGACAGAAAAAGATTAATTTCTTTATAGTTTATTGAGTTCTTTTAAATTATTATTATTATTATTATTATTATTATTATTATTATTATTATTATTATTATTATTATTGTGGTTGTTGTTGTTGTTGTTATTAGTAGTAGTATTTATACACAGATTTAGTGAACAAAGCTTATATACAGCTGTGTGTATTTTTTTGTACACATCACCTTTATATTGATACAGTCAACAAACGAACACAGACATACAAATTGTGAACATAATGAAAATGAATCATACAACAACAACAACAACAACAACAACAACAATAATAATAATAATAATGGTAGTAATTAATGTAGTAGTAGTCATAGTTGTGGTAGTAGTAGAATTAGAAATAGTAATGAGGATGGTGACGTCACATTTTAACAAGTATAAAAGTCCATTTCTGAGTATCTTTCTTGGTACACCTGTTTGCAGTGACGAAACTTCCGTGTTTATCTGAATGAATGTCCAAACACAGTCCCGTACCCTCATTGACCACCTCTCCCGTCTCCTGCGTGATAATAATAATAATAATAATAATAATAATAATAATAACGATAGTATCATTAACAGCAAAAATAACAGTAACTAACTATAACTATAACAATAAAGACAACAACATCAACAACAACAACAATTATTATTATTATATCAATAACAGTAATAATAAAGATAATAATAACAGTTATAACAAAACAACAACAATGATGATGATGACGAAGATAATCATAATAATAATGACGATATTGATGACGACAATGATGAAGATAATAATGATAATAATGTTGAAAATAAATTCTGATAAATAACAAAATCAAACAATGACTGTCTCTGTCTCTCTGTCTCTCTCTGTCTGTCTGACTGTCTCTCTCTCTGATTACATCTACTAGTACAGACTTTTACATACCTTATTGTAAATCCACTTCATTGTAGGTCTCCTTTTTTCACATTCCAGCATGCTAGCAACGTTGCTCCGTTTATCCACGTTGAGACAGACTTCTTCCCTTCTTATTTCATTGTTATTACTGTAGGAGAACACCTAGAAGTTGTATGGAAAGTAGTTGTTGTTGTAGTTGTTGCTGTACTAATAGTAATTGTAGTGATACAGTGGTAGTAATAGTTGTTGTGGTAGTAGGAGAGTAGTAGAAGCAATACTGGTAGTAATAGTACTAGCAGTAATAGTAGTAGAAGTAGATTTTAGTAGTAGTTGTACTAATGATAGTAGTAGTAGCAGTAATAGTAGTAGAAGCAGAATTTAGTAGTAGTTGTACTAATAATAGTAGTACTAGCAGTAATAGTAGTAGTAGTAACAGTAGCAGCAGCACGAACGGTAGTAGTAATAGTAATAGCAGTAGTAGTGGTAACAGTAGTTTTTATAGCTGTACTACTAGTAGTAGTTGTGGTAACAGCAGTAGTGGTGGTAGTGGTGGTAGTAATATATTAGTAGAAGTAGTAGAATTAGTAGTAGTAGTAATAGTAGTAGTAGTAGTAATGTTATTTGTTTTACTAGTAGTACTGGTAATATAAGTTGTAGTAGTAGTAATGGTATCTGTTTTACTAGTAGTACTGGTAATAGAGTTGTAGTAGAAGTAGTATAGTATTACTAATAGTAGTTGTAATAGTAGCAGCTCTACAACAGTAGTAGTATTTCTCACCTGGTTATTATAAAGACCAGTCTGGCATCCATACAGCCCCACGTCGTACTCTATTTTAGAATCTCTTCCCATGGAGTCGAGACATTGTCTTGTTGCCTTATTCCGAATCTGAAACGACGAAATGACACGACGAATTCGAGGTTTTTCCATAAAGAAATCCCCATCGTCAAAAATAACAGTATCTTTAAGGTGTATCGCTATAATGAAATAGTTATTGTTATTGTGATACTTTGTTGTATTTGGGAAAAATAATCACTTACCAATCCCCACGTTTTCACATTTTCATCAATGACAAACTTCTCTGGATACACGTTGTCTAGAAACCATTTGAAATCTTTACAGCCGAGTTTCTTTCTTAAAGCTTTTCTTTCAGATATATCTCCAAAATTTTTACCCTGAAACAAAAAAAACATGCATATATCCAAACATACATATACATACATGCATACATAAGAGAGAGAGAGAGAGAGAGAGAGAGAGAGAGAGAGAGAGAGAGAGAGAGAGAGAGAGAGAGAGAGAGAGAGAGAGAGAGAGAGAGAGAGAGAGAGAGAGAGAGAGAGAGAGAGAGAGAGAGAGAGAGAGAGGTTTTGCTCGGTATTCATAGACTGTTTTAAATGTACGTTTATAAGTAATAGATCACTACACAAATAAACATTTATATTATTTTTGATGTCCCATAATAAGATTTTGTTTCAGTCATCATCATCATCATTATTTTTATTAGATGATGCTTGTTGTTTCACGTAAATTAATTATTTCTTGTATTTTGTTTAACGTTCTTACTTAAGATATATACAAGTATTTAAAAAAAAAAAAACCCCAAAAAAAAAAAATGTAATAATTTACGGATAAATAGCATTTACCGTGATATCTGCAGCTGGTGCCACATTAACAACGTATCACCATGATGGGTTTATTTACTGCATAATTACAGTAGTTAAAGGATATTGCTGTTGCTGCTGTCGTTCAAAATTAGATTAACAACTATTAAACTCGATCGCTAGCGATTTTATTATTGAATATTTTTTAGTAATGACAAATCTCTTCAACAAGGTACAACCCGTGTTTACGTTTAATTTAAGACGTGACGTAAATTTACGCTGCTCAACTCAAGTAGTAGATTTAAGTCTACGTGAAAAATGTATGTGGACTATTATTTTAAAATGTTTGCTAGACTGTCCACTGTGCATATATATTATTAATAAAATAAAATAAAATAAAATAGATAGACCGACAGACACAGATATATAGATGAATGGCTAGATAGATAGGTAGATAGAGAGATGGATAAACAGATATATATATATATATGTATATGTATATATATATGTATATGTATATGTATATGTATATGTATATGTATATGAAAAGCTGAAATTTATTATTGTAATTCCAGGTTACGGAATATCTTCTTTACAAAGAATATAGAAATTTGACTTACTTAAACTTTGCAAAAGACAACTAATAGCAATAAGTAACATTTATACGTACCTTCTCACAGATAAACTTAGCACTTTATTTTCAGCTTTGTATCTGATTTGCAAAACTTCTCTAGCTTTTAGTCGTGACATCTAAAAACCTTTCTAAATAAACTTACCACAAGATCTTTTCTAAAAACCTTTCTAAATAAACTTACCACAAGATCTTTTCTAAAAACCTTTCTAAATAAACTTACCACAAGATCTTTTTTAAAAATCTTTCTAAATAAACTTACCACAAGATCTTTTCTAAAAACTTTCTAGAAAACTTACTACAAGATCTTTTCTAAAAGCCTTTCTAAATAAACTTATGACAAGTTCTTTTCTAAAAACAAATTTTAAATAGACTTACCACAAGTTCTTTCCTAAAAACATATTTCTAAATAAACTTACCACAAGATCTTTTCTAAATAAATTTACCACATCTTTTCTGAAATCCTTTCTAAATAAAACACCACAAGATCTTTTCTAAAAACTTTCTAAATAAACTTCTACAAGATCTTTTCTAAAAGCCTTTCTAAATAAACTTACCACAAGATCTTTTCTAAGTAAATTTACCACAAGATCTTTTCTAAACAAAATTCTAAATAAACTTACCACAAGATCTTTTCAAAAAACCTTTCAAAATAAACTTACTACAAAATCTTTTGTAAAAAGGATTCTTCTAAATAAACTTACCACAAGTTCTTTTCTTAAAAACCTTTCTAAATGAACTTACCACAAGTTCTTTTCTTAAAAATCTTTCTAAATAAACTTACCACAAGTTCTTTTCTAAAAAAAAAAAAAAAAAAAAAACATCCTTCTAAACAATTTACAAGAAGATTTTTTTCTAAATCCCTTTCTAAATAAACTTACAAAGAGATCTTTTCTAAAAAAAAAATTTTCTAAATAAGCTTACTTCAAGATCTTTTCGATGCATGTAGAACAATCTTTTGTAATCATCCATCCACACTTCAGCGACTCGGGCTGAATTTAATCCATGCGTATCCTCATTTCCTGAAAAATTTATAAATTAAATAACTGATTTTGGGTAAATAGTTAATTCTCCTTAGACACAGAAGTCTTCTTATGAACTTTGGTGGCCTGCTTTAGCAAGGACAGTCTACTTTTCAACGTTCTTTCCTACCACCACGGACGTTAATTTGTCCTTCTTTTTGGGGTCTTCTAAAACTCTTCTTTTCGCTATCAGGTTAAAACAACATTTTTTCAGCAGGATTAATATTAATTTTTTTCAGTTCTTTATCTAAACTATTAATGAATGTAACATAAACAGTGCATTTATAAAAACAAAAATTTTTGAAAAACACAAAATAGCCAACATAAGATAATAGCGTTAATTAACAAATCAGCAGTTCTAAGTATATTTTGTATATTTTATAATAATGTTTATATTTCAAATCATCTTTAAACGTTTAATTTACATTACATTATAACTGTCTATCTATGTGTATGCCTACCCGAGCACTGCCACGAGAGCGTTCACATCGCATTCTTTCAAAAGCAATTCATACATTCACATATCAGTGTTATAAGATGCGAAAAAGCTGTTATTCTTAAACCTTGCAAATACGTGCATACAGACAGACTGACATACATATGACGCGCGCACGTACACAGGCACAGCATCTAGGCCACTCTCAGATACTGAGACATTCAGACGTACATGCACTCGTATACGCACGCACGCAAGCATGTACAGATTTAAACATATCCATATTCTCACCTGGAAATGTGTATGGATGACTACCGCGGAAAATATGTCCAACTCTAGAACAAGGTAAAAATTCCATTCGTCCACCACACATCCACACCTGAAATAAAATTCATCATCATCATCATCATCATTATCATCATCTTCATCATCAGTGATATCACAATAGCATTATTAGTCATTATTATCGTTATCATCATCATCATCATCATCATCATCATCATTATTATTATTATTATTGTTGTTGTTGTTGTTGTTGTTGTTGTTGTTGTTGCAGTTGTTGTCATTCCTCTGTCGTTGTCGTTGTTCTGAGACAAGAACTATTAGCATCTGACCAAAAATATTTAAACTTACTCTAAATGATATCTCAAGGTTTTCTCCTCCCCATACTTTCATTCCTGGATCGTAAGTTCCAATTTCAAAGAAATATTTTCTATCTACGGCTAACAGCCCGCCTGCCATGGTGGGTGATCTGTAAATAATACAACAACAACAATAACATTAATAATAATCATAATCATAATCATAATGGTGATGATGGGGATGGTTATGATAACAGTAGTGTAACAGAGTAGCAGTAGTAGTACAAGTAGCAGTGATTGTAGTAAGAGTAATTGGTGGTGATGGTGGTGACAGTAGTAGTAGTGGCTAGAAAGCATAAACCTACTCGACTGGATCCGTGTATTTCCGGTTGACCTTTAACCTTTCCGGAACGGCCCTCCACGTGAAATGCATACTCCAGGAAAATCCTCCGACATCGTAACCGCCATTTTTAGAATATTCTAACGTGTTGTCGTTAATAGCGTCAATTATGGGGCAAATAATAGTTTTTCTATTTTCTTTGATTCTTGCCAAAATGGGCTCCAACCTGGAAAAAAATTAAAGTTAGGAATACGACGTCAAAACGTCCTTAATATCTTCTGATATTAATTATACATACTGCAAAATCTTCTTCTTCTTCTTCTTCTTCTTCTTCTTCTTCTTCTTCTTCTTCTTCTTCTTCTTCTGTTCCAAATTTATCTGATCCTTATACTTTTGCCAGTGATGACCATTAGTCATCATCAGGTAGAGGTAAACATATTAATAATAACTGTAGCTCGTTAATTAACAGTATTCAATTAATCCTACTCAGTGATATGTAATTGTATTTCCTTACGTAAGGTAAAAAAAAAAAAAAAAAAAGATGAAAAAAAAAAAATAGACAGACAGACAAACAGTCAGATACAGACAGACAGACAGACAGATAGATAGATAGATAGATAGATAGATACATACATACATACATACATACATACATACATACATACATACATACATACATACATACATAGATGGGATAAATAGATAGGCAGATAGAGAGATAGATAAACAGATAGATAAATAACAAACAAAACAAACCAAACACGTAAATCAATAAATAAAATACTTGAAAACTAATAACTATTAATATTTTAAAATGTGTTGCTTTACCGTTATATTACTGTTTATTTGTAAATTTTTAAAACGATAAAATAAAATGTTACCATTTAGTGTTGGCTTCACAGTGCGAATCCAGAAATACTATGACGTCACCAGTGGCGACTTTAGCGCCTTCTATTCTGGCGCGAATCAGCCCGCTTCTTTCATTGGTTCTCGCCATTTTGACTATACCGTCAGGCCACGTGGTTGTGACGTAATGTTTTAATTTTTCTCCAAGATGAGCTGAAAGAATGCACGGATATTAATAAATTTTAAATAAATAAATGGATGAGTTGAAGGTCAATAATTACATAAATTAAATATATAAATATATAAATAAATTCTATAATTAATATAAATGACTTCCGTAATTGATTTGAAGTAATTAAGTAAATAAGGAAAAATAAGAAATTAAAATAATAATAATAATAATAATAATAATAATAATAATAATAATAATAATAATAACAATAATAATAATAATTAATAAATAAATAAATAAAATCATTTTTCCAGATATTCTTTCGAGGCAAGTAATAATAATAATAATAATAATAATAATAATAATAATAGTGATGATGATGATCATAACAAAAGATTAATTTAGCAGTCTTACGTTTATCACTAAAGTCGTCTAGAAGGACGACTTCGTGCAGGTACTGTGGTGGTGACCTGTTTATAACGCTGTGAACTGTCCGCAACAACGGTGACCACGCTTCGTTGTGGTAGATGATGACAACGCTGGCGGTGGGTAAATTCTTGGGGTAGGTTATGTTTTTGCACCTGGTAACACACAGTTGTAAAAAAGATAAAAAGATTGTTTTGTTGTTGTTTGTTTCATATTTATTTTTAATTTTATTTAAATATTTTGGAATATGGATTGCATTGCACTGCACTGTATTGTATTGCATAGTATTGCACTGCACTGTATTCTATTGTGCTGTACTGTATTTATTGTACTGCATTTTCTTACTGTATTTACTGAATCGTACTGTACTGTATTGTACTGTATTGTAGTGTACTGTACTCTACTGTATGTAGTGTACTGCACTGTACTATACTGTATTGTATTATATTGCATTGTACTGTACTGTATTGTGTTGTATTGTATTGCATTGTGTTGTATTGTACTGTACTGTATTGTTCTGCATTGTCTTGTGCTGTACTGTATTGTATTGTACTGTAGTGTATTGCACTGTACTATATAGTATTGTACTGTACTGTATCGTATTATATTGCAGTTTACTGTATTGTATTTTATTCTATTGCACTGTAGTGTATTGTACTATATTATATTGTACTGTATTGTATTGTATTGCATTGCATTGTATTGTATTGTTGTATTGCATTGTATTGTACTGTATTGCATTATATTGTACTGTATTGTTTTATACTGTACTGTACTATACTGTTCCGTACTATACTGTATTGTACTGTATTGTATTGTATTGTACTGTATTGTATATTATTGAATTAAATATTGAGCGTGAAACAGAAAATAATATTTTAATTAAATTTACAGTTTAAACAGTATTAAAGTAACAAGATATCTTAGGCGGAGCAAAAACAAGAATACTTTGATCGATAATATATGCTATTTAAAGATGTATGATAGTCTTGTCGACATATGTGTATGTGACTGATTCTTCTCTTCTTTTTTTTAAACACACACAAATATTACAATATCGATGGAGATTATGTCACAGGCAATTTAACTAAACGATTCACCAGAAATCCTTGTGAGATTCAACGATGTAAGTAGGAGGGAAAATTATGCCGCTTAAAACTTGCACAAATCAAGGGCAGATAAGTGCATTTCTAACCGCGGTTATACAGTGACATCAAAATGAATGCAACATGATATTTAGAAGCATTACGTTAATTAATTATCCTAGCAGAATTGTAATACTTTCCTCTCTCTCTCTCTCTCTCTCTCTCTCTCTCTCTCTCTCTCTCTCTCTCTCTCTCTCTCTCTCTCTCTCTCTCTCTCTGTATTTGTATCTGGGTCAAATGTTTATATTGTTTGATGGTAATATGTACATATGTGTTCACGATAAACATTTGGCACTTGGCTGTACACCTACAGATCAAGAAATATAAATTAGAAAATTAATTAAATAAAATTAAACCTATGTTCAAAGCCGATTTTTTACATAGTACACTGGGTAACGTATTAACAACTTGATTTTTATTTTCATTAATAACACAAATTAGGTCAGAAGTTTTCGATTTTGAAATCCAAGTTTATTAACAGCTGCGGTTATCAGATCAGTACTAAGCAACAATAGCCAAGAACAGTAAACATCCAGTAAACATCGAAACGGGGTCTCTGATAATGCTTCGGTCGAAGTTTTAAAGATTTGTTTTTAAAATAGGAAGTATGATCTTGATCATGTACTTTCTTCTTTCGTAAATTAGGCAAACATAAGTGATGAAAGGCAACACAATTATTTACGTTTCATCTTGTTCAGACATACACCTCTACACATATATACACACCTACGCACTCAGACGCACCTAGCACACACAATTCACCAACAAAACCAAAAAATCTTTAAAAATAAAATGATATGACTGTTTTTTTATTTATTTAATTTTGAAGAAACAAATATTGTTCAGGAAATAAAAACCAAATCATACCCGACAAAACAATCCCCAACGTCTGACAAAAGTTTTGAGTTGCTCTAGAAATCAATTTTTAAAATAGATTATGCCTTTAAAAACCTATAAATTTGTGTTATAAAATCCTTGTCGACGTTATATGAGAATGTTTAACGAAAAAAGATGGGTTTTTTTTTTATTTAGTTTTTTTATGCAAAAGATCTCTCTTTTGTGTTATAATAAAAATAAAAAAAAAAAAAATTATAACTATATGAAATGAATTTTTCTTTAATAGATATATTATATATATATCCAAAATATACATTTTTTAATTATATATACATGTAATACGAGTGCATATAACATATTTAAACTAACATACGCAGACACGTACATAAATACGCACGCACACACACAAACATAGTAAATCGGAAACAATCGACTCTTTTCTACATTTTAACATAATTTAAATAACTTTTGAATTTCGTCAAGACTGTTTATAACGTCATGATGGCTGTAGTCATTATTTTCCATTCTGACCACTGATCGTCAACTACCGTGTGGTAAGTAATATTTTGTATATTGTATTATTATTATTATTATTATTATTATTATTATTATTATTATTATTATTATCATTATGCTTTCAAGGAATAGCTTAAGTACAATAAAATTAATTAAATGAAAAATAATAATAACAACAAGAATAATAATAATAATAATAATAATAATAATAATAATAATAATAATAATTTTAATAATAGTAATAATAATAATGAAAGTAATAAAGAAGAAGAAGAAGAAGACGAAATGTAAAAAGAATTAGAAGTTTTTCTTTCTTCAGATGTTTCAGAATGTTATTCTTTTTTATCCAATAAAACTGTTTACTTACAATTTCTTCATGATTACCTGAAGATACCATACGAAGTTATTTTATCCTATCAAACTCGACTTTTTTTTTTCGCGTTGTCACGACAACAACACGACACTCACCTGGGGTCGCGGATGTCCGGTACCGCCCTCTCCAACGAAATCTTGTCGCTAGCAATCCTATTAAAAGCTTCAGTGGGAAATAATTTCACGGCCATTTTTTTTTCTTCTCCTTCTAAATACACCGGTTCTCCGAATTCCCCGAGACCTTTTCTGTCGCTTTCACTTTTCTTATAATCGTTGTATCTTTTGAGTCGCCAAGCAAAAATTTCTTTACTTATGGATTTTTGGTCATCTTTATTCTTTAGCCATTGATTACATATAAAATAAAGTATCACGAGAAAAAGTAGACAGTACACTGTTCTTTTAAACTTTATTCTTCGTACACGAACAAATCTCATGCTGAATCACCAGTATTTCGTTTTTCTAAAAAAAGGAAAGACGTACGCGAAGGCAACATCTGTTGCTTTCTTGCCCATGCGTGAATCCAGGCTGTTGTAGCTGCGACATACACAAGTGTACTATAATGATTTTACTGTTATTTTATCACGTTAAAGTTAATATAAACGTAAATTGGTTGTGCTGTTTTCAATGTCAAAATAAATAAAATAAAATAAAACAAAACAAAATAACATAAAATAAATAAATAATTAATTAAAATTTAAAATCAAATTAAAAATAATAATAAAATAAATAAATTTTTAAAATTTTTTAAATAATAATATGTAAAATAAATAATTAAGCAAAGAATTAATTGTCGACGATGTGAACTGTATAAAGTGTTTGCAGTTATGGCGGATCCTACGTCGTTATGCGCAGGAGCCAACGTCGTTAATTTTTCAGCGGATCCGTTTTGATAGACATTAACTTCATTATCTCCCTTGCTAATTACTTCGTAGAACGCAGGAAAATGTAACTCCTGCATTCTAAAATTTTAAAATAGTGCGCTGAAGAGCATTCCACCGGACCCCCGCTACCAACCCTTTCCGCCGTTATTTCGCATCCCGCCCATATTCATTTCTGCATACGGACCTGACTACTACTACTATTACTACTACAACTACTACTACTACTTCTACTACTACAATTAATTATTCTTTTTGTAACTACTACCACTACCACTGCTGCTGTTACTACTACTACTACTCCTACTACTACTATAACTACTACTACTACGATTACTATTAAAATTAGTTGTTGATGTTCCGCTGATACCAAGCAGCGTATTTCTTTTAAAAACTGTGAGTCGTCTAGTTTTTGAGATGACTCACAGTTTCGTATAAAAATAGTCTGACAGATGTGTGATAATACAATACAAATAAGAATTTGACAATCGTGTTTAGAGAAATATCAAAAATATCAGATTACTTATGACCCGGTTGGTATTTCCAATGTCATGTGTATGAATATAAGTAAACACACACACAAAAACACGCACACACACACACACACACACACACACATTTATATATAATTACAGACATACATTAAGAACACAAGTATGATGAAAATTATAATGATAATTATGATGACGATGAGACTGATTATAATAATGAAAATTATAATAATTATTATAATAATGAACTCAAAATAAAAATAAATAAATAAATAATTAAAAGGAAATAAAATAAATAAAAATGACCATGCCAAATGAATACGTTTATTAATAGAACATCATAAATCTTTGTCGGGCTGTTTTACGAAGTCTGTATTGACTGGCCAGTACCAGGCGAGATTAAAGTGAGAGGAACACTGAACGAAAGTCAGCTGCTGGGTTTCTGCCACAACAGTGAGACAGAGAGCAGTGTTTAGCAGACGTATGGTTCCGTCCTGGAAAACAAAGGGAGGTAATTTGTACATTTTTTTTTTGTACGTGCAGGAAGAGGTGAAAACAAACGGGACATTAACATAGCAGTATAATGATGACGGTGATGATGATGATGACGTATTTGCATAAATGTTGTTTATGGGAAGGATGTGTGTGTGTGTATGCATGTATGTGTGTGTTAGGGTGTGTATGTTTACATGTATGCATGTATATATGTATACGTGTATGTGTGTATACATTATATATCAGTATATGTGTTTATGCATGTATATGTTTGTGTGTTCATATACACTGTGTCTATATATATGTGTGTGTGTGTGTGTGTGCGTACGTGCGTGCGTGTGTGTGGGCTTGTATGTGTCTGAATGTCAGTATGCTCCTATGCACGTGTATGTGTGTACGTGTGAATGAGAGATAGAAAGAGCGTATATGTGTGTATGTAAGTGTGTGTGTGATGTGTAAATATTAAGGTGTAAAAGTGAACATAGATTTGCATATTACTTTTCTGTAAGAAAACTTCTGCATTTTCTCCGAATCCGAGCATTTTTTAATGTTAATGATTAGCTGATGAAGAAAACCCTCAACATTCAAACACCATTCTTGATATCTGATTTCATTCAGATTTGTAGATTCCCATTCTACCTGTAATTAAGACAAAACGTGAAATACTGAGCAAGAATATCACAGACAACAAATAAACGAAATCACTTATCTGGTTTATTCTTTTTTTTCTTTTTTTTTTTGAATCTTTACTGTTCATGCGTAGGAGAGATTATATCACTATCTTTGATAAATCAGTTTTTGGAACTGAAATTATTCCTATCGTTGCATGTAGGAGATTTGAACCAGTATCCCATCAAGCCACAGCCTGATTTTATAAATACATGACTAGAGTAAATGACTTGATGATTATTATTTGGTAGAATGATGCTGATGATCGTGAAGATGATAATAATGATAATGATGATTATGATCATAACAGTTGTAGTAGTCGTAGCAGTGGTAATAATGGTAATAGTAGTAAAGTTGTAATAATAATTACTATGATGGTGATGACGATAATAATAATCGTAATAACTACAACTAGTTGAAGCACTAATAATAATAACAAATAAAACAACAATAATTCAAAACAATAATAATATGAATAACAGCAACAACAACAACATTAATAATAATAATAATAATAATAATAATAATAATAATAATAACAACAACAACAACAATTCAATACATACCGCTGCATCACAATCGTTAACAACGGCAGTTTGGAAATAGTCTGTAGAAGACTGCAGACACATGTATGTTGAACTATGTCGTATCTGTATTAAAACATTACAGTTTTCTTAATGAACTGACGAAGTACAGAGTGAAGATGAAAGAAAGAAATATTAGTAGTTGTAATATCTATAGTAATCCTGATAGTGTATTGCAGTACTGATTGCAGTAGTTGAAGTGTTTTCTATATTAGAAGGATTATGGTAGTGGTTGTGGCAGTAGTAGTAGTAGTAGTAGCAGCAGCAGTAGTAACAGTATTGATGACAATGTATGTTGTAGTAGTTGTAGTAGACGGAGTAACAGTAGCTCGTAGATAACGTAGAGAACGTACCTTACCAAGGTAGGTTCCTGACCCAGGCACATATAACTCTGGATATACGTTTTTCAAATACCAGTCAAAGTTTTTACACTTTAACTTTTTTCTCAACGCTAACCTGTCTGACACATCACCCTGAAATTAACAACAACGACAGTAGAAACTACAACGACATCTACAATAACAATATCAATATTAATAGTAGTAGCAGCGACAGTAGCAGAAACAGTAATAGTAGTCGTAATAGTAGTAGTAGTAGTAGTAGTAGAAGTAGTAGTAATAGTAGTACTAATAGTTGTAACAATAATAATAAATTAATTAATTAATTAATAACAATATTTACAACCAATAATAACAACAATAATAATCACAATAATAGTAGTAGTAGTAGTAGAAGTAGTAGTAATGGTTGTAATAATAGTAGCAATAGTAATAATAATAATAATAATAATAATAATAATAACAAACAGTAACAAAATCAACAGTAATAATAACAATAATAATAACAACAATAATAATAGCGTCAACAACAGCAACAACAATAATAATAATAAAAACAGTAATAACAATAATAATAATAACAACAACAACGATAAGAATAATAATAATAATAATAATAATAATAACAATAATAATAAAACTAACGGCAATGCTGTGTCTATCTGGTTTGTAGAAACGTCTGTAGTTGTCCAGCCAGATCATTGCTACTCTCTTCTTGTTGTTTTGATCCTCTCTGTTTCGGGAGTCGAGGTATGGTGAGGTGGTGCGAAACACGTGACTAACACGAGAACACGGGCTGATCAACACGTGCCCACCACACATCCAAATCTGTCAGATAAATAAATAATTTAATTAATTATTTAATAAGAATAGATATTTTTATATATGCACACACATATCTCTCTCTCTCTCTCTCTCTCTCTCTCTCTCTCTCTCTCTCTCTCTCTCTATATATATATATATATATATATATATATATATATATATATATATATATTTTTTGTTGTTATTATTATTATTATTTGTAGTAGTAGTAGTAGTAGTAGAGAAGTAGTAGTAGTAGTAGTGGTGGTGGGAGTAGCAGTAATAGTAGTTGTATTCTTAATAGTAGTAATTAGCAGTAATTGTTGCTGTTGTTGCTACTGTTGTTGTTTCTTGTTATTGCTGTTGCAATAATAGGAACAATAATATTTTTACCCTGAATGATATTTCTAAGTTTTCTCCTCCCCAGATTTCAAAGTGGGGGTCGTAGCTGCCCAAGTGAAGAAAATATTTTTTCGATATTGCGAAAAGACCGCCGGCCATTGCTGGAGATCTAAAGCAAATAAAACAAAACAAAACAAAACAAAACAATAAAATAAAATACAATATAATATAATAAAACAAAAACGAAAGATAATAAATGAAAAATACGCAGAACATTTCTGAAACAACTTACAGAAAAGGATCGTACGGAAATTGTCTCAAATCTTTTATTCTCTTTGGAATTTGTGTCCACTTAAATGTCATCGTCCTTATCTCGAACACACCGAGGTTGTTGTCTGCGTTGCTAATTTCAAAATTATTAGAGTCAATGACGTCGATGGTGGGTGCAATGACGTTGCTTTCGTTCTTATAGACCTCTATAATAAGAGGTTCGAGCCATCCTGAAAGTGTAAATCAATAAAAGTCTTGACAAATAAATAAATAAATAAAATAAAAACAAAAATAAATTTAAACCTTATTTTTAAGATATTGAATTTTAAATTCCTTAGAAATTTAGGTCTCAAAATGATAATATTATGACACAGGTAATATATATATTTTTATTTATTTAATTTTATTTATTTACTTGTTTTACTTTATTTTATTTAACTTTATCTCACTCGTATCTTTATTTATTTCATTTTATGTACGTTTAAAATAAAGAACTTCTGAGACTGTCCTTTAGATTATATTTAATAATGAGTCAATTTAAATAGACAAGAGAAGAAAGAAAGAAAGAAAGAAAGAAAGAACGAGAGACAACATATACGAATTTACATACACAGACACAGAGAGAGAGAGAGAGAGAGAGAGAGAGAGAGAGAGAGAGAGAGAGAGAGAGAGAGAGATTCAAAACAAACCGTCAGCACATTCACAGTGTGAATCAAGGAAGACCAGAACAGAGGCTGTTGCCATGGACACACCTAACAGTCGCGCACGAACCAGACCCAGCCTCGTTTTCGATCTGATAATTTTCACTTTGTTGTATTTCGAGAAATATTTATCCAAGGGTTCCTTCAAGTAATCTGAATAATAATAATATTGATGATAATAATAATAATAACATTTAGTAATAATAATTTAAGTATATGGACTGGAATAAGCTATCTGAACACTTTAATATTTTAATGTTAGTATTTTTGTATTTTCACTTTTATTTATTTTTATTTCATTTCATTTTATTTATTTATTTATTTATTTATTTATTTATTTTATTTATTTATTATATTATATTATATTATATTATATTATATTATATTATATTATATTATATTATATTATGTTAGTATTTTGTTGTTGTTTTGTTTTTCTCTCTCTCCTTTTCTTAAAAAAAACAACTAACAAATATATTAAAACAAAATAGCATTTTTTTGTTTTTGGGGGGGTGTTTAACACATTTAGCAAAAAAAGAACAACAACAACAACAAATAATAATTAATTAATTTATTTTATTTTAATTTTATTTTATTTTATTTTATTTTATTTAATTAAACATTTTTAAAATAGTAAAATCTTTTTTCTTTTTTTTTTCAAAAATATGAAAAAACGCAAATAAATGAGCTAGCGGCTTGCTTTATTGGTGTTGGGCGGGTAACTAAACAAAAGGACCAGGTTTGTTTCACCAAGAAAGCTGATATACATGACAGAAATAAATAACCTAAATTAAAATAAGCACTTGGTGGATCTTTTAACAGCTGGAATGAACATCGTAATTTCCCTTCCGATAAAATAACAACAACAGCAGCTGCAACAACAACAATAACGTACAAATAATAATAATAACAATAATAATAATAACAATAATAATAATAATAATAACAATAACAATAATAATAATAATAATAATAATAATAATAATAAGAAGAAGAATAACTACGATTATTTTAATTAGCATAAGATTTGCTTTTGCGGCTAAATGAATAAATGTACAGCAGCAGGTGCAACAGGTACTAAGACAGAGCAACAACTACTACAACTACAGCAGCTAGTACTACTTCTACTTCAGTACTAACAATAGTATAAATAAATAAAACAAAATTAAAAAACAGAAAACAACAAAAACAAATCTGTCTTACGTCAAACCATTATGACGTCATAAAGAAAACAATACATACTGTCATAGGGACATACCAGATTTAGAAGAATCGTCTACTAGAATAATTTCTCGTAGCAGACTTTCCGGTGTTCTGTTCAGCACGCTGTGTACAGTTCTTAGTAATGTGGACCACGCCTCATTGTAAAAACATATGATAACAGACACTGACGGAAGGTCGGATGGGTATACTCTTTCTTTACATCTGGAACATAAGGTAAGTACAAACAGTTTTTAAAAAAAAGTACCATTATGCACATTTAGTAGTAATTTTATTTATTTCTACGTTTTGTTTTGTTTTGCTTTTATTACAAATATTTTATTTATTTAATGCGACGGAATAATGATGATGATGTAACTATTGACTTAAGCAATGATCATTGTAATACTGAAGACAATAATAATGATCATAATGATGATAACAATCATATTAGTGATGATAGTTACGATAACGAACGATGACGACGATGGTGTTACCGATGTCAGTGGAGATAACGACAGTTATTTTGATAATGATAACGAATATAACGACATCGATGGTGATGATGATAACGAAGATAACGACAGCGATGTTGATGATGATGATGATGATGAAAACGTACTCTTTTTGTCTGAAATCTGGAACAGATCTGTGAAGGGAGATAATATCAGATACGTATTGATTGAAATAGTGGTTCTTCCAGCCTTGTGCCACTAGACGTCGCTGTTCCGTCGTCAGGCTTTGATTGTCCAGAATGACTGGTTTACCCCAAGCGCCTAAAATTATATAAATATAATACATACACACATACATACATACATACATACATACATACATACATACACACACAAACATACACGTACATACACACACGTACACACATACACGTACGTACATACACACAAAGTCATACATACATACACTTACATACATACATACACACACATACATACACACACATACATATATACATTCATACATACTTATATACATACATACATACATACATACACACACGATCATACATGCATACATACATACATACACACTCATACATCTCAACATACATGCATACACACACACACATGCATGCATACATACATACATACATACATACATACATACATCGAAATAAGAATCGTGTTTGGTAACCCATTTAGAGGTTACCACAAAACAGCACCTGGTAACCTACAGGTTACCCACAAATTTATCAAGTTTACGATTCCCATTATTATTGTTGTGAGATCCCTAACTTACATGCATTGGTGAACAGTATAATATATTTGTTATTTATCCATATCATTGTTCTCATTGTATTAATACTTTGTGTATAGGTATAGTGTACTGCATTTAATAACTAAACAATACAATAAAATAAATCATGACAATTTGTGTTGTTTTTATTGTTTTACTTAACTCATCAAACAATATTGATATGAGAATCTGAATGATGAACTTGTTTCAGTTAGCACTGTGAGTTGCTGTACATACATACATTCATACATACTTAAAAACACTTACATACGTACATTCATACACACATACACAGACATATATATATATATATATATATATATATATATATATACATACATACATACATACATACATACATATATTCTTACACACTTATGTGCAATATTTTATGTGTATGTGTGTGTATAGATGAATGTGTGCATGCACATTTGTATATATGTAATTATATATGTACCTTTTTAAAGTAGGTATGTCTGTTTGTGTACGTATATGTTTGTCTATCTTATCTGTGTTTCTGTGTAACAGCAACAACAACAATAGTATTACTACTACTACTACTACTACTACTACTACTACTAATAATAATAATAATAATAATAATAATAATAATGAGAAGGAAGAGAAGGCGAATGATAAAAATAATAATGATAAAAGCTCTGATTGTAATAAAAATTATAAATTTTTACCTGGCTGGTTCTGTATTAGTAACTGTGTTCGTTTCCATAACGACGTTTCTTTCTTAAAATAGTTTTCCGTTGTTCTGTAGGTTTTTTATATACATTCTTTATCGCTTCACTCAGATGATTGTGCTCGTGCACTTTAGTGTCACTTGTGACGTCATTTGAGCGTATCGTCACCACTTCCATTTCATGACTAAAATTAACACATTCTACGATAAGAACTAGCAGCCAAATCGCAGGCAAAATAATTAGAACAGTGTACTTCAAAAATCGCTTACTCCGGAACCTTTTGCCTAAAAACATCATAATTAAATTTTAAAAACCGCAGTTTTATTAAACTTCCAGTAAAATTATTTCTTCATAGCACTTCTTTCACTTGTTGTCTTTGAAGCTGGGTTTTATCTCCGAATATCTACTTTCTCAGACGCCTCAACTTTTTGAACTCACTTGTGAAAAGAATAGATATGTCCCTAAAGAACTTCATTCTTTTTTTTCTTTTTCTCTCTCTCTCTCTCTCTCTCTCTCTCTATTTATTTCTTTATTTATTTCATTAATTTGAAACCGGGATTTAGTCATCAATAATTAATAAGAAATTTAAAAAAAAAAAAAAAAAAAAAAAATAAATCCAGAAAGAAAGTTTGGTTTTTTAAATTAAAAAAAATATATAAAAACCAGCAGTTTCATTATATGCCCAAATAAAACGAACATTTTGAATTTCCGAGAATTTACCAGTCTACTACTAACATTTTAATCCGGAACGTAATTGTTTCCTAGTAATCCTGTAAGCCAGTTTTTGTTAAAATCTCAAATACGAAATAAACAGTACTAGAAAACTGTTTTCAGAATATCACAAATACGGACGAGTTCATATAACAAAAAAACAACAACAGCATTTGCCTTTTTCCGATTTCTTTCTCTGTTCGTTTCCAAGTAAGATATTATTTTATGTTTTAAAGGTTAATCCTGAACTAAAACAATTTCGACATAAAATTCAAGAAGCAGGAATATTAAATAATAATAATAATAATAATAATAATAATAAAAGGTGAATTTATGTAGCGATAAAAATAGATACCGAAATAATGGGAGATACCGTTTAACCTAGATAAGGAAGAAAGCGAAAGAAAATAAAAATAAAAATTATTATGACACTAACTTCACAAAGGTTTTGAATTATTCCTATCTCTTAGTCACGTTATTTTCTTATTCGGTTTTCCTTCTTCTTTTTTTTAAAAGGACATCGTGTTTTCGTCTAAAAATTTCAGAAATATCTCCTCTTTTTAACCATGCACAGTGTATGAGTCTTCTAATTTAATATGGCGAATAAAATAATCACGAAAACTTATGAAACTATTTTTAATAATCACGGTCTTCCTTTGTTCTGTATCCTGGTCATAAATTGTATCCTGATAATGTACTTAATCCTGATCGTGTATATATATATATAGATCACATGCTGTATCCTGATCTTGTCTGTATCCTAATCGTGTACTGACTGCATCATTATCATGTAATGAATCTTGATCATAAATTGGATCCTGGTTGTATAGGTATCCTGATCATACATATAATCGTAATCATGTACTATATCCTGATCGTGTCCAATTTCAGAGAAGCGTTTTCTTCTTTGCGAAGCCTTTTAAACGCGTATTTTCTGTTATATTTTTAACTGGCTGTTCTGAGTCACAAAATATTACAATCACGAAGGCTTTAAAAGTCTTTCCTGTGTTGTTACTTTGTTTCAGTGTATTTCCAAGACTCCTTTACGAACTGATTTTAAATGTGTATTCCTCCGTTGCAAATGTTCTATTTTACTATTGTACCTTCGCAAATATTTCAAAAATATATCCTCTGTTGTTACATCTTACTGAACTTTTCTCCTGTTTCGAATTCTAACCATTCAGTTGTAGCCTCTTCTCAGAAGCTGGGTTTTGTCTCTGTCTATCTTTCAGTTACGGCCTACGTTTTTCACGTAATGAACAGCGGACTGGACATTTCTGTTCTTTGTTGACAAAGTGAAAATATTTGTATGTTTGTGTTGTTTAGGCCAGCACACAGCAAGCGGCAAGTGTAACCTCGTTGTGCAATTATTAACTAGCGAGCTGAGTGTGACCTTTCTCTCGTTAACATGCGCGTGACAGAAATGAGACGTGCCTTCTCCGCTATTCGATCCTGACACTTTTTGTACCAACACCAAATCTTCAAATGTTTCTTTTCCTTGCGAAATCTGAGCTTAAAATATAAAATAAACAAACAAACAAACAAAATATATATATATATATATATATTAAAATAACGTTAATAAATAAAGAGATTAAAATATCCACGTGTTTATATTTTATACTTATACCTAGGAATTCACATTACTATAAACAGAATTTCAGAGATTTATTTATTTATTTATTTACATATTTATTTATTTATTTATTTATTTATTTAAATTTAAATATTAAAACATTTTATTGTTCTCAGTTAGTTTGATGGTTTATTTCTCTGATAGGGATATGAGATACGATTTGTCTTTCTCCACCGGTTGCACATATTTGATATGCATATATTAATATAAAATATCCATAAAACGACAGATGGTGAAGATTATTTGTTTTGATACATATATACATGTATGTCTGTCTGTGTCTGTGTGTATGTATATATATGTATACACACCCACAAACACACACACACATTGACATAAACGTATACTGTCTTAAACCGAGTTGCAATTGTCATTCGATCTGAACAGGATAAAGCTGATATTTTAAGACAATAACTAGTTATATCTTTTATACTGCAATCCTAAATAGCACAAAAATTAAATGAAATTAAATAATGTTGTATTTGTTTGTTTTTGTTAGTCTGACATCTCTCGAGAGTAATAGTTTCACGTATATTGATTTCGTTGTCGCCCAAAAAAATAAATAATAATAATAATAAAAGATATAAAATAATAATAATAATAATAATAATAATAATAATAATAATAATAATAATAATAATAACAACAACAACAATAATAATAAATAAATAAATAAATAAATAAATAATCAGCTATACATTAAAACAATTTTATTTCTTATTTTTTAAATGAAAACTGTTGAATTACTTTTTTCTTCTTATTTTTATTTATATTTTTATGGGGGTTTTTTTAAATCTAAACTAGAGAATGAATTTGGATTATTGTAAATAATACTGAACAATTATGTGCAATAATTTCAACATGAAATGAACTATATTATAAAGAAGAAAAAGTGTGCACGCGCTGGTTATGGTCACAACGACCTACCCTGCTCCGAGTATTAATTCCCCGTAGCTATAGTAACCTTCTTTACATTAATTAAAAGGGAAGTGCATGCAGCAACACCAACGACAGCTATATTATGAATGAAGACATATTTTCAATGCTCGAGGCGTTAAGTACAAGTCGGTGTCACTTACAGAAAACCGTCTGCTTTTAATTGTGCTACGTACGTCATTATGATGTCACTGACACAATCAATTTCATTTAGTTTTTTATTCATAAATGTTACTGTTGCGAGAGTTTTAATTTTTTTTTTTTTTTTAGTTTTATTAACTACCAATTCAACCAATTTCTCTCTCTCTCTCTCTCTCTCTCTCTCTCTCTCTCTCTCTCTCTCATATTGAAAACTGTTTACTCGACAGTATTGCAGTCATGAATCATTGGTATTAATATTTCATAATACAACATGTTTTTTTTCTTTCTTTCTTTTTTTTTTTTTTTTTTAATTTAAATAATTTATTCAGTTCCAGTTGCATTACTGATTTTTTAAGAATACAATTTTAAACTGGCACAAATAAAATAAATTTATAACCAAAAAACAACAAGAAAATTATTAATAACAAAACCGCCACCATCACCATCACCATGAACAACAACAACAATATAATAACTATATAAATATTCGTTCTCTACTGTTACTGTTTTGTGAATGCGTTCCTTGTTTTGTATGTCGGCCTATTCTGTGTATGAGTAAGTGTTTTAACAGAAGGCATATAAATATTAATAAATTATGAGAGAGAGAGAGAGAGAGAGAGAGAGAGAGAGAGAGAGAGAGAGAGAGAGAGAGAGAGAGAGAGAGAGAGAGAGAGAGAGAGAGAGAGAATTAATCTAGTAAAAATAATTTACCTGCTCGGTGAAAGGAGATGAAATCTCAGACTGTTTTTCACTTTGATTTACTTTCTCTTGGATCTCACCTTTGCTGAGTCAGCGGAAACTGAAGAAGCATTAAGCCAGCGATGCATAACGTTCTTGTGTTATGTACAGTCATTTATGTCATTAAAAAATAAGCATGACGATACGAACACAAACTCACACATATATTTTTACACATACACACATACATACTTCGTACGTTTATATATACATATACATACACATACATACATCCACACATACACAATGCCAAGAACAAAAAAAAAAATTGTCGAAGGTTTTAATACGATTTTGAATTTTGATAGATTGTTTTTTTCTGATGAAAATGTATAAAGACTGATAAAAAAACACAAATGTATGTAAGAGAATGACAAGCTAATAATATTAGATTTCATTTGTAAATGTTAATAGATATCATATTTATTCACACCGTATTTGAATGACTAATATTATATTTTAGGACTTTTTTTATGTGATTTTATATAATTTATATAACTGTATAATACAGTATGTATAACATTAATTAATTGTAACAGTCCGAAGAGCAATTAAAAAAATACTGTGTTTAGTGCCGGACGTACAGATTATTTTGGTGTCGTCCCGGGACGGGAAGGAGAACTTTTTTATTATTATTATGATTATTATTATTATTATTAAAGTACCAATATGTAGAGTAATAAAACTTCAGGGAAATAAAATGATTAATTATTGGTCTAGATGTTCATTATTGCAATACATTCCGTATTTTTTTTTTTTCCCCGAAATTAGAAGCGTTTATTTTGTAAACTTATTTTATTATTGGGGATAGTACTTTTTCATAATATTATAATATCTTTCTCTAAAATGGTCAAGGCCTCATGTGTGTGTGTGTGTGTGTGTGTGTGTGTGTGTGTGTGTGTGTGTGTGTGTGTGTGTGTGTGTGTGTGTGTGTGTGTGTGTTAAAAAATATAAAACAAGCAATCAAAAGTAATGAACGAACGTGTATTTTAACGGACACAAATTAATAAACTTCTAATTCCGGTTTTCCCGAAACCGGATAAATAGTCAGACTGCTGAAACCATTTCGTGTAAATAAACAGAATGGAGAGAATGAAAAACCTACACCTGGTCTGTTTATATCAAAGCCACTGTTTTCTTTGTCTTGTAATCCCGGCAGTGTAACCATTAATTCATTGTATTTATATCTGTACTGCACTGCAGCATCGGCTCGTTACTGACAGTCTTTCCACTGCGCACGCTCTGAAACAGTGGAAAAGTAATTTACGAGTCAAGAGTGTAGAATATACGTTTATAGCATTAAATATATAAATACTAATAAATAACAGAGAGAATAAAGCACATATAACACACTCACATAACATAACACGTATTTGACAGACAAGCAAATACGTTTGTCATATAAATGTGTATGCAGTATTTCATTTGATTTCCCGCCTCGACCGCCACCACGTTTTTTAAAATTAATTGATTAGTACTATTACATAGAGTGCTGGAAATGTCAATCCATTCCTTTTTTATTTATTTTTTTTTTTTTTTTTAAATATTCATTTTATTTAATTTTTTATTATTTTATTTTATTATATTTTCTTATTTATATATTTGTTTTATTTTAGTAAAAATTGAGAAAATGTCGGGGAAGAAATACCTGCCTCTTCGATAAAATCAAAACAACAACAATAATAATAATTAATTAATTAATGCGCCAGGTATGCCTCGGAGACGAGATTAAGGTCAAGGCTAAGAAATCAATAAGTGCAACAGTCGCGAAATCTACAGTCATGCAGATTATTCGGGTTATGGCTGACTAATTAACAAAAAATCTAATTAACTCCTCCACCCAGAATGACATTAATTAACAAAAAACTGAATATGATTGATGAATTTCACGTAAGTCGTCCGCAATCATTAAATATATAATACAAGCGCTTAATCTTGGATTTTAAGCTAACCAATCTTTTCTTCACATCTTCAGTTTGTATCCGCCATTGTAACAAGCATGTATAAAATTCTTGTTTGCAACGTTTAAATCGTGTCAAATTTATAAATATTTTTATTTCAAATGAAGTAACGTTTCAGACTTTTCAAACTTTTATTTTATATATATAAGAAAGAAATGTATATAGTTTTAAATTCCAATTTATCGGTTCTGATTTATCTCGTTTCTTTATATTAAAATAAGGCTGTTATTATGTCTGGAAGAAATTATATAAAATATTCAATTAAAATTTTAAAATAAAACAAATGAAATAATAATAAGAAGAAGATGAAGAAATAAATAAATACAAACAAAGAGAAGAGTAAAATCATAATTATTTTTTTGTTTTTTTCCACTCACCTAACCTGCATACAAAATTAAAATAATAAAAATTGAAAATGAAGCCATAGTTATAATTATCAAAACTGAAAAGTGTGACAACATACACCCCACAACCAATGTTTATTTCATTACTAATTTCAAATTTATTCAATAACTCTAGAAACACATTTAAAACGCAGACAGATAGAAAAGTAATAATAAAATAAAATATAAGTAAAATAAAATAAAATATCAAACAGTGGAAGCAAAAATAGAAATAAAACATTAATTCAATGTTTTTGTTAGATTGATGATCCTTTCCCTGAAATTTCCATGGAGCAGAAATAGTCGTATGTTAGCTTTCAAATTGTTTTCCGTATACAAACGTTATTTTATGCACAGAATTGTTTAAAACTATATTAAAAAATCCTGCATTCTATCTGTATATGCTGTTATTGAAAAATGTAAATGGAATTCATATTTAGATTTACAACCTATTTTCAGGCTAACTCCTTAAATCCTAAACCCTCACAATATGGAAACCCAAATCACATCCCTCTAAGTAAGGGATTCTCAATCTGTATTATTATTGTAATTGAAACAACAGTTAATACTAATAATAAATAAAAAAATAAAAATATTAACAGTAATAATAATAAGAAGAAGAAACATATTTGTTGTTTGTTTATTTCTGGATATACTGAATGTCCTTGTTATGTATAGAGAAAAATGAAACTTACCTGAACAAGAGTGGATGTAAAAAGAAAACAAATAACCAATGAATTGTCTAACTACTTTATTTATTAAACAGCGTTCTCACAATTTGACAAAACAGAAGTCTTTCACAATGGAATGCAAATACATTTATAAAAGCTTGTGATTTCTGTTCCAAAAAAGGCCATTTTTATCAAAAACAAATGTCGCATAATAGAATCATACATATAGAATATATTTATGCAATAAAAATTTTAATTAGCAGAAACTGATAAAAATACATCTGCAAAGATAACAACTGCTTAAGATGAATATTACAAAAATGACAATTATTAATTAATTAAAATTGTCCAAATGGAGCGCCGTATTTTAAGTTTTATTTTTAAAAAAAAATATTAAAAAAATAATGATACATTTATCTTACGAAAATCTATTGAGATCTGATGATATAAAAATTCTTATGCATTACTGTAATTCATTAATTTATTATTAAATTAAACTTAGGTAATACCTTTTCTATTTAGTTTATGGCTGTTTGTTGGGTTTTTTTGTTTGGTTTTTTAAAGTAGTAAAACAAATTGAAAATAAACCAAAATTCCACATTTCTGAAAAGCAAATGTAAACAAAAATTAAAAATGAAGGGTGATTACATGATGAATATAAACTATTTAAAAAGAAATATTATGAAATAAAATATTAAATAAATAGTTTTATTTGCCAAAATCTAATACTGAAAAACAAAAAAGGGACACTGTCATAGTGTATTTTGTTTCATGTATAACAGAATCAAATTCTTTTGACGTATGGAAGCAGTTATGTTCTTTATCTAAATTACAGAAATTATTATTATTTTTTTTTTTTTTTTATTATTTTTGTAAGAATAATATATTCATTTTCATTTCCAAGAATTTGTTACCAAACCATTTCATTTTTAACACGAATCAGTACATCAGTTGCATTTAAAACACATATGTAATAAAAATTTATGTATGTTTATATCAAAAGGTAAATTTGTTCTGTATACCAACAAGTGCTGTATAATTATGACATTAAGTATAAATTGGCCCTCATGACTAGAACTGTATTGCATATAAAAACAGAAAAAAGTATTAATAAAATAAATAAATAAATAAAAATAAACAAACATTAAAAAATACATATTATCCCAGCACAATGATTTTTTTAAATTAAAAATACACTAAAGGGAGATAACTATATTGCACTACAGTTAACTACTTCGACATGAAGATTACACCAAAATATTAAATTGCTAGGAAACAAGAGATGATCATGATCAGTAATAATATTAGCTGTGTATAGCAGTCAATGGTGCTTTCTGGAAGACAGACAAAGCAGTGACTCCAAAATAAACAACGTGTATGTTATAATTATTCTACTAATGGCATTTCCTGGTTATAAAAGTTTGAAAATTTGGAACCTGTTCAGATTTATAACTGGATGTGAAATAATCACATATTTAATTCTGCTTGTAAATTTGGTTTTAAACACATTTGTTAACAATAATAACTGAATAAAAGAGATCAGTGCAAGATTATGATTAAAATGTTCAAATATTAATATATAATTAAAGATAGCATATCAGGCATCTAAGTATTCCAAAAAAAAAATAATAATTAATTTCACCCTGGTGTCTAGAAAACAGTAAACATGAGAATACAATGTTCAAACAATGATTAAAAGTTATCAAAGACAAGATACCAGTGTCAAATCAAATGTGTGTTTTTTTTCTTAATAAATTCTGTAAATTCATATTGGTTACCTAGAAAACATATCCAAGTGAAGTCAGCTTTACCTTTTCAGACAAAAAGAAACATTTTTCAATATATAAATTAAAAAAGAAAATACAGAGAAGTAGGTTGAAAATACAAATAGTGGCAGATGTAATTAAGTTACGAAAGGCCAAGTAATGATCACAAAAATATTTACAGTGCTTAAATATTTGACGCCCCCCCAAAAAGGTTATTAAACTATTACATACAAAAATATGGCACAAAAAATAATGTACCAAAAGAATAATTTCAAAGAAATGCTCTTTGTAAAAATTATCTTTAATATATATATTTGTTTTTAAAATTAAAACCAAAACAAACTGAACCAGCAGTGCACATTTTGTTTTGTATGTGTAAAAGTTTTCATATTAATAATATAACACTATTTTTGTAAAAGCAAAATTTGAAAGTGCCATTATTAATATATTAAATAGACCAAACCCATGTAAACTACACTGTGAAACCAAACTAACATAAAACTTGAGCAAACAGACAAGACATATTATTCTAAAATTAATATCTTACAGTGGGAAAACAAACAAACAAAAAATTAAAAAACCCATTAAAGGTGAAGGAATTTGTAAAACAAAACTAACAGAAATTCTGACAGAACTGAAGTGAATGAAAAATACAGTAAGATCTAATAGCAAAAAAAACATTTAGCACCAGTCACAGTAATAATAATAAAATGGCTTGAAAAAACAAAAATAAAAATATTTGTTTGAGCACAGTGAGTCAAAAATCTCTATATATATATATATATATATAAAAATGCATTGCACAAAAAAAAAATAATGAAGGCACATATAAAGCAAAAACTTGTTTTTCTGTTCTTTTTTGCAAAAAAATATCACCTTTAATAAAATTACAAGTGAATCATATTCCATCGCTAAACATCGAAATGATGACTCTAAAGAGAATAATGATAGAAGCAAAGAAAAAGTACAAAAATATTTAATATTCTAACAGTTGTTTTTAAAAGCAGTATTGAAGAGATTATGAAAAATGTACAAAACTGATGAAAGAAATTTATAATATACAGTCAGAAGCTGTTTAAACAAATATATTTAAGTTGGTGACACAGCAGCATTATGCCTCAAATTTAAATATTGTTATTTATTATCAATATTTACTACTAATAAAGTATTATAATTTCAAGGTCATAAATTCTGAGGTGTAAATGTTTTCTCGTTATGCTGACACCTCTCAATAATTTTTCATTCTGCATTACTTTATTCAATAAATTAAAAATAGATCTTAACAATCATTATTTTATAGTCATAAGCTATTTATCAATGGTGTAAATTAAATATACTTATTAGTATTGCCACCTTAACTTAAATATACTTTTTTGACAAAGCCAATAATTTTATGAACAAATTTGAAAATTGTACAACAGGTTATAAATGAGTATCAAATCTAAAAAAATGACCAGGAACCATTGAGTATTGCACTAAATATCAAAGCAGGGGTGGGGGAAATTAATAACCTAGTTTATTTTATGAAAATAATATAAAATAATACAAATATGATTGTTATAACATACATGAGATATTTTGTAAAAGAAAAAACAAAAAAATTAACAAAATGGCTAGTAACAAACCCAGTGAAAAGGTTAGTAAAATGTATAAACACATACTGATTGCATAACACATAGCAAGAACAAATTAAAAAAACAATTAAAACACTTACAATATTACTGATTTTGTTTACCGTATTTTTTTTTTTTTATTATTATTAGTTTTTTTTAGTATGCTGAATATCAGCAATATGTAAGCCATAACCATAACAACCAAATTTGAGATTATATTAAGTTTTTCTGCAAATTGAGATTTTTTTTTATTTTTATTTAAGTTGTTTGAGATCCAATTTAAACTTTGTAAGTCTTCAGATTAATTTTTCAAATATGTTTCAATGATTAAAAATAGTTAACCTACTTTATAGTTTTAAAGCAATATTTCTTTTATTTCATTTTCAACATAACTTTTATCACAAAATGACTAATTTTTAAGCTGTAACAGAAAAATTTAAACTGTTAAAATTAAGTGAAAATAAATTAAAATGTCAGATGTTTTTATCTGATGTAGTTAAATAGAAGAAAGAGCATTATAAATTGTGATTAATGAAGTAATTATTACATTAAATTACTATTTTGAAGCAACTATCATTTCACTTCAAATTCAACTTTTCACAACACAATGACAAAAAAAAAGGCACAAATGAATGTAAATTTGTTTTAGTGGCAAAATATAAATTCAGGCTTTTTAGGGAAAACATTTTTTATCTTGTGTGGCATTCATACACTGATAATTTTCAAAATTGATATTTTTTTTTTTTTTTTTTTTAAATTTGAAGAATTATTTAAAAACAGAAAAATGTATACCAGAACTACAATGCTATTCAAAATTTTTTTGACTTAAAAGCTGTAAATGTTCATTTCAGAATGATCAGTATAAAAAGTTGCATACAAAAGGTAAAAAACCAAAAACTACTTATATTTTTATAGCAGGAGTTTGCTATCAAAAATAAGCTTTTCACTACTTACTACTGAAGACTACTAGTACAAGTTAAAGAAAAAAAAGTAGCAGTATCAAAATTCATTACTACAATACTAATGTTTCTTTAAAAACAAGACATCTGCACTGCATGTAAAACATTTATAAGCCAAACGTACATGAATTGTCCAATTTTATTTTTATTTATCCACAAAAGAAGTTACAAAGAACAAAATATCCTATGGTCTACTCTGCATGTAAAACAGTTAAATATTTCTAAGCTAAATATCATAGAATTATCCATTTTTTTTTTTTTAATGATTTTATCCAAGAAAAATGATGCACTAAATGACACAGTGAAGAAATATTTACTTCAGGAACATAGAAAACAAAAATGTTTTTGATGTTAAATGATAGGTCTAATACTACTTACAAATATTGTGAATATCAAGTCCATAAATACAGATATAGCAGGACCGACAAGGAAATTCTGCAATTTTAGGAGACCAATGCATAAGCTTTAATATATTTACCAAGTCCGAAATAAAGGAAAAAATATCTTTCTAACTTCTGTTGTCGTGCATAACATCGTCTTGCTGTATTCCACACCATCACCATTATCATCGCTGGTGCTGCTGTTTTTGTTTTTATTTACTGAGCAGCAACTTCAGTCTTGGCAGGCTCAACATCAGCTGCAACAATCTTTTCATCTGTGACTTTCTCATCTGAAACCATTTCCTTCTTTTCTTCTGTGTCTGTTAATATAAAAAAAAAACACAACCAATTAATGGATGCCTTAATGTGAAACTAAGACTATCAAAACTTATAAAACCTGACAATTACAAAAAAAGAAAGAAAATGAAGTACTGCTTAATGTATAAATTAATAAATGGAGAAATGAAATGTTACTAGTCAAAGCTTTTCAAATGAGCAGTGGGTCATTATGACATTATTACAATGCATTTTATCAAATTATTTTTATCCAAAAAATAAAATGAGACATTTAATGAAAACTGGGAACAGCTTTATTCAACAGTGACATCTAGAACATAGAAAGCCAATGGACAATATAGTACTAGTCAAGCAATGTTCTATAATCTAAAAATAATTTACCCAAATCCAATTGATTTTTAAAATATTCTCTAAAATATCAAACTTTGTCTTAATGTACGTATTTTGCTTAGCCAAGATATTAGAGACACTGTAATCTAATCAACATCATGCATTCCAAATCAAAAAGATGTTCATCCAGTAGTTTACAAAATATATATTCTAATAGTGCTGCCTTTGTACTGGAATGCAAATGCAGTTCAGCACCTGGCAAATTTAAAATAAGTGAATTGGCAAACCAACCCATATGAGATAATAACTAAATGAGAAGTCTTGCTTGTCTTCTGAACAAACTTTATTAAACTTGACCGTGTATTAATTATAGTAATTAAGATTACTTGAGCTGTGGAAATGGTTAGCAGTCAGTTATAAGTACATTTTTTGACAGTGTAACTATATACACAATACAGGCAAGAATCTGTGACTACTACTTATTATTATTATTATTAATAATAATAGAATATAAAAATTATTAATAAAATTATCTTCCTCAATAATATTACTAATAAAATAAAAAACAAATTAAATAAAATCACTAACAGTCACTTGAGTGCAATTCTCTTGTTATTACTTACCTTCTTTCTTATCTTTCTCTTCAGTTTTTTCTTCGGTTTTATCAGTTTCTTCTTCTTTCTTTTCTTCATCCTTCACTTCACTCTTCTCTTCAGTCACTTCCTTTTCCGATTTCTCTTCCTTGTCTTTCACCTCATCTTTAGAAGTTTCAACAGCTTCTGTGCCTTCGTTTTCTTAAGAAAAATAATTATATATAAAAAGAAATATACTTATGAAAAAATATGTCTTTATAAAATAAATAAATAAATGTCATCTGAAATGAAAAATAATGCATTTCACAAATAACAGACATATTTAATTGGAATCTTAAATAAGAAAAAAATATATATTAATAATAATAAATGAATTTAATGATATTTCAACACATTTAAAAAAACCACATATTAGGTGTTTGTGGGTGTTTGTACAATAACACAAGCTATTCTTTTTATCAACTAATAGTTTGAAATCTTTTATAGTGCTATCCTAACATAATTAGCATATGATTTATAATAATAATAATCAATAACAATAACAATAACATAATAATGATGATACAAAAATAATACCATTACTGATTTATACTTTCAAAACAAGTGCATTATGATTATTTTAAATTGATGCTGTTACTTCAAATTTATATATAGCTATCATTTTAAAAGTATATTAAATTTGAACTACATTTACCTATAATATAAAGAGATAATTATGATAAACCTGTTAAAGGAACAAGTAACAAAGAATACACTAATTAGTACTGATACTGAACAAAATGCATCAAAACTAAAACATGATCAAATGGTCACCCACCGCTTGAAATTAACTAAAACAATAAAGTAAGAATTTGGTTTAATTAAAAAAAAAAATTAAATAATTTCAGAAATGAAAAGTAATGAACAAAACAAATTGAACTTAAAAACAACAAAAAAGTAAAGAAATGAAGTAATATCAGTATGAGAAATAAAGTTTTCCTAATCACAATGTTTGATGGCAAATGTTTTATTAGTTATTAAGGTGTTTTTTGTTGGGGGTTTTTGTGGGGGGTTTTCAACATGAAACTGCATGATAAATCAGAAGACTTCACATTTAAACAAAATTAGAAAAATATTTAGACTATTAAAAATATATTTACTTCAAATTATTTAAAAGGAAAAATACTTTCTGACAGTTTTAATGTCAATTAAATTGCAGTACAGAATTATACAAAATAATTTAATTTAAATACTGCTAACAATAAATAAATAAATAAATAAATAAATAAATAAATAAATAAATAATTCCCTTGCCAGTACAGAATGGAATAAGCCGCCAGTAATGCTTTTCATCATTGATGAAAACTTATTATGCAATTCGGGGTTGTCACTTTTTTTTCTTTTTTTTTAAATATTATTTTATTATGCAATTCAGTGTTGTCACTTTTTTCTTATTATTTTATTTTTATTTACATATCTGCCATCAAAGGTATTTAAAACATGACTAATGTTATGCTGTTATCAATAAACATGGAGAAAAAATAAAAACCAACAAATATTAAATGAAATAAAATATTTAAAATTATACAAAACAAAATAAAAATGGCAATTAATTAAAATAAATTAAAATAATAAATCACAATAAAAATGATACTTACTAACCCCATTTTAATTCAATAAAAGAGTGCCCTTAGACAAAGAGAAAAATGATCTAAACCTCTACGTTTAATAATTTGATCCTAACTTCCTAACATACTAATAATCATTTTTCAAAAACAAAAACAAAAAAAAACAGTAAAAGACAGCTAATAGAGAGATCTAAGAAAAGTAATCTTTTACAAATTCAAAACACCCAGAAACAGTTTAATACGCTTACCATAACATAATCCACTGATTCAAAAAAACAACAAATAATTAATCAAAAAAGAAAAAATTAATAACAAAAATAGGCAAATGCACATTAAAAGAGTAACAGTTCATGAAGTGTTTTTTTTCGAATGTAAATCTTTGTCGACTTAAAAAACCTCTGCTAATATTTCTTCTTATAAAGAGATAATCTTACTATTAAGCAAAGGTAACAAACCAAATTACCTAAAAATAACACATCCAACAGCATGTTCATACCAACAAAGTCAAAGTAGTAACAAAACAAATACAAATTTTATCATTCTGTATCCAACATAACTAAAGATAGCTTCAGATCTGGGTTTTTTCTAAATACCTTTTGGTTTTGCTGTTGCTTCCTCAGTCTCTTGTGCTGGCAACTCGGCATCCAATGGTTCATATCCCTTCAGGTGACAGTAGCGTGCACTAAGTTCCCACAGCTTGACACGAAGTTCCTCGTCCATTGACTCATCAGAGGACCTAGCTTCTGCATGGTTTTTGAAATACTTCCCATTCACCCCTACACAAAATTCACAAATAAATGAAATAAGAAAATGAGAATATATAATTATATGATTTTCATTTTGCTAGAACTTTAACATACTCTTGAAAAACAAAAAATAAAAACAGAAAAATAAATAACAAAATCTTGGAATAGACCAATGTAGAAAACATATTTAACAAACTTTCATCTGTCCACAATTGTTAAATTTAAAAAATATTACACTAACAAGCAACAAATAAAAATCTGGGAAATGTACAAAATGTTTAAGGTTAGTTGTTAGCAGCAGCATTAGAATACTCAAATTAAAAAAAAGAAATAAACAATAATAAAAATCACTTGGAGCAAAAAAAAATATCTGATCTTGAAAAAATATTTAAAAGATTTATACAACCCCTTCATACTTTGCAGCTATACTGAATTTGGCTAAACAAACAATAGTACAGTTATTTTCACAGATATTTTATTTAAAAAAATATTATGAGCTAAATACCTCATAACTATTCAAAGTTTCACAATTACAATTTAAATTACAAGTACAACTCACCTTTGAACTTTTCGTCAGTAACCAGCTCAACTACAGCCCTGGCACCCTGGTCCACAGTCTGAGTGATCTTTGTGAAACGAAACATTCCGCCTAGAACATATCTGATAAAGAATCTGGTAGATGCAGTTGCATTACGACTCAGATTAGTTGCTGGAATGAAACCTACAATAAAAAATTAAAATTAAACATAAATAATACAATTTGTAAAAGCTCTAAACAGTGGTAAAGTTGTTGTTAAAGGTATGCAGTTATTTTTTTCCTAACATCATCATAAGGCTGAGGTTATCCTCTTTGCCAGGTCAAAAAAAAAGATTTGTTACATCGGAGCTGCTGGGTGGTGCTCTGTCGATTATTCTTCAGTATATCTGTATCTATCCATCAATACATCTATATTTTCTATCTGTTTAAACTGATTTAAGTTACCTGGACAAACACAGTTAGCTGTTACTCCTCTGTCCTGCAGTTGTTTGGCTAGCTCATAGGTGAACAAAACATTGGCCAGTTTGGAATTCTTGTATGCATTGTCAGCACTGTATTTACCCTCACCAGCCATGAAAATATCATCAATGTCAAAAGCAGTCACTGTAAAATATGAACATTTATATAAAATAATTGCAATTAAATTTTTGATATCTGTGTTCAAGCTGTTTTATTATTATCATCAGAGTTTAAAGTTTAAATGTAGTATTCATATAGTACTTAAATGATCAGTATCACAGATATAATTTAAATGTAATTAAAGATAATCATTTTAAAATGTGACATTATTAAAAATAATTAAATCAATGAAAACAATTAAATCTCATTAACGTATTGAGATGAAAAGGAATTTTAAAAGGTATTATATATAAAAAAAAAATTCAGAAGAATTTCAAGAATTCAAAACATAATAATTACCATGTCTCATTCGTTTCTTGAGGTTTCTGTCATGTAACATAGAAGTGACTGTCACAATTCGAGCATCTCCAATTTCAGAAGCTGTACTCTCCAAATTTCCAAGAAGAAGATTAGTCAGAAGAAAATGTCCTTTAAAAAAAGAAACAAAGAAATAATAATAACTGATTTAAATCTACTTATTTATTTATCTTTATACACAGCTATATGCATTACTGGTTAAATACATCAAACAAGATTGGGACAAAATCATTTAACTCTCTACAGACAAATTTTTATTTTCTATTCAATTTGTCTGGTCATGTTTTTTAAACTCAAAATGACTGACTGTACAAACACAAATGTGTCTGTCAACAATTTTTCTTCTTGTGAATTTCTTTGAAATGATGCATCCCCTAGTAAGATTAGGTAACTCAAAGATCTATTCTCTCAGAAGGCCATGTTTTTTCAGATCATGTTTTAACAAATAACTATGTATGACTCACCTAGGTGACTGATACTGATGACTAGCAATGTGTCCCCTGGCAAGATTTGATAAACTCAAAGATCTATCCTTTTTGAGATTAGTTTGATAAAATTAATTACAATTCACCTAGATGACTTGTACCTATGGCTATTGATGTAGTAAAATTTGATAAACTTAAATACCTATCCTTATTGAGATTAATGTTTGATAAAATCAAGGATGCATCCTTTTTGAGATCAATGTTTGATAAAATCATGGATGTATCCTTTTTGAGATTAAAGTTTGATCAAATTAAAACTCACCTAGGTGATTGGTGCCCATGGCTAGTTCAAAGTTGTCCTTGGTAAACTGTCGAGGAGATCTCTTATTTGGGTAAATACCAGCATTGTTTACAAGAGCATACAACTTCTTACCACTCGCCTGAAAGTCTTCAACAAATTTCCTCACAGAAGACAAGTCTGCAAGATCCAGCTGTAAAACATTAAAATATTTATGCATGTGAAACCTGTTCAATTACACAATAAACTGAATTATTATGTTTAACAAGCACAGAAGGTACATGTGAAATTGTAAAGCCAAAAGTAAAAAGTGTGTGTGCATATATATATATGTATGTGTGTATGTGTGTGTGTGTATATAACATATGTATTTAAAAGTGATAGATATAACAACTTAAAAAAATGTTTAATTAAAAATAAATTAAGAATTTTTTTTTTTCGTTCATAATATTCTGTTAACATTTTATTTTAAAACTAGTTACCAATCTAATTATGGAAAAATATTGTGTTCTTACCATCATAAAGGATGCAAGAGCATTTGGATTTGATTCCAGAATTTTCCCAACAGCTGCTTTTCCTTTTTCTTCATTGCGACAGGCCAAGATTACTTCATTACCACCATTACAGAGAAACTTAGCAGTTTCATATCCAATTCCGGAGTTGGCTCCAGTGACAATAATTACCCTACCTGTCATTTTGTTTCTCTAAAACAAAGAAGAAGATAATCAGAATGTTTTTCTCTGGAAGAATGTACCAGTTAATAAACACTGAATAACAAAATGCTTAACGTCATGTCAGCCATGTGGATTACATAATGACAAATATGTTAATAAATTCAGAATGAATACATAATTAAATTTATTTATACAGTTTAAAAAATAAACAAATAAATAAAAACTGCTGGGATGCTTTATGCATTTTGTAATTAACCCAGCAGATGTCACTATTTGAGAGAAAAAAAATAAATAAATAAATAAATAAATATATATATATATATATATATATATATATATATATATATATATATAACAAATGGGGATAACATATGCCAAGGTCAAATTTCTGAACAATTTTGCTCACTTATATTTTAACTGTGCAAAACACGGAAATAACAGGTTTTACCTTAAAATAATAAATATATTCCTTTTATTATTCCAGGAATTGGTAATAGTGTGTCCTATATGCATTATCAGAAGTTTACAAAACTATGATCTTTTGTTTTATTTTTTATTTATTATTATTTTTATTTATTTCATTATTATTATTATTATTATTATTATTATTATTATTATTATTATTATTATTATTATTATTTCTGTAAAATAATAATGATATTTAATACAAATACATATTAAACTAATAATTTACATTGTACATTTGGAAACAATCTCCCATAAAACATTACTGATATGAGTCATAAAGCCACATCCGTTTATTAGTGATTCAGTATTGCAAGTATTAATGAGCAAGACCCCCATGGCCCGTATCATATGATTATAATCATGTGAACTGAAAATATGACTGCAACTTATTACTGAGGTATGCCTACATGCTGCTTAATAGTCTGTACAATTAAGACCAAGCATTCAGAAATATCAGCTGCCTGCAGAAGAGGTTAAATTATTCAGCTCGGTACATTTCGATAAATATTTCATTATCATTATTATGCAATATGCTGGAGTTATGTCCCTTACGCTAAAAATAGCATTAATTTTGACACAGGAAGTACCCCGACAGATTAGGAATGTCTCGAAATAAAACAATTAAAAAGTATAAATACTGAGTTCATTTACATTATTACTACATCGTAATAAAATAAGTAATATCCATGCAGATTTTACTAATAATGATAACGAAATTGAAAACACCGTGACAATTAATTTATGATTCATGTACCAATTAAAATAATAAAGGTTTTGTCTTCACTGAAAGAAAAATACCCACAAATTAAATACTTGCATAAACAAAGTTATAATTAAATAAAATTACAACTTACACAATTGTCTTTTCAACAGCAGACGTCTTAAAACACTGCCCACTTGATCTGCAATGCTCCTTAATTATTTCAGACTGCTGGTGGCCTTTAATAAAAAGTGACGTAGTTCCTAAAAAGTGCCATGGATCCATTTGTTGTGATCCGTCCCAAGGCCAGACAACGGACGTTGTCAAAAACTGTTATTAAAGCGTTATTTATTTATTTATTCATTTATTTATTTATTTTAAATAAAGAAATATTAAAGCCTGAAATATTTTTTCATGATATTACAAAAATTAATTATTAAATATTATTATTTATTTATTTGTTGATTATGATTATGATGATGATGATTTTGACGATAATGATTATTTTATATACTTTTTATTAGTGTTAACGGATATGAGTTAGGCATCATTTTTCTGTTTTGTTCACGTTTCTTACAAGCACACTAACAAACACACAATTCAGTAAAGTCATAGGATAAACACGACATTAAAAAATAATAAGAAAATGATACCCAGTATAATGAGTATTTTATTTATTTTCTTCTTTTTTTTTTTCATAATCTAATGCATTCATTTTCTTTACTCACTGGACCACACTTGATATATTAATAGGTTATGATACGTGTTTGATATGAAATATCCCATGTTTCCAGTCGACAACCGTAAAACAGTGAAATATTTTTTTATGTCATTATTCGTAGGTGATTAAAACAATGATAACAATATAACAGGTAATATTTAAAATATGTTAGGTGTCGCGAATCTATTCTTTCATTCATTTCATTAGTATATGTTTCATCTTATTTATGAATAATATGTCCACAATGAGCAAATTTACTTTGGTAAACTGCTCGTGGAAATAGCATTCTATGATACTGGTGGAAAAACATATTATTCCGCCGTTGGAGAACAAAATGTTTAGAAAATAATAATAATAATATTTACATCTTAAAATTAGTTCTCATAGTATTATATATGCAACATAAATGTCTTATTTTGTTCATAATTTATTTGCAAAAACTAAGGGTACTATATTTCGTAGCTAGTAACAGGAAATTATTCCGCCGGTAGTTGTGAGGGACATTCTTTCGAAAGGCGGGCAGGATAAATTCCGATAAAACAAAATTAATAATAATTATTATTATATATAATATAGTCTATATTTTGAAACATGCCACCAACAAAACGAAAATCTTTAGAAAATACATCACCTTCCAAAAAATTGAAAAAGAGTGATAAGCATGGTATACAAACATTATGTTTTTATATAATCATTTTAAATAGAAAGTAGCATTAGTAGAATTGGTAAGATATACAGTGTACTAATAATAGTAGTCTTGCAAGCTTGCATTGCAAGTTATACTTTATTCATTATAGTACCGGCATTAAATTTTAGTATTCAAAGATCAGATATAAATTAACTTTAAAATATAAAATAAACAACTTTTCTTCCATGCATATTTATGAAGTTAATGATAATGAAAATGTTGCATAATTACATATTTATTATTTAATGAGATTATCCAATTCATTTCTCAGCCAGTGTTACAGAAAGCGAGATACAGAAGATAAAAACCATCATTCATATACTTCACATACAAATAATCTGTGCTACATTACAAAGCAAATAATTTAATTACTATCAAAACGTATTTAAAAGTTAGTTTTTTTGTTGTTTTTTTAGATGAAAAAAATCTAATTTCACTTCTAAAGGATAAGAGCTGGAAAGAAGTTCTGCAGTCGGAGATAGAAGAGAATTATTTCCAAGAACTTGAAAAGAAATTGATAGCTGATTACAAAGCAAAGACTATATTTCCTCCATGGGATCTTATTTTCAATGCTTTTGAATTGACTCCTTTTGATAAAGTAAGCCAGGTTTTCAAGTTATTTAATTTCATGTGATCTTCATTTATATAACTAAGTTACTTTAATCATAAATATAATGATTTTTACCATTAATAACCATAGTAATGATTATTTATAAAAATGGGTTGCAAAAATAATTAAATTCATAATTTTTCAGTCAAATAATTGCTATATATTCATGTACAATCAAGGTTAATCTGTGAAGTTATATCAGGAAGTTTTATATTTCCAAAATTTTATTTTTAACTTAATCTGATTTTAGATAAAGGTGGTTATCCTTGGTCAAGACCCATACCATGATGATAGTCAGGTATGTATTTATTTAAAACGACCATCTTATTTATTTGATGCATTAAGTTTGAACACTTGAAATAAGGATTATATTTTAAACTACTAGTACAAAGATATATTTCTTTATTAATTTTTTAATGGAATAATAGTTTGTTGCATTATTGTTGTTACTATGATTATTACTACTACAACTACTATGTAATATTTATCTTTATTAATTTCATTGTTGTTGTTGTAGGCAATGGGATTGAGTTTTTCAGTCAATGAAGGTGTTTCGATACCACCATCACTGAAGAACATGTACAAAGAACTATCAACGGACATTCCTGGTTTTAAAGCACCAAACCACGGCAACCTGACAAAATGGGCTGAAGAAGGAGTTTTACTTCTTAATGCCACACTGACAGTCGAGTAAGTCCTGCCTTCCTTTCTTGTTTTTGTAAAAATAATTTTATGAAATTCTGATTTTAAAATAATCATGTAAAATACTGAATTTAAAAATAGTCATGAAAAATATTGCACTTAAAAATAGTCATATAAAATATTGAATTTCAAATACCTGAAGATATTTAAATATTTTTGGTAGGTTTAGTAAAATTTGAGTGTTAGGACATTGTTGTCATAAATATACAGAATCTGAAATTTTCCACTGATGCACAAGTGGAGTTATTGAATATATCTGACATGTTTTTGTATTTTTTGATATTTGAAGGAACATTGGTAAGTTTATACATCAGTTTGAGTTCAAATACAAAATATTTAAATGAGATCTTGTTTAAAGACAAGACATTTAGCATGGTGTCTTTAAATGTTCAGCATAATGCAATAGTTATCATCCTGAATGTTGTTCTCCTACAATGCTATTACCAAGATAGGTGTCCAATGCAAAGTACTTTTTTTTTTTTTTTTAAAACCTGTTTTTCTTCGTTAGGGCTCAGTTCAATCCCACAACTTACGTAATAATACAAAGATAAATGTCCTACCTATTGACTGTAGACTTGAATTTCTTTTTAATTTTATTTTAAAATGTTTTTTTTTTCTTTCTTTCAAGGGCTTAACCCCTAACTCACACAATGCTAATGGAATAATGAATCTGTTTTATTTTTTCATCATAGGGCTCACATCCCCAATTCACACAAAAAATACGGATGGCAGAAATTTACTGATCGTGTTTTGAAGATAATCAGCGACAAGAGTCCCAGACATGTTGTATTCATCTTGTGGGGAATGTTTGCTCACAAAAAAGAAAAATTACTCGATACATCTCGTCACACTATCATCAAAACCGCTCACCCTTCACCTCTGAGTTTTAACAAGTTTTCTGGGTGCAAATGCTTTTCCAAAGCAAATGAAGCTTTGAAGAAAGCAGGCATTGAGCCAGTGGATTGGTGTCTGTAGTGTCTAGTTGTGATATCGCATCTTACAGGGAAATATGAAAATAAAAATATTTTTGTACAATTGATATTATAGATCTGACATGGGCAAACACACCTAATGAGGAAAATAATGTTTAATAGTAGTCTGGCCTGCCTCATGAGTAAATCATGTCTAATGCAGCCTGCTTATCAATAAAGATTGCCCTTGCCTGTTACTGATAAAAATATTTTTCTAGGTTTTTTTTAATAAAGTTTGTCATTTTTTTTTTACACTCCCTATAAGATGTGATATCTCAAATTGACAAAAAAGAAATCAGTCCACCATTTTATGATGTTTGTTATTTTTGTTTCATAATTTGTTATTTAGTAGGGGTTGATGTTGAGAACAAAATTATTAATTGTTTAGAAAATGTACTGAAAATATAATTATTTTTATATAACCTTTTATATTTTAGGATTTCTGTCTATGGGCTTCAAATCTAGGTAGCATCTTTTAATCCTGTTACATCTTAGGATTTTTACCTACTGAGTTCAAATCTTCTACAAGAGACTGTGGAGAGAGATTATTACCACTTTGCTCTTTCTTTCTAATACTCTACCATATCAGTTGTCTTTGTCAGATATATGTTTTTTGGATTATTTGACAAAGATGTTTTTATATTCACGAAAAAAAAACGGTTCTATTTTCAAGAATACTTGACTAACTGTGACTGCCAACTACTGAATACTTTATTTGCATATTTATTGTGAAACTGAAAATTGATGATGGTTCTAAACATCATGTTGTTATCCTTGTAGTTATAATTAACTATATAGAATGTTAAGAATGAATTTTTAAAATAAATTCTAAATGTTTGACAATAAGAATTTGTATACCTTAATAAAAATATATATTATTTAAATTTGTAATTTTTTAGCAGATTTTTAATGTTTAAGAATCAGTTTTTATATACTATAATTTGAATTGTGATAATTTTCAAACCAAACTGGAACATTTTGAATTATATTTATTTATTTAGTTGTTTTTATGTTACATTTTATGTCCAATTTATTAACATTTTCATAACATTCATAAATTTAAATATTTTTATAATTATTATTATTATTATTATTATTTTGAAAAAACACACCGAAAAAACAAGTTGTTTATATTAAAAGTTTTATATATTTTATGAAATGTTTCTTCGGCAGCAGTGTAAATTATTAATTTGATCTTGATTATCTGACACATATCATTTTTAATACTTTGTTATTTTTATTATTTTACAGAGAGCTTTTTAGAATTTACATTGTTGTTATTTTTATAGTGGTGCAATTTTAATTATATATAATCTGTTTCTCATTTTATACCAAAATATAATTTTATTCATTGTGAAGATAGTAAACATGAAATAGATCTGTTTTATTTATTAATAAAATAATATTCAACAAATAAAGTTGTTTTTACCTTATCTTTTTCATCTAATATTTCTAGTACTGTTTGTGAAAAGGAACAAATGTTGGCTGTGAATAAGCTGTTCTAGACACTTAGTACAGGGCTACTTCCTACATAAACAGCAACCATAAAGTGAAAACTTATACAAAGTCCTACACAAATTGGCAATATCTGGACTGGGGAATAATAAAATGGATGGATGGATAGACTGAACAGAACCCATCCTGCAACACTGCCTCATGTTAATCACTCCACTAATGGAGAACAGAAAAAATGTTCACTACTTTAATGCAAAACATTCTGAGTTCTAAAATTATTGCAGTTACAATTCAGTGCCCTTGACTGAAACTTAGAGGATTCACCACTGATGGTATGATACCGAAATGAAATGGTTAAGCCCAGATCATAATAGTTGGTATTTTAAAATTTTTCTTTTTCTTAAAATGTATAATGTAAATTAAAAAGGAATGCAGTTGATCCAGCATTCTGATGACATATATATTTCTGAAGCTAACAATAAATTATGTGCCTCTGGTACCCGTAATATTTCTGAAGCTCTCAGAGATGTTAACTTTAAACTGTAAATCTCTGCTGTATCACTGATCATTTACTGATTATTTCTTGTTTATATTTAAAGCTTTCTTGTAAGTCTCTAGTAATTCTGAATGTTCTGTGTGAATCTTCAACTGATCTTCCATTCTGTCATGTGACCTCATCAATACTTCACCAGAAAGAAGTTTGGCACTTTCTGAAAATTAAAGAAAAATAAACTAACATTATTTAGATAAAAAATAATATTTTCAGCAATCAATTTACATTTTTAGTACAGATAAATTTCACAACATTATTTTGAAAGATTCAAAAATGCACTTATTCTGGACCAAGTTATGCTAATTTGTGTGTTCAAGCCGACCTGTGTTTGCCATATGCACTCTGAAATATTTGTTTCTCAAATTTAAGTTAGCACAAAAAAAAAAACTTACTATCTGGGCAACTTGGTGAATCTTTTTTAACTGTGTAACTTATTTCTTCTTCTTCAGATGAATCTTCCTCCCCAGATTCACCTTCCTCAGTTTCTTTTGATCCTAGGTCTTCATTATCCAAATGTCTGAGTTTTGGCAGACACTGAATAAGTCGCTCTCTGACGATAAAAATATAAATGTACAAAATTGTTTTTTTAATTTATCAACATAACCAACCCATTTTTTGACAGTTATTATGATATCATAATATGATTTACAATGAAAAATATAATGAGAAAAGAAATCTACTATGTGAACTATCCTTTTCTGATAGCTGCAAATATGTTTTAGGCAGTTTTTAATTACAGGGAAAAAAACATTCACAAAATGTTTGATAAATCAGTTACTTACTGGATAAAATACAATTAAATAGTGCTACTTGAGTACTTGGATATCAAATAGCTCAGAGCAAAACAGATCATTATGGAGTAGTTTCTAGAAACATAAGTCACTTCTAGTATATTTTCTACTGATAACTGAAAGTGAACTCGCCATACAAAGCTTGTTTTAAAGACTGGTCTTTATACTGCATTTATAAATAAATGAACAAATAAATAATAAAATAGCTGTAGCAGTAACAATAATAACAACAGTAATAATAGTAACAATAAGTAAAAGTAAAATAATAATAACTAATAATAAGAAGAAAAACAGTATTATTAATAATAATAATAATAGGAATATTACATTGAAAATGAAATAATGATGATAATAATAATAACTGTAATATTAATAATAATGGCAATAATAACAACAATAACAATAATAATGAAAAGAAGATTAAAAAAAAAATAATAATAATAATAATAATAATAATAATAATAACAATAATAATAATGTTCACCTATAATTTTCCAGTTCAGTGCAAGGATTTCCAGCAAGATTTAACAACACCAGTGATTTAGGAATTTCCTCTGTAAAATAAAAACATGAAATAATCTTCTTATATAATGTAACAAGACAGTGCAGGCTGAGGACTGTATCTGAAATATTTGGAACTGAAATATTTCTGAATATGGGGAATTTTTTTTTATAAGGAGGTAACCTGTGTATATGACCTAAGTCTAACATGAAATCCATATTCATATATATATATATATATATATATATATATACAAGCTATATACTTAGTCTTAAAGTAGTTGTTTATAATATTTCAAATAATTTTATGCCTGAAATAAAGTTTATATATGTTAAACCATCCAAAACCTATAAGATATCTCTGTTTTGGTTAAGGAGTCTTCAACCTATTTTAATTAAATCTGAAATAATTAAACATAAATTCATTAAATGTAATGACTGATGGGTAAATTTTTTACTTCATCTTATGTTTGTCCACTGGGTCAAACTGATTTAGCACTGGACATGTATTGAAATGCTGTACACAAATAGTTATTTTTGTTTATTCATTTAATTTAATATAATAGAGAATAATAAACGAGAGAAAAAAAATTAAACATAAACATTATTAAATTAAAATAGATATCATGCACATAGCTATTGTTATTGCCAATAATTTTTCACCAGTTATTTCATTAATGTTCAGTAAATATAATCCTTTCAAAACAATGTTAATATAAATTTTGTTGAGTTCATTTCTAAAATAATGCACCTCAGCCCTTTCAATCCCCTATCAATAAAACATGTGCAATATGTTATTTATTCATTTCTAGGTCTCTCTTTACATCATAATGTATGGCCAACTATAATTTAGTTTACATTCTTAATAGCATGACTGATACTGGAGAAGAATTTACCTTCAGTGAAATCAGAAATATTATTGTCTGATAGATCCAGGAATATCAGTTTTTTCAAGTGTGAGAGATTTTCAATTGTTCTTATTCGATTTCCAGCCAAAGTTATAAACTGAATATTTTGCAAGCTGTCAAAATTGCAAATCTTGTCAATAGAGTTCTGCAAAAGAAATAGACATATTTTAAAATACTTTTTTATGATTAGTCATGTAATGAGAAAATATAACAATATTTTATTTTGTTCCTTCTGTACATGCCATAACTTATGTTTGAATTTACAACCCCAATGTAGCTTAATGAAAATTTCAGTATTTTGGACTCTTTATTTGTTAGAAATTATTGTTGAAGTAATGTGATAATAAGAAAAAATATTTACATTTCTCAATAATATATAGGATTATAAAAATAATAATAACAATAATAATAATAATAATAATAATAATAATAACACATACAGTCAGTTGTTGTACTGAGTGTAAGTTTTATTATTAAAAAAGTTTAGGTTTAAGAAACTGTAAAACAACAATTAGCTATTATTCAAAATGTATATATCAATAAAGGAAAACTTTCTGATAAATTATAACTGTATCCTAAATGCTTACTACTTTAATAAGCATAATTAATGAAGTTCTTAAATAGTTAAAGAATTACGGAATAATGAGATTGTACCTGCTGAAGATATATATGTGTGACACTGTCTCCAAGTAGATCAAGACTGTCAATGTAACCAATATTTTCCCGATCTAACCTGAGTCTTTTAATCTTTGCCAAGGCATCAAGTCTGCAGAAAAATGAGAAGAAGAATAATTCCCAGTTAAATTAAATTTAGATAAATAAATAATAATCTTTTTGATGAATACAAATCTCTCTCTTCTCAAATTCAATATATTTCTGGCCAAAAAAAAATATATATATATATAAATAAATTTTAAATAAATAAAATAATTATATAATGCTTACATTTCTTCTTGTGTCCATTTTATTGCATTTGATGGAAGATGACGTTTGACAATCAAGTGAAGTGAAAGACGAACTGGTTTACTTTCTGTAATTAAAATTTTAAGCAAAATATTACTGAAATTAAATAAATAAACTATTTATTTATTTATTTATTTATTTATTTATTTATTGTAATATGTTGCTTTATAACCGGAAATTACTACATTCAAAATTAAATAAAAATAAATGTATTAAAGACATATTTGTTTTTAATAAATCAAATTTAATGTCAAATGAATTATAGTCATTAATTTGATTACCTTAATGTATCATTTTATTTTGTATGCATTTATGTATGTACAAGAATGAGCAAACCAATCTACTTTATTGATTTCATTATGAGTAAAATATTTGTTTACCACCTTTGCTTGTTATTTCATCTTCTTTATTCATCGTTGTTTAAAAGTTCTGGATATTAATTTTAATCATATGTATGCACATAAATCTGATGAATAATTGGATGCAGATAGATAGCTTCCTTACCGACATAAACCACAGTTTGTAATTGTTGCGCTTCGAAATTTGTGACAGGCGGTAGTATCCTGTATTCTTTCTTCTTTTTTTTCGAATAAAGTGTTTGTAATTGATTTGTTATGATGACAAAAATTATAAATACATACAAATTTAATAACTACTAATCATCTTAATGGAAACAGAATGTTTAAAATTAGAAAAACACGAAAAGAAATACTAATTCAGTGAAAATGGTGCGCAAACGATATGAGAAGTATATAAAAGACAAAAAGGAACACAATGGAGGCTGAAACTTGTTTATCTTCGCAACCTACAGTTTTTAAGATGTATGTGGATATTTTATTTATTTTGCATCATAATTAAATTGGTCGTTAAATAAAATTTATTTATATGAACTAACTAGTGATAAATGAAGGCTAATTATCTTTAATATTATTGTATTTTGCTATTAATAGTATAACATGATCTGTTATCGTTATTTTAATACAGCTATGTATTTAATTTCGATATGTTTATCTCTGTAAATCTGTCTCAGTGTCACACACGCACGCACTGTCATGCTGTAATATAATTATTGTATATTTTTTGTTCTGTTTTGTTTCTTCTTCCTTTAGAATAACTTGATGCACAAAGTATATGAGAAACGTCAAACAAAAAAAAAAAAAAATGAGTGGGAGAGACTATAGGACATTTGTTACCTTTCACAGAGCTGACGAAATGGGTAAATTTAATAAGTAACTATAAGAAATCATAAAAAAGTTTTGACGATTACCTCTATCTCCTAATATACCTCACAAATAAATAATAAATAATAAAATAAAATAAAGATATATAAGCATCTCAAACTCTCTATAATTCTGTTCCAGAAGTGTTATAAATTTATAAAACTGATTCTTTCCAGTTAAAAATTGTAAGATTTAATTTTTAAAGAGTAATAATGATAATGATAATAATAATAATCATAAAATGTTAATGAAGAAATTTCCATGTAATTTCCAGATAAGCTTGTACGAAGAATGACAGATGGTATTGGCAGTAACAAATACCAAAGTGCTGACTACTCCAAACTTAAACTAAAAGCTGCAGAAAAAAGATTCTCGGGTCACAAAACTCTTCTCAAAGTACAAAAACTGGAACAACTGTCAAAACAAAACAAGGAAAATAATATTAACAAACAACACAGAATTGTCTGGCAAAAAGAATTTCTTCATTTGAATCAACAAAGAAAAAAGATTCAGTCAGAGATTGATGCTCATATGAGGGAAAATTCGGAAGGAACTGTGTGTCATAAGATTTATCAGGATTTTGAGTATTACAAAGTTGGACTTGAAAATGATTTTGAAAAGTTTAAAGATGACACTGCTGTTCCTGTTTGGAATTTAAAGTAAGAATTAACTTTTTGAAAATTTTTGTCACATAATAACTATTTTGTTATAATTGATTATTTATATAGATTTGTTTGTAAATTTTTGTCACATAGTAATTATTTTATTATAATTTATCATTTACAATGATTTAAAATTTTTTTATCTTCTTTCTTAGAGTGTTTTTTCAATTTGTTTTCACAGGATAGGTATTGTTAAATTTTATTGCAATCCCTTGGAGAATGATAGTCACAAAAACAAAGTAATGGGTTAACTGTTAGTAACTTTAGTTATATTTACTATTCATGTTAGTTCTCCTTTCCTGAATATTAAAATCAAGGTTCTGTGTTTTCTTGTTCCTGGGAAATGGATATTTATATCTTACTTACAGATCTTTGGTAGGAGTAACTCATGGAGTTGGTTTCTTCTCAAAACATTGTTGCAAGATCTTTATCATTAAAATTACACTATTATATGATTTATATTATAATAGTTAAGACATTTGTAAGATAATTTATATGATTTAATGTAATTCTGTGTGTTAACGATATTTTTTTTTTTTCAAATAATTTAAAAAAAATAAAATAAAATAAAATATACATGTCCTGCTAATTTCAACTATTTAAATAAGACTAACATTTCACTATTTAACTAATCATTGCTGTTACCAATTAGCAGCAAAACAAAATACCTTTATTCATAAACAACAAAGCATATACAAATATATATAGATAGAGAGAGAGAGAGAGAGAGAGAGAGAGAGAGATATATATATATATATATACACACAGATAAGTAGATCAGCAAACTTTTAAAAACACCAGACATGCATCTGTGGTTTGAATGCAAAATGACTCAAAGGGCACATAAAAGTAGATAAACCCTTTAATTTATCTTTCATCAGATGTATACATGATCTCCCCTTCTTATTTTACTTTGAAAGGTTAAATGCAAATAATTTTTTTTTTTTTTTTTTTTTTTAATTCTATTATATTTTAATAAATGTTTACTATTTTCAGAGAAGACTTATCCTACTGGATGTCTGAAAACAGGGAAGACCTGGCACTGGGGGTGCCAGGGGTGATCCAAAAACATCAAGAAATTATGTGCACCATTGATAATGTGAAACAGCAGCAGGCAGGCATAATGGAGAAACTTAACTTAGAACAAAAATGTCTTCAGGAAGAATTAAATTCTGGTAATATTATTTTTTTAATTGTTTTAAAAACATCATACACTAAATCTGTCTGATAGGCAGTATGTTTGTGAGTAAATAAATTACAAAGTGGGTAAGTAAGTACACAAGTAAGTAAATAAATAAATTTTAAAATTCGCCTAAATAAATAAATAAATAAATAAAAGTAAATTGTTTTTTGTTTTGATTTTTTAATTTTAATTATTGTAGGATTAGAGAACTGTAGAGTATATTGATCTACAATATACTGATAACATTAGTTTTTTTGTGCACTAAAAATTGTCAACAAACAGAATAGAATAACATAAAAGAAAAATAATTTTAAATTTATTCTAAGAAATAGTGAATAAGTTACAGAGAAAAAAAGTAGATCTTGGGATATTTACATAAATTTGGATTTTTTAAAAAGTGTATTCTTTAGTCGGAATTTTGATGAAATTAGTATGATTAAAATAATGGTTTAAAAAAAAAAAAAATTCTACAGCCTTGTTGGTAAACTGTAATTTTTTTTTATCTTTGATATTAGCATATGAAATGAGTGATTTTAAATTTATTTCACTAAAATTATTGATTTGTGTTTTATTATTGTGTTCTTCTTCTTTTTTTTTTTTTTTTTCAAGAGGAGTTGCTTATTCTTTGCCCTCCTCAGTTTGAGAGGAGACCACAGTTTCAAGATGGAATTCCTGAAGAAGCATTTGACCTTGAATGCCCAGACAAAGAACTGAAGCTGAAAATATTAGAGGAGTTTTTGATTCTGGATTTAAAATACCACAACCAGCTCTCCCAGCTAAGTCACTGGCATTTACATATTTTAAGGTAAGTCTGTCCAGTGTTGTCAGTTTTATTATTGAAGTGACATGTGCTTTTTTGGATTTTTTATTAGACAGGATGTCATTAGCAGTAAAAAAAAAAAAAAGGATAAGTCCAGCTTTTATGAATGTCTGTTATAGTAGTTATTATGCACTATTTTGTTATTGACAAAGGTTGATCATTGTGGTCAGTCATTAAAAGTATACAAATGCAGTTTAATTTTATGTTAGGCTTTAATCAATTTTAGATAAAAACATTATTTTACAAGCATCACATTGCTGTGATATATATTTCTAAAAAAAAAATTTTGCACAACTATGAACTGATAGCATTTTTTTTTTTTTTAGCAAAGATTCTTTTGGCAACTGGAATGAAGATGACCATTTCACATTTGTCGCCATATTTGATCAGTATCCGAATGAACTTCCAAACAGACGTGCATTGTTGCTGGATAGACTGAAGCGCCATCTGCCAAAATATTCAAGAAAAGAGTTGGTAAGTCAGAATTAACTTACACATTTGACACAGAATACAGTCATTATTCCTGATTGAAAAAATTATACTTCTATATATATATATGTATGTATGTATGTATGTATGTATGTACGTGTGTGTGTGTGTGTGTGTATGTTTGTGTGTGTGTGTGTGTGTGTGTGTGTGTGTGTGTGTGTGTGTGTGTGTGTGTGTGTGTGTGTGTGTGTGTGTGTGTGATAAATGTGCAAACACATGCACACTCACACATTCATATCTAACACTTTTTAAAATATGGTCAGATTTTATCATTTCTGGTGGCCAGAAGTAAATGTACCAATATTTATATAATGAGTTTATCAGTTAATCTGTGACTTGTTTGAAATATGGGCAAATTAGGTAATGGACTTACTAGTCTTTGGACAAAATATATAGTTACCCAGTGATGTGGGTTAGTTAAAGTAGGATCTGCATCTGCTGGACTGAACTAACTACTTAACCTGAGACAGTTCTAAACTTTTGAGAATTTATAAATATGATGACAATGGATAAATTTATAATTACCAAATTTATTCTTTTATCATTAAATACTGTGACCATTTATTATGACAGGCAAGCTTATAGTTTGCTGAATAACAAGGTGGGCAAATACAGACTTTATTCTTGTTGTATGTAGTAGATTCACTTCTAGCCAAAACATGTTTGTTGATTGTTATTTCTGTTCAGATTGATCATGAAGACTGGTGGGTTGGTTACAAATATTACAATGAAAGACAGAAAGCTATTTATTCCGACTGGTTAAGAGATCGGAGAGAACTTCTTACAAAAGCTAAAGTCATTTTTGCTGAGGTGTGTGCTGCTCACGAAATGGAGGAATTACAAGCAGAGAACAGAGAGAAGCAGAAAGAACTGTGTGATCTTCTGTACAATAAAGTAAGTTGATTATGAAATATGATGGTGAAAAATATTCAAAATTAAAGATAATCCAAGATTAAACTTCTATATAAACGCCAACATGCATTTATTGATAAACCACAAAGCTAAAAGGTGCATGATTGGAGAATTAGTTCAGTGGTTAGAGCAGAACTGTGATGTGTGACATATCTCAAGATCAGTCCTCAGTGCACCCTTGTGGCTATTTCCTGTTCCAGCCAGTTCCCCTGTTTATCAATGACAAAGTTATATGTTTTCTGTTCATGAAAAGGTGCACATTAAAGATTTGTTATGCAAATCAAAAAAAGTTAACACGTGGCTGAAGCAGATTTTCTCTTATTATCTGTTCAATCCTTATGTTTATGTATAATAAATATTATATTTCATTATCAGATTATAAATATTTTAAATATCAGTGACAAAATAATAACAATAGAAAGAAATTGTATATAATGAGAAAGAAAATATCTGTATGTATACATTTAATTTTTATATCTGTATGGAGACACACACACAAACATATATGTACATATATAGATAGATAGATAGATAGATATATTTATTTATCAGGTTTGTGAGTGGAGAAATCAGAAAACAGAAGCTATGCTTCTTGAAGCTCAGTTTGAAGACCAGAGAATGAAAGAAATGGAAGAAAGAAGAAAATGGGATGAAGAAAAAGAGAAGAAAAGACGACAAGAAGAAAAACAGAAGGTAACTGTAAAGAAATCACCTAGATCTTTTTTTCATTTAACTAGATCGTTACTGCTTCATATGAAAATAAGATAGGCCTACTAAAGAAATGCACATAATTCTTATATTTTACATTTTCAAAATTTACATAAATGTTAAAACTTACTACAGTTAAAAAATAAAAAAATTAACAAAATGATTATGAATAATTATTATTTGTTCAACAGACTTAATAGCCATATATAAAACCTCTTTTCTTACGATACCTTGCTCAAATATGAGAAATGCTCTCCAGTAATTATCTGTTGAACAAATAAATATATGCTGATTAAATATCTAAACATTTGTATTATTTGTGAATCTTTGCAAACAAATTATTTTATTTTCACATTTTTAATTATTTAAGCTATATTGTCTGTGATATCTGTTGTTTTGACAGATTGATGCTTTCCATGAAGAGATGGAAAAGAAGAAAAAAATGGAAGAAGAGAAAGACAGACAAAGATTAGCCGAACTTCATCGACTCTTAATGGAACAAGCAAAAATAGATCGAGAAAGGTAATTTGTAATCTTCAAAGAAACTGATTATTTATTTTATATTTTTTCTTTTTTCTTTTTTATTTCTGTGGGGAGGGGGTTTATTGGGGTTTTTTGTTGTTGTTTTTTTCATTTATTTTTTTTAAATTTTTTTCTGCAATATTTGTAAAATTTCACATTCTTAACAAATTGCAGAGTAAAATATAGAGAAGACCAAATGCAGCTTAAAGCAGAAGAGCGTGAGCGACAGAAAGAAGAAAGGATTGCAGATGAATTAGAGAGAGAGAGAAGACTAGAAGCTTTAAGAGAACAGGTAAGTTTTAATAGAAGTTTCTAAACTGATGATATATATTAGCTGAAAGTAATTATTTATTTTTATCTCAGAAATTATTTTTCTAAATATTAATTATATATTTTAATATGTCCTTAGACATGTTAAACTCATATGTACATATGCACACACATTCATGCTTACACAGACCCATATACATACACATCTCCTGAATAAAAGATTCAATTAATAAGTTTATTTCTTTATATTTTAAGTTTATTATTATTGTTGTTGTTATAATTATAATTATTGTTATTGTTTTGTTGTTATTAAAATGGAATCCATTCATGTGGAAACATTTAAAAAATGGAATTTTTCCAATGACTTTTGGTTCAAAGTAAATAAAAACAAAAGAATATCAAGACTACAATTCAAAATTTGTTACGAAAACATAACAGCAATAAAAAATGAAGCCAAGTTAAGACATATAACTGGTAAGTCATTTAACGAATTACTTGTCTATATCGATGGCATCACAAGGTACATACACATATCAAATGTGCAAAGGCATGTGGAAACAGGTAGCCTTCATGACTGGGCAAAAAAGAAATATTCACAAAACAGTTCAGATTCTCAAACAAATTCAGCTTCTGATGGTGTGAAAGTAAATCGTAACATTACATGTTCTAATTCCAATGGAAAATTATTTGAAAAACCCACTAAAGAACAATCTAAGAATCACTGCAATACAGCATTGTGCAGAAGAGATCTATGTCTGACTACCAGTCCCTGATTGCCTTACAGAAGAAGAATGGGGTGCAGTTTATAAGTGGGAAGGACAATGACCACTCATGTAGGGACTTACCTGTGCCCTCTTCAGATGTGATAAAAATAACCTGCAATGAACTAATGCATGTAGAGGACTTTCTTGCTACTACAACATCAGATTCAGTGGATGTGGATGATGCTCGAAGTGAAACAGTTGATATTTCAGACACTGATGACAGTAACAACTCACAGTGCTAACTGAAACAAGTTCATCATTGAGATTCTCATATCAATATTGTTTGATGAGTTAAGTAAAACAATAAAAACAACACAAATTGTCATGATTTGTTTTATTGTCTTGTTTAGTTATTAAATGCAGTAAACTATACCTATATGCAAAGTATTAATACATTGAGAACAGTGATATGGATAAATTACAAATGTATTATAGTGTTCACAATGCATGTAAGTAAGAGATTTCACAACATTAATAATGGGAATTGTAAACTTGATAAATTTGTGGTAACCTATAGGTTACCAGGTCCTGTTTTGTGGTAACCTCTAAATGGGTTATCAGATTCAATCCTTATTTCGATGCCTGCATTATTATTACATTTGCTATTGGTATTATTATGATTTTTTATTATTATTATTATTATTAGCTAAGAAGATCAGGGAAATCAAATATAATCAAAGTGATCTGTAAGCTAAATGAATACAAAAGGCTGGTTTTAAAACCGTATTTGTCATTTTTGTAGGTCAGGGTCATTGCTGAGAGTGACCCAGAGAGGGTCATGAAAGGCACAGAGGTAAGATGTTTTGTAAGATTTTCAAAAGTTACATCATAAACTAAGACAGAAAACAGCTAAGCGTGCTTTAATTTCATCTGTTTTCTTTTTGCTTTCTTTAAATCAAAAAGTCATAATAATGAGTGTAGATATTTCTTGTGTGTCTATATAATATATAATTATATACATTTATATATATTCTGAATAAAAGATTCAATTAGTAAGTTTATTTCTCATTTTATGTTTAATATTATTGTTGCTTATTATATTTTTATATGTGTGTATATATATATGACTATATATATATATATATATATATATGACTATATGCATTTGTTATGTTTTAGGTGCACATGTTTGAACATCTGTGTTTGTATGTGTACATATATCTGATGGGTTTGTGTGTGCATGTATGTGTATGTATGTATGCATATATATTTTATTGTCAGTTATTAAACTTCATACAATTATACATCTTTAACATGTGTATTTATGTGTATGTATTCTGATACCATAGGTTAATTAAGATATATTTTCTAATTTTATTTTTATTTTATTTTTTTTTGTTATTTTATTTTTTCACTCCAGGCATGGAATGCACATGTGACAGAAGATGAAGAAGAATACCTGAGCATTCAGAAACCTCTCTTTGACATCAACACATTCACTGCTAACCAGGTAAGGTGTCTTTACTAAATTTCATAACTAAAACATAAGTATATATATATACATATGTGTGTGTGTGTGTGTGTGTGTATTTGTTGTTTTTGTTTTTAAAAGAAAGAAAGAAAAGCACATGGATATTTGCCAATTGTAGTTATTTTAGTGGAGTAAAAGTCCTTACAGACTGAACAGATTTTGTATCCTCAGTCTTTCCAGAAACTTTCTGATGTAATAGTTAAAAGATGCAGATTAGATTGAAAAGGAACTCAAAAGATATCAATATCAATGCGAGAGAGAGAGAGAGAGAGAGAGAGAGAGAGAGAGAGAGAGAGAGAGAGAGAGAGAGAGAGAGAGAGAGAGAGAGAGAGAGAGAGAGAGAGAGAGAGAGAGAGAGACACACACACATGGTTATATATACAAAGATAGAGAGAGCTAAAGAGGGTGAGCAAGAGTCAAAAACAGAGTTTTCATCCAATCATTAAATTAATAAACTGTTGTTATAATGTATATTTCTACATTATATAGATTTTAATGGTAAAAGTTTGTTTGTTTTTAGATTACATCTGACCACCGAGTAAGACTTGAACAGCGACTGAGGGAGGCAGGACTACACACATCAGAGTATGCTCGTCAAGTCATCTCACAGACAAAACCACCAACAGTTCCACGAAAAGACATGGAATCAACCATTTTCAAACTGGATAACAATCCTTAGATAATAGCTAACAGTTCTTAAATAACAGAAAACAAATTGTTATACTATATAACAATCCTTGAACAATAGATAACAATATTTTAAACAGTGGTTAACAATCCTTAGACAATGGCTAACGGTTTTTAAATAACAGAAAACAAATTGTTATACAGTATATAACAATGCCTGAACAATAGATAACAATACTTTGAACCATGGCTAACTTTCTTAAATAACAGAAAACAAATTGTTAAAGACTACATAACAATCTTTGAACAGTATATAACAATATTTTAAACAGTGGATACGAATCTGTTAACAATGAATGACAATCTTTTGAATACTTGATAATGCATTAATATGAGTTTGACAAGCTTTAATCATAATTCAAGATGGGATAATTTAACAATGGATAATATTCCTCACAAAGTATATAGCATTCCTTTAACCAGTAAACAGTATTCCATTAATGAGTTTAAAATTGGTTCAGACAATAATAATCCATTTAACTAAGAGGTGATAATATATTTAGATGTATTAAAACTTGTTAAAAAAAATGTGTCACTTTAAGTAATTTATTATAGAAGAATGATTAAAATTGTTTAAATGATGAATATTATCAAACTTGGATAATAATATTGTTATTAATAAATATATTAAATAAACAAATAAATAAGCATATATATATAATATAGATTCTGATACTCCAGTTTATACACCTTTTTGCACAAAGGGTTACAAATACTAGATAACCTTCACTGTGACTTCAATCCATGTCCAAGTTCTTTCCTTTGTTTCTGATTCAAATGCTGATATAACCAAGAATTCAGAATGTGTGGACACACTGCTGTAGATATTTTAAAAATTCAACCTATTTGTTAATGTGGAACCACTGCTTGTAAACATAAAAATGTGATGAAATTGTCAAGCTTCCATCAGAAAAATGTTCAAGCTTGAATTTTGTGGGGAAAATCTTCATCATTGTGTAACGTGTTGTAGAAAGCAGAAAACCAGACTGGAGAGGGTTATTTGGGGCATGTTTTTATGAGAAGATAATATATATAGATATATAGATATAGATATAAAACCTGGGCAAAACTGACAACAAAACCATAACCATGCAGTTATAGTAAGAATTATTTATATTTCTCACTGTGTTATTAGTAATAAACATTTCACAAAAATAAAAACTATATTATGACTATATATATATATATATATATATTTTATTTATTTTTTTTTTTTTTTTTTTTTTATTTTTCTTAAGTGAACACGTCACAAACTTAATTTTAATATATTTCATTGTCAGGTAAAAACATTAAAAAAATTATCATTCCTGTTAAATATGTGTTTATTATGTTGGACCTTAATATGTACATACATTATTAAATGATATATATTGTTTTAAATGTAATCAAATCTAGTTGTTCACAAACGTGTTATAATCATTTGGCTGCATTTACTTGAAACTAAAACACAAAAAGAATAACATTTTGTTTGTTTGTTTTGTTTTTCAGGGCAGCAGATATTTTTTTTTTTTTTTTTTTTTTTTTAATATTATATTATTTGGTTGATTATTGATTTTTTTCTTTTCATTTTTTTTTTTTTTTTTTTTTTTTTTTTTTAATTATTATTTCAGTCTTTTATTTTACTATTTACTTCTTATTATTACTATTGTTATTAGGATAGTCTTATCAATAAACCGGATGTGTCAGTATTTTGGATGCTTGCAATCAGTTTTTAAAAGATGTGTTTTTGCATGAATAGTCTGAAAATTATTTATGACTTCTGTTCTGACAATTTCCATCAATTTCAACAAATTAATTTTTCAAAGACTTGGCTTAAGAGCAAACCTCAAAAGTCTTGCTAACTCAGTAAGATCTTTATGTAGATAAAACAGCAGCAAACTGATAATTTATTAAAAAGGCAGAAGCTCTTATGATGCACATTGTGATTTTCCTCGTTAAACATTTGTAACTGAAAGAGATTAAAATATTTGGAATGAATTTTTGAAGATTACAAGAAAATTTGATGTCAGAAAATTTTTGTAACAGTTCAAGAAATTTACAATAAAGGACCAAGAAATCACCAGATATATTAATGAGTTTCACAAAACCTTTATAACATTTATACAAAAATGAACACATTTCTACAAATCTGCTACTGTTATTGATATGCTACACTGTAAGAAAAACAAATGTACTCCAGTTGCTTTCTGTAAGTCTCAGGTTCAGTCGCTTCTGCCTATGTTATTTAGAAACTTCAAGTTTGACTCTGTTTTTGTAAGAATCATAGAGATGCAAACCTACAATCTTCAGTGTCGTGATCAGAGCTTCCAACAGTTCAGTAAGAGTCAGGAGACTGGCCCCAAGAAAGAATCCCATCTGTCCACCCAGCTTTCCTGAAAATAATAATAACAACAATAACATCAACAACAACATTAATAATAATAATAATAATAATAATAATAATAATAATAATAATAATAATAATAAATTAAAAAACTAATTAATTAATTAAAATAAACAACAAACGAACATCAGTAAAAACTTGCCAAATATATCTCCCCAAGACATTTCTGGTACGTGTTCAACATGCTGGGTGATCATTCTTTCATAGCCGATAGAGACCATTATCAGACTTTTTCTGAAAATAATAGTAAATCCTAAAAGATTATTTTATCAAACGCAATCACTAAATCAGATTATTTAATTAATTTTTAATCCATGACATTTTATGACACATTTCTTGGTTTTTTTTCTTTTCTTTCTTACCAGGCATATTCTTCGTATTGAAATAATCTTCCATCAATGAGAAAATTGATGACGTATTACTTGTTTCTTTCTGTTTTACCTGGCATTCTTCAGACTTAATAATCTTTCATCAATGACAAAATTTATGAATTATTACTTGTTTCACTGTGTTTAACCTGGCATATTCCTCATATTAAAAATCTTTTATCGATGAAAAAACTGGTGACATATATCTTTTTTCTTTCTTTCTTACCTGGCATATTCTTCAGACTTAATCATCTTTTCATCAACAAGAAATTTGGTGAATTGTTCAGATGGGAAGCGAGCTGTTGAGGACTGCAGTGAATACTGGATCTGGGAACATGTTTGTGGGCAGTTACATTTTACAGTTCTCATCATGTGCTCTGAAAAAGTACTAAACGGTTTTAATAATTATGACTTTTGTTTTCTTTCATCCTGTCTAAACATACTATTCTCTCAAACTGTGAGGCAGACACACACACACACACACACACACACACACATACACACAATCTGATCTTGTAGTATAGCAAGAAAGTCCTCTACACACATTAGTTCATTGCAGGTTTTTTTTTTTTTATTACATCTGAAGAGGGCACAGGTAAGTATGTGTCTTGTGAGTCTAACAATGAGTCTACAGTCAGGTTGTCTATTGTACAAATGCTTGTCTTTTTCTTCGTTTTTTATCATCTGCATACAGGGAAACAGTTTTGTCTGTAAGGTTTTGTTCATATGAAGGGTCACAGCTCATAAGTGCAGGCAGGTTAACTATAATCACCAGAAAATCATCCAGTGTAGAATTGGACATGTTCAGCCTCGTATTTGTCAACTGCTGATTGAGAGCACTTTTGCTCCTCTCAACACCTGCACTAGCAAGTGCAACCACCAAGATGATTTCAATGATAAAAAGAATATGTGGATATTCAGAGTGATGATGTCTGAATATTTGACTCTACATGCCTTGTTTACTTTGGAAGTGAATGAATTTGTTTGCCCCAAGTTTCTTTAAACCCTTCCCTTCAGCAACAGCCATATCTAGGGCAAAGTTGTGGTAAGTTAGGCTTTCAGCAAAATGTTTAGATAACAGTTTAATTTGTTCCAAGCCATATTTTGGATCAGATATATCCCACTGAGTGATCAGCTATATTCACTGCCTTGAAGATAGATGGGGTCATTGAAAGAATCCAGTCATTTAATCAGCTGTGTTGAAATTGCTGGCATCAGTTTTGTTCTTATGTGTTTCATAGTCTCTCATCCCTGATGAACATGGTTCAGAACAAACTTTTCTTTTATTGTAGTAACAACTTTTTCAGCTTGTTGTTGCTTGTTACTCAACTGATTGTCTTGTTTGAATCTTACCTTGCTGTAAGGTTCGTAGCCTCTGCTGTAATGGTTGCCTCATGACTAAATTTGCTGAGTATAACTGGAAATGGCAGATCACTATCATCAGCAGCAAGTGTATTGAGTTCATCTATAGGTAATTTTATTGTGTCAATAACATCTGTGACTAATGGAGTTGCATTCTGAGCAGCATATGATAAATGGGCAGTTTGTTTCTGAGTGAGTCTGCAGAGATGCATAGATGCCAGATATCCATAACTCAGCCATGTGTTCAGGTACCTCTTTAGTCAAACCTTTTGATCTGGTTTGGAAATTGCCTTCAAATTTCATTACAGTAAGAGCACCATTCAGTTTACCAACATTAACGTTTGCTCCATCTGCACAAGCACAAATAAGACATTTTTTGCAACTTTTCACCAGGAATATCATAATCATGGAAAGCTTCATCTATAGCATGTTTGATACTGTCTGCAGTTACTCCACCAAAATTGCTCATTTTTGACATTTAAGTAATAGTTCAACAGGCTGGCCCCTCACTACAGTCTTCACGTAAATTAATTCTTTTTCTTTTCTAGTTTTGCAAGCTTCTGTGCCATCTTATTCAACTCACCTAAAGTTGGTACATTGTATCATCTGTTTGATATCATCTCTCATTGCTTGGGCAATATAGTGAACAAAGTCCGTATATAAACTTATAAACTGCATCCCATTCTTTTTCTGTAAGGCAATCAGTGACTGTAGTCAGATAAAGGTCTCTCCTGCATAACCAACCACAATGCTGTATTGCAATGATTCTTATATTGTTCTTTGGTGGTTTTTTCAAATAATTTTCCATTGAAATTAGAACGTGTAACGTTACGATTTACTTTCACACTATCAGAAGTTGAAATTGTTTGAGAGTGTGAACTATTTTGAGAAAATTTATTTTTTGCCCAGTCGTGAAGGCTACCTGTTTCCACGTGCCTTTGCACATTTGATTTGTATATGTAGCCTGTGACGTCATCGATATAGGCAAGTAATCCGTCAAGCGACTTACCAGTTATACGTCTTAACTTGGTTTCTTTTCTTGTTGCCATTATGTTTTCAGTACAAATTTTGCCTTGTAGTTTTGATATTGTTTTGTTTTTATTTACTTCGAACCAAAAGTCATTGGAAAAATACCCTTTTTAAACGTTTCCACGTGAATGGATTCCATTTTAATTAAACTGCTGCCCGGTAACGCTCCTTTAAATTCAATACCGTTGCACACTAAGTGACGTGACGCTGTGGACCGACCGTTACTAAACATGTGACGTCACACCGTGGATGCTTCTATAAAGTGGAAGCATACAAAATCGGTGGGCGGTAACTTTGGTGGACATACATACGAGAAAAAGAAAACAAACGGAATTCCGGAATCAATCGCCACGATGTTTTTGCTGAAAGTTTCGGAAAGGAAATTAGCCGTTCGTTGAAGGATTTATTGATAGGTGGTACCCTCCCGATAAACTGAATGAGCGTTCTCGACTTATTTCTATGCCTGTAAAATATTTATATTTACAAATATTTCTACATACATAAAGATACGTACATACAAACATACATATGCAAATGCACACAGACGTACAAACAAACACACACAACACACACACACACACACACACACACACACACACACACACACACATTAAGAACAGATGGTGGCTCTTACCTATCTCAGGCCAGTAACAACTCAACAGTTCAGACATGTCGCAAATTCTGATGCCCGATGTTACTGAAAATAAATTGTTTTTTGCAGTTAAGATTTAAGAATCATTTCTTTTTTCAGTGACCGAACTGTATTAATACCCTCAACAATTATATATCAATCGAATTTAACAACAATTACTTTTTTTAAATTATCCGTGCAAGATCTGAGTCAAAACATTGACAGTTAATAGATAGATAGATAGATAGATAGATAGATAGATAGATAGATAGATATACACGGTCATTCAAAAGTCCCGCTACACTTTTAAGTTTTAATTAAATGAAAATGGCTTTACGGATTTGAACAAAATTAGTCGTGAACTTTCCATAGACTGCTAGAAATCACGAACTGCTTTAGCATAATGCGATTGTTTTGGGTTTTTTTTTCAACAAGATGGTGCTCTTCCACATTATGCTAAAGCAGTTCGCGATTTCTTGAATGACAAGTTCCCTGATAGATGGGTAAGGTCATCGAAGACCTCTGGAGTGGGCGCCACGTGGGCAATGTGTCTCGAAAAAGAAGGCGCTTACGTTTAAGTCTATGGAGCCTAAGAAAACTGAAGAAGAGGCATTTTTTCGTTACGGGACAAATTCTAGCAGTCTATGGAAAGTTCACGACTAATTTTGTACAAATCCGTAAAGCCTTTTTCATTTAATTAAAATTTAAAAGTGTAGCGGGACTTTTGAATGACATAATATATATATACAAAACTGTTTTTTTAAAATACGACTTTTTATTGTGTTTTCTCTATAAGGTACCGTTGAAGAGATATTTTATTATTATTATTGTTCTAATGTTGTCTTACCGATATAGTCTTCAAGCCGGCATCCACATCTTTCGTTCGCAGGGATCGCATAGCACTCAAGCATGCAGTTGAAGTACGTGTATTTGTTGTGGTACTTAAGGTTACCTGTGTAGTCAGGAGGAAAAACGTCAAAGCAGGTTCCGTCTCCAAAAGATTTGTATGGCAGAGGAAGAAACTTGTACTGAAGTAGATATTTGATTTAATTATGTACTGCATTGCATTATAAATCATTGGGTTTTCTAGGGGTTTTATTTATTTATTTATTTTTATTCGTAATCCGATTGTCAGTTACTCTGTCTGTCTGTTTGTCTGTCTCTCTTTGCTTTTGTTTACTGACTATTTAATTGTCAACCAATTGGAAACTATCAAAAAATAAACAAAGAAACAAACGAAAACAATCTTAATTTTTAAACAGAGGCCAGTGTTTTCAAATAGTGTTACTCTCTAAATAAATAAAATTACATAAACATTTGAAAGTGATTGGTTGTATTAATTACAGACACTGCTTTATATAAAAGTAAGTAAATAAATGATAACGAATATTAAAAATAAAATAAAATAATAAAAACTTGCCGAAGTTCGAGTTAATTTAATTTTTGAATATGTTCCAGCTTTCATTGACACTGTCGATATTGACATATCCGGCATTTCGTCATTTCTGTGAACTATGATCTGTAATAAATAAATAAATAAACAAACAAACAAATAAATGAAGTTCAGAAAATTTCGACTTGAGTTTTACGTCACTGGTTTCGAGCTAACAATGGCGATATGTCTGTCGGATATATTTTAACGATTTTGGGGTTGTTAGCGGAAAACGATTCATAAAAACTGAATCTAACTCATACGTAGTCATAATATGTTATCGTTTTCTTACCATCGCTCCTTCCGCTTTCTGTATGATGTATTCATCTTGCTGTATGTCCAGAATGAGTTGGAGTTCTTGTGCTCGTGTAACCCGAAAGGTGTTATAGATGTCCGTGTTGAACGAGAAGCAGCCCAGAAGACGTTTAAACTCTTTCGAAACATTCAAAACATTGCTACCCAATTTCGCCTGCAGAATAAACTTCTCGACCTCAGTCGCACCAGTCTCATCTATAGACTCTTGTAATGTTGAAGAAACGTTGGGTTTGTCCATTTTCAGAGAAGTAAAAATTCCGTACGATTCCTGGATCCAGTGATATCGCTGCCACTCTTTGGAAAGTCTCGTCCTGCTCGTGTATTTGTTATTGAAATTGCACACAGTGATGGCGGGGAAGTCAAGCTCTCTTTCTCGTATGATGCTTGTCTTCGTTCTGAATGGGTAACTTCGGTACAAGGCGTACAAATCTATTAGCATGTTCATTAGCATTGCTGCCATCACCAACAGAATGATGGTCCACAAACAGCTGAAAGTTGAAATAAATGGACGACTGAGCTATTGACAAATGTACGGACAGACAGCAATAAGTAAATAAATAAGAAAAATAATTTAATAGATAAATTTATTATAGAACGACAATGAAACGATATCAGATAAAATGTAAGAGAACGCGAGAGAGAGAAGTTAGTCGGCACAGAATTATGTTTTAATTAATTTTGTTGTTATTGATACTCTTCATATCATCATCAGAATCATCATTATCATTATTATTATTATTATTATTATTATTATTATTGTTAATTTTGTAGCTGTTGCTTTTGTTGAAATCTAACTTGTCGTTGACTGCATTTTATGTTTCGACATCCATGTAAACTAGTTTGTTCCAAAAACGTCCCCCATACATCAGCCACTGAAGCTTTTTTCATCCTGAGTTAGTGTTTATTATCTGTCTGTCTGTTGTCGTATCTGTCTCTTAATTTATCTGACTGTCTCTTTTTTGTTTGTCTGTCTCTCTTTGTGTATCTGTTTCTCTCTCTCTCTCTCTCTCTCTCTCTCTCTCTCTCTCTCTCTCTCTCTCTCTCTCTCTCTCTCTCTCTCTCTCTCTCTCTCTCTCTCTCTCTCTCCAGGCAGTCTCGCACCCTTTTTTGATCTTGTTCTTCACTCTCAAACTTTCTTTCTGTGTGTGACTTTGTGTATAATTACCACTTTCTTTCTCTTTCTTAGTAACTGCCCCTTCCGTCTCTACTGTGACGTTATTTTTCTCTTCTTGTCAATCTAAAAGCGAGAAAAGTGCATATAGTTATAAATATGCATATGTATGTGTGTGTATACATACACATACACATACTATATTCATATATAGATAGATAGAAAGATAGACAGACAGATATATAGAGTATAGCCTCTACAAAAAAATAGCAATCCAAAATTTTAAAATTTATCGTGTTCAGAATAACATATACATGTGGTCACTTAAAACTAATATTAAAACTAAATAAATAAAACAAGATGGAATATATATCAGTAGGTCTACTGTTTAAAGTTCACGTGTTTTGTAAATCAAAAAGAACCACTCTCCCTAAAACTCTATGAATATTTTTTATTTATTTATTTACTTATTTATTATTTTATTATTATTATTTTGTTTGTTTGCTTTTGTTTTTGTTGTTGTTGGGATTTTGAATTATACAATATCCCCAAAGAAATCCACCTATATTACTTTCTTTTCAGAAGTTCCAATGTTTTATAAGCAATGCAGCTGTACAAAGGACAGGGGAAACAAATTATGTAGTAATCTTTCTTCTCTTAATGTTCACAAACATGTATACCAAACTGTCTTATGTTTCTTCTTTTTTTTTTCTTTCTTTTTTTCTTTTTTTTTTTTTTTTTTTTTTTTTTTTTTATGTTCTAATGCTTCGTAAATAATATTTCAAAATATTTCATTTTTATAAAAGTTCCGGTTTCGTAATATTCCAAATATTATTTTTAAAGTGCCAGCATTTTATAAGTAACAGTAATCCACAAAACTGCACAATATAGACATACCTATGAAATTTCTTCTTCTCCTTCTTCTTCTTTCTTTTCTTTTCTTTTGGCTTTTTTCTTTTTCCCGCTTTATTTCTTTTTCACTTTTTCTTTCTTTCTTTTTTTTTTTTTTTTTTCTTCTAATTTTCGAGTTAAAGACTTTCGCTGTGTAGCTCCGTGTACAACAACTATATCATTTATTTTCTCCCATTTTTATTTCGCTATCCACATTGATTTTTAGGTTCTATTTACCATCTTTAATTTTTTTAAATATTGTTTCAGCACTCATATCTAAAAGCTAGGCCACCATTACAGGTTTTGTACCAATAAAAAGCCATTTAGCAGTCAGAAATTCAATGTAACGCGTTCGTTCAGTGTTGCTTCTGCACTTAGTATTTTCAGTATTTACCTCTGGAAATGACAAGAATCAAACACGTTTTAGGGACACATAAATCATCGATTCTACATTTCAAAAGATAGAGTCGTTTAAGGATGAATGCAGAATCTCATATAAATGTCATAATTGTGATAGATGTAATTTTCAAAATGAAATCAAAACCCATTCTATAATTATCTTTGTTTATCTATCTGTCTCTATTTTATCTCTCTGGTTATGTATGTGTGTGTGTGTGTGTGTGTGTGTGTGTGTGTGTGTGTGTGTGTGTGTGTGTGTGTGTGTGTGCGCGCGTCAGTCTGTATTTCTATCTTTATATCGTTCTTTCTATTTTTGCATCTATCTTTGCATGTATGTCAGTCTGTCCGTTTATCAGTTTCTCTCTGCATATCCATCCATCCATCCATCCATCCATCCATCCATCAATTCATCCTCCATCTGTACATTCATCTCTCTCTGTATGACTGTGAATCCATGTTTCCACACACACACACTGAGAGACGGACTTCAGTTAAGAAAGAAATAGCTAATTACAGTCTAAATATTACTTGTCTGTTGTTACCTTTTTATTGTCATTAATTAGAATGTTAGCCTGGAGCATTAAAAGTCGTTGATAGGTTCCTTGACTGGGTTCGCTGATTTATCTTACTAGCCTGTTACAGTTCAATTACAATAATGTTCTTTTAACAATTGTTGTGCTGTAGGCTGGTTAATCTCATCTTCTTGTATTAATTGATGTAACTAAATACCGCAGTTAACACTCTACGGATTAAAGCATATCGATTTTACACAGGAGGTAACGGAAAGCGACAAATAAGTAATATGTTATCATAGGCTAAATGTTTTCATCTGTGTCATCGCTAAAATAAATGGTAAAATGGTCATCTAGTTTGAAAGCAAGTATCCCACGTGTCCTAAGGGGCCATTAAACACCTTCTATTAAACTTGACTGTTATTTTTAAACTGATTTTATTGTAAAATTATCTAAGGGAGGGACACAAAATTTGCTGGGCAGACACTGTATATACAACGTTTCATTATCTGTAACTGTTAAATTTACGTGTTTTGGGTTTTTTTTTTTTTTTTTTTTTTTTTTTTTTTTTTTTTTGCTTAAAATACAAAGCGTAACAAACTATAAACAAAATTGAACAGTAAACAAATAATAAGATTAATATTGATAATACTATAAGCTATATAATCTTTGTTATATAAGTAACAAGAGTCGTAACAGAAACGATAATATGTTTGATCAACAGAATAGTTTGATTAAGGATTCCAGAAATTCCGCCCAAATTTCAACCGGCCCCTTGCCGAATCCCACTTTTTATCGATTCGAAGAAATGTGATACCGTAGTTTACTGGCTTCGGTTTGCGCATTATTTGTTCTTCGTTGGTTTTGAAAACACAAGAAGAAAGAATTCAGTTTGGTATGTACTTTTTGTTTGATCTGTTTATACTGTAAAAGTTGCATATTAAGAAATTTTTATTACCTCTTATAAAACTTGGCTTTAACATGATCGGAGATGGACCACAGCGCTTCGACGTTTTAGCTTGAAGTTTATTTTACTTTTATGTTTCGCCTTAGGAATGTATATGCTGGATGGTTTCTTCTTAATGCCAGGGATTTAATGATAACTTTTGTAAGGGACTGTAATTTTTAAATTGTGAAACACATGTATATAAGGATAGTGAATTGGTCAGTAAATAAACTAATATTTCATTACTGGAACATTTTCTCGCGTTAATTACCGTAAATTGTCGAGTAAAGAGCTAATGCTTCTCTTTTCCTGTACCCCTTCATTTTTCCCCCGATACATACGAATATTGATCACATAATAATGTTAACTGAAAAATAAGAAAACTAGAACTCTATAATTATTAAATAGCATTTTCAAATCGTGTTACTTTCATATTAAATTGATTAATGATTGCTTTTATTGGTCTATAATGTCAGTTATGAAAATGTAAATTTATTATTATTTGTACTGTTTCTAGTATTATATTTTGCAGTAAACAGTACTGCTATAAAATAATAATATATTTTTCAACATATTAATTTAATCAGTATACTAAGACTCCAACAATAAAAATAAGGTAGATAACAAAAAGTTAAATTTTAACTTGCACAAACTGAAAAACTTATCAAACTGTATGTTTGGATATTTCACCTACGAAGTTTGTTGATACATTGCTCAGGAAATGAAATGAACATTTTATATATTTGAATCAGAATATTTCACATATGACCCCACTTTGTTATTTATTTCTTAAGTCATTCTTAAAATTTGATTTATATATTTTTATTTTTTTACTTTATTACATTTAGAGAAGAAATATGAGAAACTAAAATTCATCAAATTATCTTTTCATTTGAAATGACAGCTCCCATCTTTAACTTACAGTCTATAACAAAATAAAGTTAACTTTCTTCTTTTATAATAAAGTACTGTTAAAAAGAGCAGCAAAAAACAATTAATTTAAAATTATTATTTTATGGTGTTCTGAAAAGATAAATATTTGTGAACAGGAAAATCCAGCTAAAGACAAAGGCAGCTATTAAGAGTTGTAGCCACAGAATATCAGAATGAACTTAATTTATGGTTTTTTGGTTTTCTGTCTAAATTGCTTTATTTCATTCTCTTTTCTACTTTCTTAAAGGGCTTTTCAGACATACTTGATACTTGTTTAAAAAAACATTAGTTATGTTATCATATCTCATTGGAGTATGGATCAACTTGGGCTAAAGCAATGGCCACACCCACACTTTTATGTACACAGTGAGGGAATTTCCCCAAAGGTGGCATACTTTTTAAAGTTTAACAACTGATACAAAAAAGAAAAAATCTGAAAATTGTGCACTCTAGCCTGGTTTTTTCATACAGCAACACATTTGATTTTTGGTTCTTGTTACTATAAAATCATATAACTGTACAATTTATGATTTGTAAAAATTAATTCAGATTTAATAAACAGTTCATAGTGAACAAGAGAGATGCAGGAAATTAACTCAGTGAACACGTTATTAAAAAAACAAAGGAAACTCTTAGAAGTAGGTGTGAACAAATTAACTACAGTGACTGAGCTATAATAAATATTATTCTCACACCTTTATTTCTTATTACTATTTTACTTCTTTTTTTAAAGGAAAAATAGAAGTAGAAAGTTAATATGCATTATAATAATGTATTTTTAAAACAGTAATGACTCACATAGAGGAACAGATACATATGTGCAAAATATAACACAAACAATGATGAAAAACCATTAACATGAATATGTATGTATTTTCTGTTTTGAAAAAAAACACCAAAACAATAACAAATATACTGTCTGTATATACATATATTTAAAATGAGATGTTTCAACACAATAAAGAGGTATTTTTGATACAGATCTACCTACATGTTTGTGTTTTTTTTATTAATGACAACTCATAGTTTGGTTACAGACAAAATCTGATCTAGTCTGACATGTTGAGATTGGCATCAAGCCACACTACTGTTAGAGTATGTTAAAAGCAATCCCAGCTTTTGTCTGATTAATCTTGAAAAGCGTGAATAGACAGTGGAATTTTGACATGTTGTAAATCTAATTAGCTATATCTTTAGTGTAATTTTCTGTGATGTAAAGAATTGCTTACAGATGTGTTCATAAAAAGTTAAATGTGTTGTTGATATTCACATTTAGTTCCAGTTTTGTGTATTAAATGCTGGAGTAGTATATCTATTTTTTCTTTGGATTTCACTCTGTACATTATAATAGATTATCAACAGATACATACATACATACATACACATATATATATATATATATATATATACATACATGCATACACTGACACACACACACACACATATTTAAATGTGATACCTGGTAGTCAATACACACTGAAGTTACAGCAGTGGGTTTCTTCTCTAACATTATTATATGTATTAAAGTCATTTATTCACATTTGTTTCCAGACAAAATTCTAAAACCATTTTACAGTAATTATATATAAAAGGGTATGGTTTTGATCAGATCTTTAAATTTTCACAACAAAAAGTTCGTACCAGTTTCTAATATACATTATTTTTAAAGAAATATATTAAAATACAATATATAATATATAATAATAATAATAATAATAATAATAATAATAATAATAATAATAATAATAATAATAAAAGTAAAGAAATAAATAAATAAAAAGGAAAACAGTAAAAACAAAAAAGTTAATCCTAGATTTGGAGGAAAGTATTGACAGATGGGGTCAGACACAGTTTATTTTCAAACATCCCAGACTTTTTGAAACAAACTTTATTTTTTTATCTTTCCTGGTTCCATAAGCTAATCACCGGATTCCCCATGCTGTCAGAAAACTGCATACACCTGTGCTGATTTGCATTGTAATATTTATAGGCTTGAAGAAAGTTTAACCAGGTTTGTGACTTTTTCTTCTTTGTTTTGCTGCCAGTGTATGTTTGCAGCAGTTGAACTAAAATAAAAATTAATTTGAAACATATTTACATCATCTGTTGTGTCATATGACAGAATATGTAAACAAATTTTAATTTTCATGCTTTTAGTTAATGATATAAATTATCCATCTGTTTTTCTATCTCTATCTCTTACTCTCTCTCTCTCTCTGTATGTGTGTAGTGTGTATTTATCTACATAAAGTACTGTATGTGTGTAGTGTGTAATTACCCACATAAAGTACCATAGGTGTGTAATTATCTACATAAAAGACTGTATATGTGTAGGTGTATAATTATCTATATAAAGTACTGCGTATGAGATAAATAACTAATTACCTAGATAAAATCAAAGTAGACCAGGAGAAGATTACAATAATCTGTGTTTAAAGCCCAGAACCTCAAACATAATTTTTCACAGAGCATGTTTACATTGCATGGACTTTAGATTGGCCTCTCTTTTTACACAGTATGCTGACTGACCTGTGTTAAATGTTAAATGTAAACGTCAAATTTAAAAAAATAATAATAATAAATGCCACACACAGACACCTTTTTATTAATTAACCAGTAATTTGATTTGGCAGAATATTTTAGCAGTAATATACATATATTATTTATTCTCATATATATATATATTACTGCTAAAATATTTATTTATTTATTTACATTTGGTCTTCATATGTTATTTCTTTCCTTTCAAACAAGAGACATACATTTATCTTCATTTGTTCCTTAATTATAAATATGAAAGTACATATATTTTACTAGTCAATAACATCTACAAATTATTTATTTCAGAAAGATAATGAAGACATTAACTTTAATTGAATTTTTTTTTTATCTGCATTCTTGCTTTTATTTCTTTCAAAAAAGAAACAAGAAAAATCAATTTTTTTTTTTTTTTTTTTTTTTTTTTTTACATTTAATTTTTTTTTTGAGAAAGAACAAGATAGTAGGCATCGTGTGCACAAAATTATTCTACTCCAAAATATAAATCTTTTATTCCCATTTATTTTGTCATTACATTGCTTTTTAAAAACACATAAAGAATTTGTTTCCCAGATATGAATATTTTTTATGTCTTTTCAAAGTAGTGATATGAAAATAAAGTTTCGTGTGACATAATGAATTTTTTCCCCAAAACGAACAATTTTGGGGCCTTCTTAAAGTATAGATTTGGAGATAAGATTTCAGTAATATAATAAAACTGTTCCTGAAAGTAATATAAGTATTTCATTTATTTTTAAAAGCGCTATATTTTTAAAAAAAGAGAAAAAGATATATAACCCAAATACAAGCAACTGTCTTTTAAAAGTATTATATATATATATATATACACACACATACACATATACATACATACATATATATAATACACACACACACACACGCACAAACACATACACATATATAAAGAACTAAAGGAAAAAGAAAATAAAAAACACCTCTTCTTCGCCTGACAAAAATAAATCTTCTCTTAAATAATAACAATTAAAAAAAAAGTATCAGATAACAACAGTTTCCACTGACATAATGAATCTTCTCCCAAACATGTTCACCCTACTTTGTGTAGAGAGAAAGAGAAAAAAGCTGGTTGCCTAAGTGTGACAGGCCATTAGCGAGGCCAGGGTCTGCAAGCCACTGAAGCCTCCTGACAGCTTCTGTTTATTCCTGTGTGCTGTGCCAGATCCTGTCTTCTCCCTTCTCCATATCTGTACATTCAAACAAAGGACGGGTTCCCCACACTGGCATAGGAATCATTCACGGCCATTGGACACGGATAACTGTGGTTGATGGTTTGTTAAAAAGAGGATTAAAGAATCATCTGTGTTCTCTCTATTTAATCTGTGAGTACTGGTGCATGTGTAAATATTGACCAACCTACTAATACACTGTTGATAAATGTTTAATTATATTTGTGTGCTGAAGATTACCAACATGTAAACTTTGTGTATGTTGTGTGGATATTTTGAATTACGTGTGTTTTGAAGACGTGTAGATATTTTGCACTCGGTAAATTGTACATGTGTAAGTTGAAGGAATATAGATACTTTGCACTATATAAAATCTATAGCTTTTAGGTGCTATATAAACTGCCTATTAATCAAAGGTATATAGATATTTTGTGCTATATTAATTTAAGGTGTATTGATATTTTGTGCTATATAAACTGTATAAAAATGGAAGGTGTATAGGTATTTTGTGCTATATAAACTGTATAAAAATGAAAGGTGTGTAGGTATTTTGTGCTATATAAACTGTATAAAAATGAAACGTGTGTAGGTATTTTGCTTTATATAAATTATAGAAGTTGAAGAGGTACAGACATTTTGTAATATATAAACTACAAATATGATTTAAAATAAATATCATTTTATATGTATATAGATAGATAGGTATTTTGCACTGAATAAATAAAGTCACATGCATATATTGGTTAATGTGTAGATATTTGGCATTTTATAAGAAGGATATGTTTAGGTTGAAGTTATTTAGATATTTTGAAATATATAAATGAAATACATCAGTTGTGTGCTGTAGAAATTTTATTTATTGTACATGAATAACTTCAGTGTATATATATTTTACACTATATACTGAACATACAATATTAAAGATTTACCAATGCAATTTTCATTTATATATTTTATGAGTGTATGTACACATGAATTACACCCTGTAAATTGTACATTTTAGTTGAAAATTTATAGATATTTGCATCAGTATCAGTTGAACATAATAAATATGTTGCAGATACACTAAAATTAATGTTCTGGTGTTTAGCATGATACAACTGTAAAAGATGTACTGGTATTTGCTCTATAAATGTAGATGTCTGATACTGTGTGTGTGTTCAGTTATAAATATACATTGATACATAACATAAAGACACAAATACACATGCATGCATATGCACCCTATTCATTACAGCTATGCTACACATTACCGAAAATGCACATGTGTTTAAAATGCACCTCCTCAACATTACTTTTAAATAGAGAGAATTTACTAAAACTGTGTGACAGAAATATAAAATATTTGTTATCTTGTAGCTTCAGGCAACTCTAATGATTATTATTACTCTATTTTTTTTCAAAGCCTTGTTTCTGACTGATGTGCACATTAACCATTTGCAAGTTTACACATCTGTGATTTGTGTTTGTTGTGTAAATATTATAGGAAGGAAGATGCTGATAATAAATATCACATTCAGACTTTTTGTGTAGATGTGTGCAATATGTTAAAGAAATCACAGAACTTGGAGATGCAGAAACAAATGTATATATTTCAAAAATGAGAAAAAATAAGACCTTGACAAAACCAAATGCTGCATTGTCTGTGTACATTAATTTTATCATTACCACATTTGGTAAACACATTTTTTCTTCTAAGAATATATATATTTTTAGTTGTGTTATTAATATTTTTATATTTCAAAAATGAAATGAGTAAGGCGATTAATTTATGTTACTTCATTTGGTAAACACATTGTGTTTGTTGGTTTTTATTTCTAAAATTATTTTTATTTTATTTGTTTGAAACTTTAGCTTTCATAATTGACTGGATATTTTGAACTATTGGAAATTAATATTTAGTGAAAAATTCCCTGAAATATTATTATAATAATAATAATAATAATAATAATAATAATAATAATAATAATAATAATAATAAGATTGAAAGTAAAGTGAAATTAAATGAAATAAAGAAAGGCAAAAAGTGAAGAAAACTATTACTTTTCAGAGGGCATCTTTTTTTGGCAGTATCAATCAATGGATTTTTCTGGTTCCCAAATGAAACCAGTTAATAATGACTCATTGACCCATCAAACTTCTCACAAAACAAAACACCAATATATATTTTTTTTTTCCCCCTTTTTTGTTTTGTTTTTTGTCTGACCCACTTCTAAAAGAATGACTCGCTCCAAATGGACCATAGTAATTTCTAGAATTTTCATTCTCAATGTACAAGCAATAAAATACTTATTAATTAAAATTTAAAGAAGATTTGAATTATAGTAATACCTATATATTTTCTCCTAGCCTTTTAATGTAATTATTGTATTTTGAAAAATACGTAATTTCTGCTGGAGCTTTGCATAATTTATAAACTTTGTGTCCAACTGAAATCAATTTTATAAGACATAAGAATAAAATGTTGGGTTCAAATACAAACTTGACATGAAGTATCAGCCCAGTGTCATTTCTTTCTTTTTCATTTACAATCACCTAAATCCAATAGTATATGGTTCTAGAACCCATCATGTCTGTTCAAAAACAAAACAGAATACTTGTGACACATATACAGTGAACTTTGTATTTGTTTTGTAATTTGAAACATTAACCACTGTTATTGTAATCATACTGTATTCTGGCATAGGGTAGACCATAATAAGACTAAGACAATATTTTGAGAATATTCTGTATTCTTGAAAAACATATGTATTCGTATTTTGCTCAAAACAGCAGATAAGAAATCTTCATGTAATTTGGGTTGACTGTTACATGTAAGTAAATAATTCAGATTAAAACCAGATACAATGTCAGACTGAAGATGGGTTCACTGTTTCATGTAAGTAAATTTTTATATTTAAAAAAAAAAAATTATGAACTTTTTGAATTATTTATAACCAAATGTGAATGAAATTAAAAATCTTCATTCAACACAAAATAATATTCTGGTTTTGAAATAATCACTTGTTTAAAGAAGAATTTATTGTTTCACAGGCTTCTTTTTACTTTGTGAAATAGATGCACTGACTTTGAAAAACTAATAATATTGGGAGGTTTTTTTCTCTTGATAATGTTGTCCAAAATTACAATAACACAGTTGTATCCATTTACACATTGGGAGCAGTAAAACATGCCTGTGTGTTTTCCCTTTGTCCTGCTTTTTAAATAACTATTAGATTCAAGAAACATTACTGATTTAAAAAAAAACCTGTATTATTTATAACCAAACTGCCATTAGCATAACATAATTTTTAAATGTAATTCCTGGTAAGATAAAAAAAACTATATATTTTGTTTTATTTCCCTTGATACTTCTTTTAGAACTATACATGAAGCTGGAATAACAATAAAATAATTTTTAAAACATTTCACTGGCTCTAACATACTTAAAATATTGATGATTTAAGACAGTATGTGATTTTCAGTAATGTCATATTAAAGTTGTAACAGTAAAATAAAATGTCAGTGAATCTGAAATTCTTGCATTAATATATTTTTTTTTTTTTTTTTTTTTTTTATCAATAACACCAGCTATAGGAAAATATGATCTTGATTGAAAACAAAATTTGATATACAATATTAATAACACTGGTTCTTTTTATGTTTTATTTTATATATTGTTTTGTCTTAAAATAATAATTCCTTGATAGAAGGTTCTTGTTAGAAAAAAATTTAATACAGAATAAATAATGTTGGTTCCTTTTCTTATGTTTCCTTTTAAAAGTAATATCTTGAAGATAGTTGGAGTATAAGCAGTAAAAATATGTTCTTGATCAAAGTCTGATAGGAAATATAAATAATTTTGGTTCTTTTTTTTTTTTTTATTTTTAAATTTTAAAGTAATGTGATGAGGTAGAAGATTCTATGTAAAATCAATAAAAATATGGTCTTGTTCTGATTAAAATTTGATACAAAAACATGAATAACAATTTTTATTATTTTTTTTTTCTCTCTCTTTTAAAGTAATATTTCAGTACTTCTAGTACTGAAATATTACTTTAAAAGAGAGAGAGAGAGAAAAAAAAACATGTTTTTGTTTGGACCAAAATCAGATATATAAAATAAATAACCGTGGTTGCTTTTCTTATGTTTCTCTTTTCAAGTAATATCTTAAAGATATAAGATATAAACAGTAAATTATATATTTTTGTAAAGATTAAAATAAGATAAGAAGTATAAATAACATTGGTTCTTTTTATTATTTTTTTTATTGTAAAAGAATGTTTCAGAGGTAGAAGATGTAAAAAAAACTTTATTAATTTTAATTCTTTTAGAGTAATGTCTCATAAACAGAAGATGTCAAATCGATAAAAATATGTTCTCATTATATCAAAATCTGATATATGAAATATGAATAATATTGGTTCTTTTTATTTTGCTTTCTCTTTTAAAGTAGTAATATGGAGAAGAGATATAGACAGTAAAATAGGTTCTCAGTCAAAATGAAAATCTGATAAGACAGTTAGAATGGACCTCACAGCAACTTTCTTATGACAATTTATTGACAACTCGGGTGAAATAATCCCATGTTTTCATTGAGTTTGGAAATCAGCTAACTTGTTTGTTACAACAGAAATGTATTGATTGATCTGCCATCAGATTCAAACATTGATCACACACACAATACACACAAGTAATCATGGAGGCAGTCTTAAACAAGTTTGGCATCTGTTCTTCATTGACATGGTAATAGTTGATTCTGTTTGCACATTAATGCTTTTGTAACCTGTATTGTTATTCATTTGAATTGTTCATGAATAATTCTTATTCTGCAGTACATTAATTATCAATTCTATATTATGGACTTTAAAATAAAAAAATGTTATTGTTAATCAAATTTAAATATTCATACAGTCCTTTATTTGTATTATTTTGTCTGAATTCTAAATTGTGGTTTGTCTTGGATGAATTTGCATATTATTTTAATTTAACTTCCATTTCAGTTCCAAATGATTTCAAAGTAATTCTTTCATCTTATTCATTATTATTGTGTAAATTATGAAAATTATTCTTTTGTGTGTATAATATAATATCAATTCTATTTTCTTCTCTCTTTTTTTTAATTTTTAACATTAAATTAACAGATAATAACATCTGCAAATTTTTACTCCGAATCGCTGTGTCATATTTTAGCTGAGTATTCTTCAAAGATCATTTTTGTAATTAATCACCAGACCATTTTATTTAAGTGATGTCATAATAGATGATTAAATTTGCAAATTGATATTAGATAGATCCTGCTGGTCTGTTCAGTCATAATTCATTAAATGTGTGATGTCTGTTATTTTACAGTTAGATAATTACATTTTCAAATTAATTTCCAATCAGTGCTGTTAAATGTTTTGTAATAATGTAACTGGGAATTGTTTTTTGGCCCACAGTTTTTAAAAATATGTCATAACAGCCAATTAATTTGACAAACTGACATACGATCAATACTTTGTTTTGTAATAAGTAATTAGGCACAGCATTTATAAGTGATGTTATTATTATTATTATTATTATTATTAATTGTTTTTATATATATTGTTGATCTGATATTTAATCAGCATTAATGATGCTTGTTTTAAATCTTCATAATACATAATCAGTGGATTATATTAATACTTAGGTCTTATTTAATATTTGTTTATAATGTTATTCTCCTGTAGTTCATTACTTTTGCATATATTCTGGCCAAGACTGTAACAGACATTACTAAAATATTGTAGATAATTAAATTTTTTAATTAATACATTAGCATTATTACACCATTCACATGCATAACATTATGATTGTTTATTCACATTGAAGTGAGGTTTTAATTTTTTTTTTTTTGTCAGGTAATTCAGAATTATTGATTCAGCCAGTGTTTGGAACATATTTTTCCATTATTAACAAGATTTCTTTTCTTCATTTTTTTTTTTCCTTTCTCACTTATGGATCATTTTTCAGCTCAGTTTTATCAATATTTCCGCTAGTGGTTTCTTTAAAAGCATTTCCACATCATTTGTGTCATTCACAACACCTTTTTTTTTTCTTCTATTCTTCTTTCTTTATAAAAGTGTGAGTTTACCATGGTTTATTACTGTGCTGTTGCATTTAACATTATTCTTAAATTATATTCTCGTTAGGTGTAAAAATTCACTGTTTTCAGTTACGACAACATACACTGTTATTGCTACTAGTACTATTATTGTTGAACTGTTACTTAATAACTGTAAGTACTAGTTCTAGTGCTAATAGTGAAATTATAAAAAATGAAATAGTAATAATAGTATTTTGTTTCCTGAAAGTAATTATTGAGCTTCTAATTATTAAGTGATATTTTTTTTTATTAAATCCATACAAATTTCTGTAAGCAGTGACACCAAGCCGCTTTGATCAGAAAAATAATGTTTGTTCAATACAACCAGTACATTATATTATTAACCATAATTCAGTTACAGAGATTTTCTTTTCTTCTTCATAATGTTGTTGAGCAAGAGGAAATCTTTTGCTGTCATTTGCATCAGTTAGCAGTAAGGCTTATTTCATATGCACCCTCCCATGTGTATATGAAATTTTTTATTAATCCTTTGATCCTGGTTTCCTCATATCAGAGTTGATTCTGTTATCTTCCAGTTAACAGGATTTATGGCAATGACCTTTGCCAGAGTGGACCATACGATTCTCATGTCAGTATTTATCCTGTAATGCTCATGTGGCCAGGATTGACGATCACATGACCCTTATATCATCACCAGGATTGACTCTCTGACCTTGGTAACTAAGGCCAGTACTCAACCCAGGAACTACTGACTGGCTTATCTCAGAAAGAAGAAAAATACCTTGTCAGGTAGACAGTGTTCTGCAGTTAGTGACAAGTATTGTTGTAGGTTCATCTTGAGGTTGTTTACTTTAGACTTGTTAAAGGTTGTATTGGCTTACACTACATGTAAACTTGTGAGTGGTACTGGTGGGAGTCAGTAACTTGATAAGCATTGTTGCCAGATTCCTAGAACCACTTAACTTTGACAGGTTTTCCCAATCCAAATCCATAAAACACTTAACTTCAACAGATTTTTTTTTTCTAATCAAAATCCATGAAATACTTAACGTTGAGTTTTACAGATATTTTTCCCTTATACAAATTCATAAAACACTTAATTTTGATGGGGGTTTTCCCAATATAAATCCATAAAATACTTAACTTTAATTTGACACATTTTTCCTGATCCAAATTCATAAAACTTTCACAGTTGGGTTGTTGTTGTTTGTTTTTTTTGTGTTTGTTTACTATTTCAGATTTTTGTTTCCAGATCCACATAACAGTTAATTATTAGGTTGTTTGTCTGTAATTTTTTGTTTTTTTTTCCAAATTAAATCTATTAGACAACTATGTATTACAGCTTTTCTCAGTATGACTGAAGTTCTACGAAATTCTGTTTACTTTCTAACATAGAAATTAGCAGATATTGCTACAAGTCTCAGTTACTTAATATGGATAATTTAGTTTAAAGAATGGCAAATGATTCTACGAAATGTATTATATTGCTGCCACACAACTTAAATATACAGCTTTAATACTTCAGTCCTTCGGAGAAAAACAAAACAAAACATTTTCATATTTGTTGTTTACTGTTTCAATTTTTTTTTATTTTTTGCTTTTTTTTTGAAGGCCAGTATTTGTTTTTCAGTTTTACTTCTAGAATCAGATTTTTTTTTTTTTTTGTCCTACCTTTGAGTATGGTATGTGAAATAACTATAAACAAGGGGAATATTTAGAAGAAAACAAGAATATCTGGTTTTATAGAACAGACCAGATAAAAACGAGAGAGAGAGAGAGAAAGAGAGAAAGAGAGAGAGGCAGTTAAAAATAAAGAAAATTTACTTGCTACAGTCAGGATTGTTTATTCTACTATAGTTTGTGTAAACATGTTAATGAACATGACAGAATACATTTACACAGAAAAACAATCATCAGCATATATAATTCATGTTTCTTTAACACAGCATCTTACTTCCTTTAGGGGTTGATAAAAATAACAAAATTAATGTGATTCTTTGAAATATTTTTCAACCATATTAATGAAGTGAGAATTCAGTCAGATCTATTTGTAAACCAGAAATTCAGTATGAAAAATCTGCAGACTGTTATTTTTATTAACTCTTAACAGACAGAACCAACATCAAAGTTTGCATATTTAGGTTACTCTGAAATACAACACAAACACAGAGAAACACAAAACAAACACACCAGTCTCTCCATAATTGTATCTGTCTTGCAATCAGGCTCACAAACAACAGCATACATGCAGGATTTATTGAATGTTGAAGACAGGATATAGACCTACACTGTTTACTTAAAAAAGAGGTAACTGCCAGATTAGCATCAAATTGCTCCCAGTCTGTTGCTCTGTGACCAGTAGCAGACTTAAAGGATGACTTATTGAATGCAGTAGACAGGATATAGACATCGACTGTTTACTTAAAAAGAGAGGTAGCCGATAGATTAACATCAAATTGCCCCCAATGTTCCCCTGTGTGACCAGAACCAACTATAAATGATGACTATTGACCAGAACCCTGGAGATTTCACCACAATTTAAAGCAATCATGGGTTAAGGCAATTGCCAGATCAATAGAAAGTATCCATCTGAATTCTGGCCACACTCTGCTTGAATGGGTAATAATATTTTCTTCATTTCATCTTGCACAAAAGTCACCATTTATGCCACACTGGACATGGAAAATCTGTTCCAATACATTTCATTGAAGATTCACAATTTCTGTTATTTTTAGTGTGATGGCTTTTTTCTTGCTGGGTCTCCAAGGTTTTCCATCATACTCACATGAGTGATCATCAAAGAAAACTGCTGCAATTTTACCCAGTTTTTACCAAAGACTCTAATCAACAGTAAAATGGTTTTGCCGTGAAGGCGTATTTACTGCGATATATTTGACAGCCAGAGCAGAATCTGAGGCACATTACAGCACACAATTTAAATAGAGTACAAAGTTAATGTAATATACTAGCAAGTGACACATGGTAAGTGAAGTACAATTTTATTACTGAATGCTGTAAAACAGTATTACTGAATGCTGTCAAACTGATTGACTACTTGACAGTGTTTCATTGATATGCAGCCATTTGTTTGTCAAACTGAATCCTAAACTAAACCCGAAAACTTTATGGTATTAATATGGTAATTAGAATGAAATGGTGTAATTATATTCGATAATCATACAGGGAACCAGAGAAAGATCACACTAAATGTGATCTTTTGTTGAGGTATTATAATAAAATGAAGTTCATTAAAAGTTTTCCCACAATTTTCATGGCATCTTTAATTTCTATTATAAATTTTCTTAATTACAGGTGTGTCAAGGTGTGCGTGTTTGTGTGTGTATGTATATTATAATATAATATAATATATATATACAAAACAGTTTTCTGAACCTAATAAAGATGAATTTGTTCCTAAAACATACATTAGGCTTACATTTTATTCCTGATAATATACAGTGCTGAACATTTTTGCACACCACACTCAAGCTTGGTTATCAGAAGAGAGAGATAAGAATTTATTTTTATTTCTTTGATAAATGAAGACATCTGCTTTATAAAATTACTGATTTTCAGTAACACTACAGTTTTCAGTAAGCAGATACCATTTTAGCATAGCAGTGATGTAGGCATCAAACATGTAGAGAATACCACAAGTTTTTGTGTTATAGTAAGAAGATGCCTATTTAGAATTCAGGCAGTAATCAAGAGATCAAACCTGTAGTAAATGCCACAGATTATAAAATTTCTGTCTTATGGTAAGGAGATACACATTTAGCATATAGAAATAAAACATGTAGAGAATGCCACAGATTATCAAAATTTCTATCTTACATAAGAAGATACACATTTAGCACATATAAATAAAACAGGTAGAGAATGCCACAACAGAGTGATCACATTTCTAGCTTATGGTATCAAAATCTTGCTTAGGGGTGGAGTGAGGGGTACATTTAATTGAAGAGTTCAACCCAGCATGTACATTTTTTTTGGATTTGTCCCATGACCTGAATAAAGTACTCAAAATAAATCTAAAACACAAACTGATCTGAAACTCGGTTCTGCTTGACCTTTGCTTTGTGTGTACTTACTGCATGCAGGAAGCAATAAGAGTTAATATTCCGAGGTCATCAAGGTGCGAGATGAGTGTGATGGCCATGGAAAGAACTTTACACTACAATTATCTCAGCTTGTTTTGTGTGCAAACTGCTTGATGGAGTGTGTAGTGTGATAGCAGTAAATCTACTTGCATTTCATCACATAAAGAATTCACATACATAGACACCACTTCCTTCCTAGCCAAAGCTTTTAGTGACTAACTGCAGTCTCATAGTAGATTGGATTGGTGGAGATTTCAGTGTGAGTAGACTGTGTGAGGAATTTCAGTAAATACAGGGATCTGTGGTAATGAATTGATTTGTGCAATGAGAAATAAATTGATTAATGTCTGCTAGTATAAGTACATAGGTAACTGTTTGATTACATCTGTAACTTTGTTAATGTGTGTACAGACGTAAGATAAATGCATGAGTCTGTTGAACATGCTTGCAGCCATGGAATGTTCAGGTATGTCTTGTTTTGGACACAAAATTGTAGAAATTAGGTTTTAAACATAGTAATTAGTGTCTCAGATGATTACATTGAAAAGATAGATTAGCACTGGTCTAGAACTCTGAAATTAGCCCTGATCTGATTTGGTAACTGGCAGGCTATGATCTCAGTACATACTATGCTTAAGGCTGATAGCTTAATCTATGTACCATCGAGATTAATGCTAATAAAATAATAAAAACATTGAATGTACAAGTATTATACAGAGATCTGTCACAGTCAAGGCAGATGAACACATTAGATAGTAAGCCATGATGGATGTGTTTGGATATAAAGATGTAAATATTTATATATTTTATCTTCAATTCTTGGAAGGATGTTCCCTTGATAGGCTTGTCTGAATGTTTTTCCATGGAATTGTTTTTGTAAATAATTCATGCTTATTCAGATTATGAAAATACAGCTCTTTTATTAAAATGTTTCCTTTTTTCCATACTGTTAAATACTAGAAGTTAGTGTTTCTAACTAATCTTCAAACACACTAACCACAATTCTATCTAGACAATAGTTAGCTTTCAGGATTATATTATTACTAACAGGAATACTTTTTACTAGAACTTGTCTTTAAATTCATTAACAGAAAACCTTATAATGACATACAGTTATATAGTGATTTATAAAATGCCCATGACAGGCATACAGGATCTTATGACACAGGCTTATAATATATCACAGTTAACCAGTAAAGAATCTGACTTCTGTTTTCCATGTAGTTAGTCAAGGTTCATGGGTTGTGTGTTTAGGAAAGTCTTCATGAACTTTTAATTGGCCCATAAAAAAAAGAAGCAAAAAGATTCTCTGTATAAAAAATAAAGTTAAGTGCTGCTTATCAATAGCTTTGAGAAAGCCACACTGAAACTAATGGATTCATTTCAGGGTTGAAAAAAATTAATTGGAAATGATTTATATGATTATACCAAGAAACCTCTTAAATCTTCTGTAGAATGTTTATTTAGTTGAAATAGTATACTTCTTTTTTTTTTCTTTTTTTTAAAGAAAAAGAAAAAAGATAAAAGAAAAAAACAACAAAAAGTAATGATACATCTTTTTGCTGATCTGTTTTAACTTTTTTACTCAAGATAAGGCAAACTTTTTCAACATAGACCTTTTCATAGAATCCTTGATCATTCATCAACCCACCCCAGCTTGTAAAATAAATAAATAAATCATCAAAAATCATTTTCTCTATTTAAAGGTAATAATTCATTGTTGTTTTCCTTCATTACCGATTTTCATTAACATTCATTTCAGTTTGCATTTTGTTATCCCATCTCAATTCCCTTTTCCCCTTTGCCACCCCTTTGATAGTCAATATTGACTACTTTGCCAAACTCAGCCATAGACAATAATTAGTTTTTTTGTTTTCTGTCATTGTTTCTCCATCTTTTTATCTCAATGAGTTTTCCACTTTCTTTGTCTATCTGTGTTTTTCTGGGAAGGGAGAAGGCAGTGGAGGATTTAACTTGGTGGGTAAAGGAATGTTTGAGTCACATTAGTGTACTCTTCATTTTATGACTTTATTTTATGACTTTTTCTTATCAAAATCTATGGTGAGTACTTCCCTGTTTTTATTTTTCTCTGACTCTGCCATTCCATGTCAAGTTTCTCTCTCTCTCCTCCTCTTTCCCTCTTTCTCATTCTTTCTCTCATATATATATGCTGAACCCCTCATTAAATTTTTTTTCTTCTCCATCCAGTAATGATAAAATCTTTATTTCTGTAGTTGTTTCAGCACACTAGATAGATTAATTGCTTGAACTTGTTAGACTGTTATCAGATAATCTGTTCCCTGATCTGATTAGCTAAAAACTTCGATGGACAATTCCCTTAACTCAATCCATCTTTGCCAAACAGTTTGTTAATGTATGTAAGCTAATAGACAGAACACAAAGCTTGTTTAAAGTGTTAATCTTATTTTATTTTCTACAGGCAACAAATCATTTATCCCTGATGTCTGTAGAAACATCTACATCTGTTAACCATTGTCAGGATTTTTTAAAGTTTCTTCTTTTTCATCTATTTTTATCTTTTAATATATATTTACATTGTAGTGCATATGTACGTAATTGCAAATGAAGATTTAAAATACTGAAAATATTTGATTTATAATATTTATGAGGTAATCAGTTTAATATATATAAACCTAATATTGATTACAATATCATTTTGAAAGTTATATATTCAAACTAGAACGCAAATGAATATAATACTGATTATGATATCAAACTTTGAATAAATTCCTTTTCATAAAAATAGTGGTATAATATGATTAGTGAAAATGAATATAAGGTTAATTATTATATCAAACTATATATATAGTGAAATAAACAATGTTATAATATCAAAATTTCAATAAATTACATTTATTAAATATTTAATGTACTTTAGATGTTCAAAGAATATGGCAAATGTTCACAATACTAATTACAGTTTTATCAGATATAAAATAAATTCTATTTATAAAATGTCTGAGAAATGAGAAAACAAAAGTGAAATATTTAATTAAAATTTATATAGGTTTTCTGCTATATGTAGCAATGGTGTTTGATGTATATGCAACATTAATACCTTATTGGCTTTATTTAAAAGATATTTATGGTAATTTAATGGGAGTTTTCTTAAAAGCATTCTTTGATTAACTAGAATTTATTATATTTTATTTTATTATTGTTGTTTTTGTTGTTATCACCACTGTTATTTATTTATTTATTCTTTACATTTCGTTTTTGTTTAATTAAATTTAATATTTTTTTATATAAATATATATTTTATATTGCTTAAAACTCTTTCATAAATTAATTTATTTTATTTAATTTGTTCTCTTGTCATAATTTTTTTCATAAAATCATGCTTGAATTTTACACTGTTTTACATCATTACAACTTCATGTTGCCTGGTAATACCACAGCTTTCACTACATTTCATAAATGTCAAAAGTATTTATTTGAATATTCTTTCAAATTATCCCGAGGTTGCTTAGTAACTAATACAGAACATTTTCTTACTGTTTTACAAAGTAAACACAAGTATTCATTTTGAATGTATCTTTCAAACAAACTTTAAGCTGCTTGGTAACAGAAAGAGAAAAAACCCAGGCTAACCTCACATGAACTGCATGCGTTTTTCTTCAAAATTAGATCTGTTATGGTACCAGAGACCATACTTAGAAAGAGTCTTGAAATCATAAGTGATTCTTTATAATTTTTCTGACATATTCCTCTTATTGTTGGTTCAAGTTCTAGTATATACATATCTGTATTTTTTTTTTTTAAATGTAGAAGCAGCTGGGTTTAGATAAAGAGCGAAGGAGAAAACTGGCTGCACCCTAGAAAGAACATCGCCAGTTGGGATATATCCACACAAAGAAGTGGAAAGGTAGGTCAAGTTTTTATGTGCAGTTTTTCATTTTGTGTGTGCGTAGTAGTGTTTTCTTCATTAGTCTGCAAGCCAAAACTTTCTTTCTTTCTTAATTTCTTTTGTTCTGTCTTTTTAAAAATTATTTTGTTTTAAAGTTTCCACATTTTATTATAATTATTATTATTAATTTTTAACTTTAAGGTTTTTTGGGGGGGAATTTATTTATTTTTTCTTTATTTTATCTTTTCATTTTGTTATTTCATTCCATTTCATTTTTTCTCTCTCTCTTCTATTTCTGTTTCCTAATTCATCTGATATTTTGCTTTGCTGTTCACATAAAATTTACTGTACCAGATTTCTTTATTTTTTTTTAATATTTTTTATTCTTTCTCTTTTGTTTCTTTCTGTGTTATTTTATTCTAAATATCTATAATTTTTTTCTTAAAATTCCTCTCTCTCTCTCTCTCTCTCTCTCTCTCTCTCTCTCTCTCTCTCTCTCTCTCTCTCTCTCTCTCTCTCTCTCTCACTAATTCTCACACACACTATATTTCATGCTATGTCATTCAGTCAGCCTGTCTGACAAATGAGATACATAGCTTGTGACAAATTATCTCAGTATTTCTCTTCTAAATGAAATAAGATTCACAGAGATAATCACATTTGCGTTTGCTGATCTATCACAGCCAGGCATTTTTCACAAACACAAGTCCCAGAGTGTATAGAACTTCATTCCTATAGCATGTATACTGACAGACAACTAATTAATTACTCTATCTTAATAATGTTGGGAGATTCTTGTTATGTACCAATGTCTTCACTTTAATATTTCTTTTTCCTATTTTCTTAATGTGTTTTTCTGGATTTTCTATCATTCGGTTTTTTATTTCAATCTTGACATTTTTTTTTTTTTTTGGTATTCTGGTTTTTGCACTATATTTTTCTAAATTCAGTGTAATCTGAAAACTGTGAGAACATTATCTACTTCTAGTATCCATTGTATCCAAGTTTCTTTCCCTGTTTATTTTTCATGAATGCTCTGTCTCAGTCTGATATGTGTCTCTGATTCCTTTCTTTATCACTCCACTTCTTCGCTTTCTCTGACCCTCTCTCTCTCTCTCTCCCTCTCCCTGTCAAATCAAATATAAAGCATGTGACAAGATACTCTATATTTCCCTGCATAATTAAACAAGATGCACATGCCATGACACAAAGATAATTACATTTGTGTTGGCTGATCTGTCATGGCCAGGTTGTTTCACAAACAGTATTTTCTGAGTTTTGTACATCTCCAATCCTGTGACTAGTCAGTACGCTCTGGTCTACTAATTAATTACTTTATCTTCTGCCGAGAGTGCGTTTATATTGATCACATCCTCAGCTAAAAATAACAACAAAAACAACAACAAATGGAAGTCCATATCTTATCTTTCCAAGAAAAATATAAAACAAAAATTAGCATCTTTGAAATGAAGTGTTCATTATTAATCATAACTGTAGAAAAGAATACAGAAGAGGTTCTGTTGAACTTAATTTTAATTGGGTTGCAGATTTTTTAAATATTATTGTTTAGTTATACGCACACACATATGTTCTTCATATATACATACATACAAACATACATTCATACACAAACATACGTACATACTATACGCCCATACATACAAATATTAGATGGGTTATACATTATTTATATATATTTGTTTGTGTATTTATGGTACCTACCTTCCTAGTCAGATCTATGTGTGTACCTACCTATCTACCTATCTATATAGCTTCATACATATATATATCTGTACATGAATGTACACATGAATGAGCATTTAAGTCAGAAGTTCCTTCTTACTAAGAAAGTCAAGTGCCAATCAGTTTGTGGAAGGGATAGTTGAAAAATGCTGTTTTATAACAAAAGACAAGTAGATTTTTATATCTAAACACATCTATATTTCTGGCTGTAAGACTGTAAGGTTGTGAAAATGTTACATAACCACAATAAGCAGGTTAAAAAGAACAGCAAACAGTAGTCAGAGATACACACACACAGATCTGACTGTTTGCCAGAAATCATAATAACATACTACACAATTCTGTTTAACATTGAGTGGCAAGACTGTAGATATCTCTCTCTCTCTCTCTCTCTCTCTCTGCTGAATACACACAACATGTGTTTTCTCTTTCTTCTTATGCAGTTATGTAAATCTTCCAAGAATAACATTTGAGATCAATCCAGCTCTCAAATCTTCTTTTCTAGCATTGTTCCATTATTAATGGAGCAAAGTCGGCAATTTATCGCTGGTCTTACTGGGGGTGTTTGCGATTCCCCATGCATGAAATCTCAATCTTATTTTATTGCTCGATGGCGCAGCCGTGTGCATTATTGAAGATTGATTAAATTTATTGAGTGATTGTGCTGGATAGGTTTAAAGGTCTGAGCATATGTGTGTGTGTATGCAACATCGTAAATATTTGATTGTTATCCTATTTCAGCTTTCCATATGATTGGTTTCAAGTATTTATGGCCAGATTGGGAATTGAAACAAATTGGGAGGAGATTAAAATTTCAATACTTTTTTTTTTTTGGTCATTTAATATTTGTTTTCCATATGTTTTTCTACAGTATTTTCTGTCACAAGACAGATGGCTGAAATAGTAACAAGATTTTACTTCCTAAAGAACCAAACTATCAAAAAAAGTATTTAAATTTATCATATTTGTTATTGGTTTTGTTGGTTGTTCTTGTTGTTGTTCATTTTCTTCATTTTTTCTTAATTATTCTTTTTCTTCATCATCATCATCTTCTTCTTCTTTTTCTTCGTCTTCGTCTTCTTCTTCTTCTTCTTCTTCTTATTATTATTCTTATTATTATTATTATTATTATTACTGCTACACCCAGTTTACATCAAGTCCTCTTTAAAAGCATCATCTGCCATGTTTTGCTTAATTCAGCATATCCTTTGAGTTCAACTCTAACCTACAATTTATTTATTTTTCATTTCCTCAACACACTCTCTTGATTACAGGTAAAAATCAGAACAGGTTGTGGTTTCAGTAAACTTTGACCTGTAGAGGTCATTAAACATTTGTTAAAACATGGCAAAGGTCACTCTGTTGAACTAACAATGAGTTAAACATTTGTAAATACAAACAGTGTCTTTTAAGATACTCTACTGCACCTGACACAATATCCATGTATTTGTTTAACATTAAAAACACACACACACACACACACACACAAAACCCATCTACCAGTGATAAAACAGCAACAATCTAACAACATCACTTCTTTTTGGTATTTATTTAGTTTTTAAACACAGACATCTAAGCACTTCATTTCTTTTTATTTATTTAGTTTTTAAACTCCACAGGAATACTAGGAGAGCATTTTCTTCAGGTCAGTTGGCTTTTACAAAAGATTTTTGTTTACACAAGCTGTACTGTAAAATTCTTGTTGTTATTCTAGTAAATCTGTCATTAGCTTGTCCTAACACATCTTCCCCTGTTGACAGCTAGAATATTTGGCAGATAATCAAAATCTTTGAACAGTTTTAAAACCTGTGTATTTATGTTATTATCTTCATTTAAAGTTCTGTTATACTTAATTACTGAATGAGAGTATAAATGTTTGTTTGATGAGACATAAAATGTTTAACTATGATATATTATTAGATGTTAAGTGTGTATTGTTTTTGTTAAGTAACATTGTTTTCTAAATTTGGTAACAGGAAGCCAGTTGCTATTATTGTTCTGGCTAGTCCCAACAGTAAGTTTGGAGTAAGAGATATTTTAAATATCAGTTCTCATATATATATATAGGGGGGGGCAAAGGACGGCGGCTCCAGACATCCAATCAGAGAAAAGAACTTAATAAACTTAATAAAGTGTCATTTGTGTCATAATATTTCTTAGTACTAGGACTTATACTTGAGTCTTTGATACTTGAGTCTTTGGGTCATACAGTCACAGAGTTGGCCCCAGGCATTATCTGACCTCTGCATGCCACTGCATACATACATACATACATACATACAGGGTCATCTCTGTGGCCGAACAGTAACATCGTCCACCTTTGGAGTGTGGGCAAATGGGTGCCATACATTCGAGTCAGCGGTATGTGACAGGGTTCGTAACTTTGTCCTCCTGCACCAGCACGTTCCCAAATGTTGTCTATGTGCAGAATCAATTCAGATATACATAAGACAGAATATTCAAAATCCTAAACTACATATATACATAGATATATAATTATGTATTATATCTGTGAATGTGTACGTGTGTTGTATATTAAAGCACATAGGATGGTTTTGTAATGATGGAGCACTGGTTAGAACTGAAAATAACCCAAAGTATAGAGAGACGATCAATGTGTTGTAACGTTTTATTTTAAATATTCCATCTGAGTAGAGTCATTAAAGTGCTTGCCATGGTTGTATAAGTCATGAGGTACAGGTTGGAACTGGACAAACACTGAGAAAGATCAACTCAGCTCTCCATTATACCTCATATTAACACTCTGTCACTAAGTTTTATGTCGCTCCAAGGTGTTTGCATGTGCTTGGTAATTTATATTAAAGTCACATGCAGTAACTACAGAGGTAGAATCGGAAAAAATTCATATTTTGCCATACATTGTTAATATTTGTGAATTAGCCAGCATATTTAATAATATAATTACAGCTCTCAGAGTCTGTTATTAGAGTCCACAGACTGATAGTTGCCATTGATGGAACTGCAGGAATCGCTGCTTCAAGTGATTGATTGGAAAAGATCCTACCTCCAGCAATTTCCACTAGTCTTTGTTAGCTTACTGATTTCACATCCTGTTCAACTGCTGATATTGTGAAGTCTATTGGAACTTCACTGTTCTGGTCAGCTCTTTGTATTGACTGAATGGCTAATTTGACGTGTTATGCAGGTCAAGTACAGTCTACTGCTAGGAGGGTAGCTGGTTAATTGCTGGGGCTGCAACTGAATGGGATAGTTACTTAACTCATTTTGGTATTAGTCTGTTATTATCCTCAGTTTATGTAAGTGTGTGATTGCGTGAGACAATGTTGTGTTTGTATGATGTGTGGAATATGCATGGAGAGAAATAGAGAGTGTGTGTGTGTGTGTGTGTGTGTGTGTGTGTGTGTGTGTGTGTGTGTGTGTGTGACTTAGTGTGAATGTATGAGTTTTGACCTAGACAATAAAAAAAAATGGGTTTGTGTGTTCTAGTCTAGAGGTAATCACTTTCTTTTATTATTTCTCTGTAAATATGTGTATACCTTCATATCTGTCTGAGAGAGGAAGTATATTTAGACACAGGTGAAACACTGAAAGCAAGAGACAGGGTAAGAAGGAAGACAGAGAGATTCTAGGTGGTGTGACAGTGATAATGAAGTTACTAGAAAATGTCAGTTCAGTTCGATGATGAGAGAAGACATTCAGTCAACCTGGCCTTGCCGTGATCAATCAGGCACTGCAGAAAGACAGTTCAATTCCATGAAGATTTCTTGTTGAATTCGCTGCAGGTTAATAACACCACATCTGAAAATAATGGTCCAGCCAGACAAGAACATTACTTCTCTGACCATTCAGACTGGAAACTGGCAGCTGCCATGAATTCACATCAGTGGAAATCTACAGGGAATCATTTCTGCTGTTTCTAATTTACTGTGATCCATGCACTTCCTCATCATATATTCATAATCTGGAGATAAACATTTGTGCATGTATGGGACATGTTAATTAATAATACAAAGAATCTGTATCTCGGCTTTGCTACTGTTGTTGTTTTGTTTTGTTTCTTTTGTCTGTTGTTCTTGTTTTGAAAATATGTACGTAGGTTATGAAAAATAGGCTGCTATTTTTCATACTATTCAATTATGGTTATTTATCTACTGTAATGGTTCTTTCCATTATGATGTTTTAAGTACTATTATTTTATGGAATTATCGTTTCATTTGTCTGAAGTGCTCTTAATGATTGTGTTTGTGTGTATGTAAGAGAAAGAGAGATTGACAGTAACAATTTTAAAAATTGTATACATATACTGTTTTTGTTTTTTTTATTTTCTTATATTTTATCTTTATTTTTTTTTTTTTTTTTTTTATCTATTATTAATCAAACCAGTGTTAAAAAACAAAAAAGAGATAAGAAAAAAGAAAAACAAAATACAAATTGGAAACATATTAAAACAGACACATTAATCAAATTACTAGAATCTGTTTCCCTTTAATTCTGTTCCTTAATTAACTGCTAGCCATAAATCATGATCTGGTTTGAAACTGCCCAGCCACTGCTTTGTAGAATCCTTTGTTTAAAATGTTTATCATTTAATTCAGAAATATATAAGGATGAAATGGTCACTAACTGATAGAAATTATTTCAATAGGACTTTGTAAGGAAATGTTAATTGTAAGAGTTGTCAATATGAATATGCTTTGCAGTGATAGTATGAAAAATCCCATCTAATACTGTTTTACTGTGGTCTTCCATCTTTGTATGTCTCTGACTGTGAGAATGTGTGTGTGTGTGTGTGTGTGTAAAATAGGAAAGTACATACTATGGTAATTGTATATACTGGATAAACTACATGCAAAAAAAAAAAAAAAAAAAAAAAAAAAAAAAAAATGAAAGAAAGAATTTTTTAAATAGTTCTGAAAACAAAACAGATACTGTCACCTTTATTATAATTGATCAGTTACACATCTCTCTCTTTCTCTCTGCATGATAAACAGTAAACAAATAGCAGTAATTGGTGAGTCTCAGTTTCAGCAATAAATACATTTTGATTTATCTCAGAATGCAGACAATCATCTCCTTGATCAAACTATTCAGGACTTCTTGAAAATAAATGTGTCATTAGCTGACAACACTAGAGATAGGTTTATTGCTGTGGGGTGATTTCTAACATATACATGCATGTAATATGATAGTTTAATGGTGACTTAGACAGCAAGAGACATATTTTTGTGGTAACAAGTCTGTTTATGGATTGTTGGTAAAGATTTACTATTATTAATTTTGCTAGTGATATTGGACAAAGTGTAGTTGTAAATAAGGTTCAGTCAATAAATAAGTAAATATTGAAAAAATAATTGATACTACTAGCGATAATACACAAGGCCTAGTTGTAAATAAAGTGTAGACAATAAAAAAGTAAATATTGATAAATAAATGTAATGATTTTCAGTTGATATTAGACATGGTCTAGCTGTAAATAAAGAGTGGAAAACAATTAAGTAAAAATTAATAAATATATTTAATGATTTTGATAGTGATTTTGGATAAGACTCAATTGTAAATAAAGTGCAGAAAATATATAATCTCTGTCATACATAAATGTATTGATGGATGGATAGAAAGGTACATACACTATATATATCATTAGGCAGGTATTTTGAGACAAAGAAAAAAACAAAACAAGATATATGTTATGGCATATAGTCACATAGATACAAAATATATGGGTCAGTAGATAGGTAGGTACATATACATACATAGAGACAGATAAGTAGATGCGTAGAGAGAAATGATTAGGTATGGAGGTAGAAAGATAAAAAGACCAAATACAGATAAATGGGTGGATTGGTAGGTAGATAGATAAATGGAGAGAGAGAGAAGGTGGGTAGGTAGGTAGATAGATTGATTGAAGTGGATGGATAATTAGGTAGAGATAAAATAAATAGGTAATTTATAATTAGTATCTTTCACATAACAAACAGATGTCAGATATTCAAGGACAGGTTCAATATTGAGTCATGACATGATCTTTCCATCAGTTGTTATTTTTAATCTCTTGAAAGGTCTTGAACACATTAACCAATTCTTGTGAATGTCTCCACATGTTTTCATGTAAAGGTGGCAGCCTGTTATTCTCAGTGTGCTTCGATTCCACAGAACTGTTTCTTAATCAATATACATGAATGATTTCTATCTTCTGTACTCTTTGTTTGGTGATGCTTTGATCACAGGAATTACTTGAGCTGTGCATAATTGGTGGACAAAAAAAATTGATAAGAGTCATATATTGATAAATAGTTTTTGATCTTGTTTGCAAGATGGTTTATGTGTGTATGTGAGAGATCAGATGTGTGTGTGTGTGTGTGTGTGTGTGTGTGTGTGTGTGTGTGTTTTATAGAGAGAGTATGTGGATGTGATGATTTACAAGGTTATGTAAAAGAGTAACATACTTGGGCATCGTTTTCAAATAGCCTTTTTATACCATTTAATACAGTAACCAAATAAGTGAGAAGCTAATAATAATGTAGATGTAACTTTAAAATAGTTATGACACTGGTATTAAATCATTCACAGACAAACACAGACACACATTTAGTATTGACATGATATTATTTTTTTCTGTACTAGTATTGCTCATGTATACCTGTACATTTATCTCTCTCTCTCTCTCCTGTTTCTTAACTTCTAATTTTAAATCTTTTATTTTATTTTATCAATCTATATGTCTGTTACAGGTTCCTGAATGTGGAGAATAAATCTCAGTGTAACAAAATATTTATTTAAAAAAGTAAAAAAAATGTAATCTAATATTTTTATATTAAGAAATGAAAGTACATCTTGGTACATAATGAAAATTGGTGAAAGCAGATGACCTTGTTGAAATTGTAATAGAATTCTACAATGTACATCCATTACAGGGGGAAAAAAAAAAAAGTTTCTCTTTTGTCTGGAGTCTGATGGAGATAGCATGATGTTCTTCATCTTTCAAAGTTTCTTCCAAGAAAAATTATTACCAAAATTGAAAAAAAGAGAGAGAAGAAAATCTTTATCATGTTGGTGTTATACAAAACTAAACCAAAGCAATTTTTGTTTGACATGAAGCTGACCTGTGGTTGGTATATTTTTGTTAGTTGATATGTAAATAATTTTCAAGTTCAAATGGATTTAATTTTGTGTATAAATGTATTTCAACCTGAAAATTACTCCATCTTAGTGATGCATGTCCATTCTATTTCTGAAATGCAGGATTTATAGTTTGTTCATGGCTATACAGAAATAAAAATAAAAATTAAAAAATTAAAAATTAATTAAACAGATATTAAAACAAAAAATAGAATTTGTTATTGATTTCTGGAGAAAGTAAAATTTATTTTTATTCTTTGTGAGTTTTTTGTTTTATTTATTTATTTATTTATTTGTAATTTAGAATTTTTATTTTTCTATCTTTTGCAATGTCTTTTTTTTTTTCTTTTCTCTCTCTCTCTCTCTCTCTCTCTCTCTCTCTCTCTCTCTCTCTCTCTCTTTGATGCAGTAATTTTCAGTATGATATTAAATTTCAATGACTCCAAGACTTTTAAAGTAAAAGCAAAAAAAAAAAAACCCTTTTAAACTTAATCTGTGCTAAGAATAAGTATACATATTTGCCATGAAATATATGTGGCTGGGTGTAATATTTTAAATTATTGTACATGTGCTTGTTATTGTTATGGGTTTGGCATTATGAAATATGTTTATTCTTTCTTTGAAGACATATGATTTGTATCAAGAGTAATGGCTTCCTATTCTAAATGTTCTTTGCCGATCTTCTCGGGCTAATCAAAGTTTGACGTTTTTACCTTTAAACATGAGTGTGTTATTCAAACCTAGAAGACCATTTTATTTTTTTTTATTTTTTTAAATTTTTATGAAATATTAAAAAATTCTAATACACTTTTGTTTTTTTAGTTAGATATTTATAAAAAAAAATTAAGGTTAGAAATAGAAAATAATTATTTTGCAGTTTATAATTATTTTAAATTTAATGTGTATCACTGCTTTTAAAAGTGCATGTATTTGTATACATATGTACATGTCTGATTATTTTATTATTATTATTTTTCTCTCTCACTCTTCATCTTTGTTTATGTTATGTAGAACTTAAGAAAAAGGTAAGAAATACATATTTTTTAAGGATATACAGTACAAAAAGAACAAACAACAACAACAATAATAATAAATAAATACTAATAATAAAAATTAATAAATAATTAATAAATAATAAACACACACACACACACACACACACACACACACACACACAGACACAGAGAGATCATATTTAGCTCTTTCCTGCCTTGTCACAATAATGTGTGGGGCTCAGTGGCCTTTGTTTTGAGGTCACAGATCAAGAGAAAAATGTGGTGGGTCAGTTGTCCGTGTCAATAAGGAATCCATCACCACAGGGTTGTGTTTGTATCAGTCACAAAAAACATCTATCAAAGAGTGGACACAAATAGTTTGCATTTTTTTGGTATTGTAATTATTTGTGGGTGGGTGTGGGGTGTGGACATATGTATTTTACAAACAGAAAAGAGATATTTAAAAAACTGACTTTTCTTGAGAAAGAGAGAAAAAAAAATGAATGAACACAATTATTTTTTTTTTTAAAATGGGTTTACTTTAACACAAAATTCCTAAATCAGTTTATGCGTCATCAAAAGTCAAAATTTACTTTCTAAAATTTTAAATTATTTAGGAATATTTTTGTTTTGTTTTATTTTATTTTATTTTATTTTATTTTATTTTATTTATTTATTTATTTATTTATTTATTTATTTATTTATTTATTTATTAGTTAGTTAGTTAGTTAGTTAGTTATTGTACATTTAAAAGCAGCATTGAAGTTAAGTTGTAAAAAAAACAACTTACATGGTATTTTCAAACTGGCAAGTTCATCCAAAACATGCAATAAAAATATTTTTACATAGACATTTATTAATTTAACAGACAGATATGTCTTAATAGTCATTTAATTTTTTATTTGTTGCTTTTACTAAAATGAAGCAGAGGGTTTTTTTGTTGTTTTTCTTTGCTTTACTCATCATTTATAAACAGCATGTACATATACACTTTTCATTTTATTTTTTATTTTTTGTTATTATTCATTTACAATCATTTATCTTATTTGGGTTTATTTATATACTTAGATATTTTATGTTTACATAACTTTTTTTTTATTAATGTGTTTTATTTTGTTTTCCTTAATTTTTACTTTTTTGGATTTTTTATTTTATTTTGTTTCGTTTTTACTTTATTTTGCTTTATCATAGTTGATTTTATTTATGTATTTAGATATTTTATGTTTACATAACCTTAAACACTTTTCTTTTCTTTTCTTATTTTCTTTAATTTTATTTTACCTGTTTATTATTAATTTTATTTATTTTATTTTAATGATTTTGCCTATTTATTATTATTTTTTTTATTTATATAATTATTAACAGATTATTTATTTATTTATTTATTTATTTATATATATACTGGATGTTTGTTTATTTTAAACTTTTTTCGAAACCGTGTGTATCTCTGTAAGCAGTTCTTGGGGAAAATTGATTGCTCTGGCTCCAGGGAGAAGCTGGCATGTGTTAAGTGATAGGGAGACTTTATCAGGCTGAGATGGGCCAGGATGCAAGTGATGTCAGCGCACACAGCAGTCACCTCCCATCAGGCGCTGCCCTTTCCTTGATAACATCGTCTCTTAGTTTCAGACAGACCCACTTGGAAGGGGGAAGGATGGGAGAGAGTTTGTTTTATATTTGGGGAACGTTTTACCAACGTTTTGAGAGCTATAGTTTAGATTGTGAAATATATATACATGGTAAATACTGAGTTAGTTTTATAAGTTTAAAGAGGTTTATTTTTTATTGTAAAGTTCATTTGGTAAATGGGAAGTTTTGAGAGTTCCAGTTAGATTGTGAAAATATATATGGTAAACACTGAGTTAGTTTTATAAGTTTAAAGAGGTTTAATTTTTATTGTAAAGTTCATTTGGTAAATAGGAAGTTTTGAGAGCTCTTGTTTAGATTGTGAAATACTGAATTAGTTTTATAAGTTTAAAAAGGTTTATTTTAGATTATGAAGTTTAATTTTGTAAACAGAGTTTGTTTTGAAAGTTTAAAGAAGTTTATTTTTTATTGTGAACTTCATTTGGTAAATAGGAAGTTTTGAGAGTTCCACTTAGATTGTGAAATGTATCTGGTAAATACTGAGTTAGTTTTATAAGAGGTTTATTTTAGATTATAAAGTTTTTTGTAAACAAGTAGTTTGTTTTGTAAGTTTAAGAGTTTTCTTTTTGATTGTGAAGGTCATTTGGTGAATATGAAGTTTTGAGAACTCTAGTAAGATTGTGAAAAATATCAGGCAAGTATTGAGTTAGTTTTGTAAATGTAGAGAGGTTTATTTTTGATAGTGAAGTTCATCTGGTAAACAGGAAATTTAAAACAGATTTTTTTAAATAGGATCTCATTTTTATTGATGTTTAGATTATTAAGTCTATTTGGTAAATTGGGAATTTGTTTTGTAAATGGGCTTATTTTTGATGACGTTCAGACAGTGTCTTGTTCAGTATGTGATGTTTATTTGAGTTCATTAATTTCATGTGACAAATTTTCAATGAATAAAAAGAAATACTAGTAAAAAAAATTAACTTAAGTATGTAGGCATAATCTCTATTTTGATGCATAATTCTATGTAAATAATAATAATAACAGCAACATCAACAACATCATCAACAACAACAACAATCAGAACAATAATGATAATGGTAATGATAAAATTACTTAATTGAAGAGTAAAAATTTTCACATCCTTAACTTATTAAGAATTTACAATCTTTCTTTGAACAAAACATATTATATTTAAAAAAGATTAAAGATTTAAAAATAATAATAATAAAAAAAATATTTATATAATTTGGCTATTTGTTAACACATCTGCCTTTATTCATTAGGGATGAATTATTAGTACAAACTAATTTTAAGTGTTATTAATTAACACTAGCTGTTGATAATTTGCAGGTGTATTTGATTAAGACTAAAATTCTAATAAATGTTTTCTTGAAATGGATCCACGGCTGTTAATTACCTGTGTTGTTTGGTTAGCAAGAAATCTGATAAATCTGATAAATCTACCTCATGTGCATAAGTTAGAGATATGAAAACTTTAGTCTGTGTATATATATCTGTATGTGTGTGTCTGTTTATGATTTTATCTGTACATGTGTGTCTGTTTATGATTTTATCTGTTCCTGAGTGTTTGTGTAACAGGCATCGTTGACATTAAAATAGAAAAACCTTTATAGACAAAAATGCTGCTAATTCCTTAGAGGATAAAGTTTTATACAGTTGTTTTATTTTTACTATTACATATTTGATGATTTTATGCAGCTAAATTAAAACATTACACGTTTTTCATGTGCTTTTTACAGTGACTCTTTTCCAGTATATATATGTAGATTTTAGAATATATTTTTGTGTCTACGGATGAAAGAAGTAGACGTTACGTTGTGTGTGTGTGTGTATGTGTGTGTGTGTGTCTTTAAAAGTAATAGAAGTGATTGGAAAATGTGTGTTGTGAAAGAATAAAAAGAATATTTGTGTTATGTAAGGAAAAACATGAGTTTAAAAAATAAAAATAAATATATTTAAAAAATAATAATAATAAAATATAATAATAATAATAATAATAATAATAATAATAATAATAATAATTTGAAACAAATAAAATAGATAAAAATAAAAATGTACAGAGGAAAAAAGAGTAGTTATATCTGTTTCAGAAAGAATGATTGGACTGAAAGGAAAAAGAACATTTGTGTTACTTCTGTGTTACTTCTGTGTGTGTTTGTGTGCATGTGACAGAGAGAGAAATAGAGGGAGAGTCAGAAAGAAAGAGGGAGAATGTAAAAGATATTGTGTGTGTATGGGGGGAGAGAGAGTGAGTAACAGATATTGGTTGTGTGTAACTCAGACAGCAGAACTTACATGCAGTTTAAAGACAGATTGAGCCTGTAACTGAGATAAGATATCACAGATAAAAAAAATGCTTCAGCCACAAACATTCCACTGGAAAATATCTTGTTGCTTTTAAGATAGAGAAAATTTGAAAAATTATAACTTGTCATTGCCTATTTAACAGATTAATAGATCATTTTAGATTCAGCATATATGAGAGAGAGAGAGAGAGAGAGAGAGAGAGAGAGAGAGAATTTTTGAAAACATAATTTGTTATTGCTCATTTAACATGTTAGTAGATAAAATTAATCATTAGGTGCACACAAACAAACACACACACACATATACATATATACAAGAGATTAGGTTGAGAGATTTGTGCTTGTTAGTATGTTTAGTGAAACATCTGTGGGAGAAAAATGATTCTATGCTCATTTTGTGGATGTAAAAAATAATTTTCAAATAAAAGTCTTGAAAACATACTTCACATCATCTTTGAAGTCTTTCTGGATATTTTTGAAACTGGGGCCTGTTATCTGACACATTTACTGTACGAGTGAAACATGAGCTGAGTCTGTACAGGATTTGTGATATGTAACTCCCAGACTGGCTGTGTGTGTGTGTGCAGGTGAATGGAACTACCCTGCAGGAAAGGGGTCAGATAGGCAGGCTGCCAAAACTGGATGCTGGCAGCAACTGCATGGACAAAACACACAGAACTTCTGGCTGCTAGTAAACTGCTTGCAAAAGTTGTAAGCCTGTGTTCTTAAGTGTTGCCAACAACTGCAGAAAAGATCCAGGATTCTCCCAGTATCAGATGAAAAAAAAAAAATATATATATATATATATAGTCTGTTTCTGAATTGCACATGCATGTATGGTGTATGTTTGTGATATTTCCATTGTGGGGCTAAAGGAGATTAAATAAGCTTGTGGTGTTTTCACTCTGCAAGTGTTCTGTAACCAGGATCTGTAGGCTGGAGTTTGTTTGTCATTAACTGCAGAGATATAAATATTCTAGAGAACTTGATATCACCTGGGGATGCCACAATCTCTGAATACTATTGTTCAGTGATCACTTTTTTTCTTTTTTTTTCATTCGCTTGTTTTGAACACACATAGAATAATGGAGATTTTGATCATCTTTTATACATGTATGTATGTTGATATGGTGTTGTTCTTTACACAGTGTGTATTGTAGTACTTTTATTATTTATAGACTGTGTATTCTAATCATAAATATATAAAATGTTTTTACAGTTCTGACATTTTGTCCCTCATCATTATTGGGGTTTTTTGTGGGTTTTTTTTTTTTTTTTTTTTGTCTTTTTATTGCAGGTGAACCATATTGATAATTCACTGATCTGTAGATCTTAACATATCAGTTTATTAATTCCATTATTAATGTAACTTTTTTACATCTGTTTCAGGTCAATGGAGGGATGCTGACAAAAGATTAAATTTATAAAAAAAAAATAATAATAATAAAATAACAACAAAAATGGACTTGAGAAATATTTTAACTGTCACTGTTTTATTGGCTTTGTGTGTTTCCATGACATTGTCACAGAAGAGGAGAAAACACAAGAAAAAATCCAGTATGAGTATATTTTTGTACATTATTTCATTTGAAAAGAAAACAACAACTCTAGAACCATTCTGTTAAGTACTGGGATCAAATTAAATGGTACAACAGCATTTGGGTTCATGTATGACCTCTACATTTTCTTTCTTTCACACATATTAATTCTTTCTTGGGCTTACCAATACTTAAATGGGATAAAAATTAGAATAAAATAAATAATAAAAAGAAGAAAATGTAAAAATAAAAAAAATTGTTTTTATATTTTTGTGTGTGTGTGTGTGTGTGTGTGTGTGTGTGTGTGTGTGCATGTGTATTTATGTTATGTATAACAGTATGTAAATAATTAAAATTTTATATTTCAAAGACACATCCACAAAACACCTTTTATTTTAAAAAATATATATGTGTGTGTTTCTTCACTGTACAAAATTAATCCATATATTGTAATATTACATTAATGTAACAACAGTAAATGCAAAGCACATAACTAAAGGAAAAAGAAAAAAGTGCAGTAACATGTTTAATAGCAGTGTGTTAATTTTCTGTTGAAAAAGTTGCTTACAGCAAAAATGTTCTTTTTTGTAATTTCTAACCTTAATTCAAACAAGTAATAATAAGTTTTAATTTGACCTAAATTGTCATATAGAAACAATAACAGCAACAACAAAAAAAAATATAAAATAAATAAATAAATAATAATAATAATAAATAAGTTAACAAAATAAAATAAAATAAAATAAATTGCAAATTCTTTTACAACAAACAAAAAAAGTAAGCCCAAGTTTATGAATATCATATAAAAATTTAATCTGATCTTTATTGTATCTTTCAGGACCAGAGCCTCCAACATGGAAACCGAAATCCAGACCCTTCCAGAGTGATAAATACGAAACAGTGGACGAAGGAAAAAATGTAACACTTGACTGTAATGTGAAGGGAAAACCTAAACCAAAAATTCACTGGCTCAAAAATCACCAGAAGCTTCGTTCTGATGGAACCCATATAAAGGTGAAATAAATATTGTTTATTTTAAATACAAATATTTTCTAACTGTTTAAAATAAAATAACAAAGATTGTTTTTATTGTGAAGTAATGAGGGAGAGGGAGGGAGAAAGAGGAGACAGACAGACAGACAGACAGATGTTTTTATTTTCTAAATGATAATAGAGTGCAAATAATTTGATCTGTTTAAACCACAGTGACAATAAACCATAAATGTGATTATTTTTCAGTTTGAATACCAAATTATTGAATATGTCTAATATCTGACTGTCTGTCAATGTGTACATATATATATATCTGTTCATGAATTATGCATATTTTATATTTTGATATTTTGACAAAATGTAAATATAACTACCAGTCTGGAATATCCACAGAAAAGTTTAGATATAAAAATATCTAAAAATGTATGTTGTATTTGTTCAGCAGTTTGATACCAAAGTTCAGCCTGTTTCTTGGACTGTAATGTTCCTGTATATGTTTACATTCTTCTACACTGGTGTTATAAGTTATTAATTATTTAACTTTTTTCAACTGTTTTTCTTTTTTCAGTTTAGAAAATACGTCTTGAAACTGAATAATGTGACAGCTTCAGACAATGGTAATTATACATGTGTCATCAGAAACAGCCACGGTCACCTCAACTACACATTTGAAGTGAATGTCTTACGTAAGTCACAACTGATACAAAAAAATATTTTTTATTTTTATTTGTATTTATTTATTTATTTATTTTTATCATTATTATTATTATTATTATTATTATTATTATTATTATTATTATTATTAGAAATTATTTTTTATTCATTAAAGGGTACTTTTGGTGGCAAGAATAAATAATCTGAAAACATTGTAATTACTTTCAAGTTAGTCTTTGAATCACTGCCACACTTTCAAACTCTCAGACACACACACACACACAAACACAAAAGCACATTTATACCCATACACATAAATATATGTATGCTCAAAAAATAGAATAATGTATTAGTTGAGACTACTATTGTAATATTGATTTAAACTACAGATAAAGTAAGATTTAATAAGTAGTAGATTTTACGAGTGATTGATTTGGTAAATACTGTTTTCAGATAAAATTTGGCCCTTGGAGGTAGAAGGACCAATGAACCTGACAGTACCAGAGGGTCAGACTGTGAAGTTCCGCTGTCGAGTCATAAATGATCCTAAAGCCAGCATTAAGTGGATAAGAAGTGACAGTGTGACAAAGGATAATGACAAAAATAGAACCCCTGATGTAAGTGAAATACAATAGACCATCTGAAGAATTAGTGTGTATGTGTAGAGAGAGAGAGAGAGAGAGAGAGAGAGAGAGAGAGAGATTTAAAACAAAACAAAAACCTCTCTCTCTCTCTCTCTCTCTCTCTCTCTCTCTCTCTCTCTCTCTCTCTCTCTATATATATATATATATATATATATATATATATATGTTTTGCTATCTCTGTGTGTGATGGGTGTGTAAATCTTAGCTTTTTCAGACTAAAAGGAAACATTATTTTGCAGTCTGTTTGTATACATCTGTCTCATATCTGTAGATTGTGCTTGCCTAGGTTTATTTAGTCGTTTCTCTGTTTTTATATGTCAGCATACATTTTCTTCAACATACTGTTGCAAACACTGTTCAGTTCTAACACATATTGCAAATTTTCATTATCCTCGTTTTTTAGCAGCTATCACTAATCTTTTAAAAATAAAATATTTCCCATATACACATACATTCATCAACAAACTCTTTCTTTGTGTCAATATATATTATATCTAGAAAAAAGATTCCTTTTACCAAAAAAGTATTTCCAGTGTCAAATGACAAGAATTTATTTTCAAAAAAATAAGAGTTATTTAATTCTCATCTTATGTTATTTATGAATAACATTTTTTTCGTTAAATATCATTCTCAAAAAATTAACACTTATTTTATAAAGGGATTGGTTTTTGGGGTTTTTTTTTAGTAGCTCAGTTAATGAGTATAGTAAATTTGTTGTTTGCAGACTATTGTAACTTCGGACCCAGAGCTGCTGGTAATTAAGAACGTGAAGGTGTCCGATGCTGGCAAATACACGTGTATCGCTGGCAACATCTGGGGATTTAACAACTACGATGCCTGGCTGAACGTCATGCAAATAGGGAACAGTCCGACTGGTAAGCATTTTTATAATTTAATATTTTTTTCATATAATAACTGTTTGTATAATAGTAGCTATCTGTTTAATACTTAAATATTACTGTCTGAGAGACAAAGTAAGAGATTAATGATGTATTTTTGGACAAACAAGTGTAGTTTCTGAAACATGAAACACAGGTGAAAAAATCCACCTCAGCTTGTATGGAGGCAATTGCAAAAAGTCAGTTAAATAGTAAAAAATACAGTAATTGGTTATACCAAATCTTCTAGTTAGACAGGTACCCTGGTGTTTGACAAAGTATGTGTAAAATAAAAACATCCTTCTAGTGAAAATGAGTAGCAGAATTCTACTGAACACTATATCAAAATTAAAAAGATGTTTGACTTTGTCTGGAAAAGTTTATAAATTATTTGATTGTTAAAATCAATTATTTTATTTTATTTTTATTATTATTATTATTATTATTATTATTATTATTATTATTATTTTAATTTAAAAATGTAAAAACAGGGTTTTGAATGCAGATTAGTGATCACATATTTAGTATTCTGAAATCTGAAACTTTTTTGAATGACAGATTATATTTTTATGATGGATAAGCATACCCAAACTATTTCATGCATAAAATTATTAAAATATTATATAGAAGAACTGCAGACTAAATGAATAAGCTGTTAAATGTATATCAACGGATTTCATATTTAGTACTTGATCCTGTTTTCAGACTCTCTCTTTATAATCCAAAATCAAACAATTCCAAAATATGAAACATTTCCAGAATCAAAGCATTTCAGATAAGAGATACTGAACTTGTATCTTTTTAAAAAGAACTGTCACTTGAAAATATATCTTATATTTAAAAAACAATGACATTACTTTTTTTTCTTTCTTTTTTCTCACACTTCCTAGTATCACTGAAGACAACAAAGCCTACAACTCTGTCACCAACAACAGAGAGACCAAGACGTAGGAAAACCACCATGTCCCCTTTCTTTGACTGGACTGAGAGGTCGCACAGACACACGACATTTATCTGGAATCCGTACCCCACCACGAAATCCTCCAGGGGCAAAAACCACAACAACAGCGGAGGTCGTAAACGAAGACCGCAGAAGAAGAAATCGAAAAAACCAGTGACGCCATTTTTCGGACCAACCACCACCGAGCATTTTGAATATCAGACAATTCGGCGCCTCGACTCGGAACGCAACCCAGACATCTACGACCCTCGACTGCCTAATGAAGACCCTAGAGACAAAAAGCCAAAATCAAAGCCCATTGATCCAAGACTGGAAAATACCGACGGGAAGAAAGGCAAGGACGGAAAGAACACAAAGATTAATGGGCTTGAAGAACGGAATACAGAAGGAATGATAAGTCTGTGGACCATCTACACAATTGTTGGAGCTATTGCTGGAGTTATTCTTCTTCTGGGACTCATAGCTATAACAGTTGCTGTGTGTTGTAGGAAGGACAGTAATGGTGTCTATAAATCCACAAGGGTTTAAGTTACTAGTTTGAAAGGTGTAAGAAAAAAAAGACCTGACCAAGAAAGATTAAAGATGACTTCATAAACTTCGTAACAGGGTGAACAAACTTTAGTTCAGTTTGGATGTAATTATTTGCAGGTGATGTTGGTCAAAAGATAATAAAAACCATTATTCTTTTCACAACTGTTTGGATTAACAAATTGCTTTATTTGTTTTTACCTCAGTTGTTTGTGAAAAATTTGGAGTTCTGATTACATAAGACTTGGATTCTTATAACACAAACTGGATTTAAAAAATAACAAAAGGTTGGGTGTGATCTTTGCATTGCACAAAAGACTGGATACTGCATTCTTTTTACATAAAACTAGATTTGGCAATCTAGTTACATAATTAAGTGGATTCAGCCTTTTTACTACATTAAAAAAATGGAATCAGCATTCTTTTAACATAAAATTTTAAATTTGTCTACCATTATATTAAATGGAATTGGAATTTCATTTACATTTTTTTTTTTTTTTTTTTTTAAATTGGAGTTCTTGTTTCATAAGATACTACTTTTGGAGTTTTTGTTATATGTATATGTATATATATATATATATATATATAAGTTATAACACTGGTTTTTGAACTTACAAAATATTACTAATAATTAAATATTCATGTTCCATATTCAACAATATGACAATTTCTTCTTGTTTTTTTAATAGGTTTTTTTATATCATATATTGGATTTATTGTGTGTACAAAACTTTAGAATTTGTTAGAATTTTTAAAAATGTTTGGCACATTATATTTTTTTTTATACACAATAAAAAACAATAAACTAGAATGATTTTTTTATTTTAGATTAGTAAATATATAGTCTAGTAACAATATTAATTCTAAATATCTTTGTAATTTTTTATATTTTTATTTTAAAAATATCTGAAAAAAAAGTATGAAGTAAAAATTGTATCTTTGCCATTATAGTTTATTAAAATCTCTGATCTCCTAATTTATGAAAGAAAAAAAATGCTGACATCTACCAGTTAATATTTTTATGAGGTATTAATAAAGGCAGCATTAATTTTAATAATTAAATAAATACTACTAACACTAGGTTTGTAAATAAAGTTAATATAGACACAACAATTTCTAATTTAAATTAATCTTCATAAAGTTAAGACAAATTGAAATTATAATTTTTAAATAGAGTTCAAACAATTTTTGTATTTAATTTTTTTAAAACAGAAATTACATTCTGCATTTTTAAAATATCAAATAAAACATGTTTTTTTTGTATATCCATTTTCGTATTTAAAAGACTTTTTAAAGTTTTATAAAAAAAAAAAAGATGATTAAAATGTTTCCTAAGATTATCTTCAGAATCAGAATCGTGTAGGGCAGTTTTTATTTTAGAAAGATTTTGATAAAATTTGATATTCTGATACTTTTGTATGCACTTTCATTCATTAGTGTTCTCTTCATTTTAATATTTTGTACTCACCATTGCATGATTATAACTGCTTATATATTATAATATATAAGTGAAATGTGTTTCATGTTGTACAGGATTAACAGAAAAAATTATGTGGTGCCATAGATGAATTCTTAAACCTGATAATGTAGGTTCTTTATCTACAGTGGGGTTCTGCAGAAGATGACATTATTATGTATACAAATTCCCAATATAAATGTAAGAATATATTACTGACAGTTTAGAACATTACAAATAACTGGAGAGAACATCATTGGTGATTCTTAATCTTGAAAACAAAAAAGTAAACAAAGTTTAGTAATCAAGCTTTAATAAAGCATAATAATTATTTATTTTGCTGTTAAAAGAAAATTTCTTTATTTTTAATGTATGATGGTGTTTATGATAATCATTTTTTTAAGAAAAAGTGAAATCTCATTTTACTTAAAGTCTTATTATTAATCTTAGTTTCTGATGTGTGAGATAAATAAGCTATCATTTGACTAGAACCCATGTTTTCAATGATTTTTTGGAGAAATAGTTCATTAAACTTTTTCACTTGTTTTCTTGACACTTCTAGAATATCTCTCTAACAAGCACTGACAAATTGTATGTGTTTATCACTTGTTTCTGAAAACAGAAGTAAAAAAAAACACCAACTTGGGACAGTATGAAACTTCCACAGAAATGATCAAAAAAAAAAAAAATGAATATTTACATATAAAATCAGTACAGTCCTGTTTTGTTGTTAGTTTATGTCAGTGTCTTGTGTGCCTAATGAAGTATTTAATATTTATTCATAGATTTGGGGAAATGAAACAGAATTTTTTTTAAATGACAGATAGATATGCAACACAAGACTGTTAATTCTAGACAGTTAACATCATTTTTCTTCTAAATATATACCTCATCAATGATTTTTTGAGTTTTGATTTATCATTTATTTTTTTATTATTCTCAGTAAATATACTTCATGTATAAACATACAAACATTATCCAAAAAAAAATACATCTTTAACTCCCAGGTTGGTTACCAGATCAGATATTTACAAGATGGTGAGAGATCACAAATGCTTGTGTAATTTCCATCTGAAAAAAATAAACTTGTTGGTTTTTCACAAATCCTTCGAAAATTCCTCTGTTCTTAAGAGCATTGAATACATGAATAAATATGAAATGCTTCACCCATAAGGATCACAGAATTTATTCCTTGCATATTTTCAATTTATTAAATTTGCCCTGTGCAGTAGGAATTTCTTCTTTTTTTTTTGTACTGTATTTGATAGTCATAATACAAGTAATTCATGGGATAAATTGATAAATACATAACCTTGAAATTTTAATGAAGAAAAATAATTTTGTAAGAAATACTTAACATATGAATGTATGATGAATACACCTAGATATAATAAAAAAACAAAAACAAACATGAATGGAAACTGGAATTGATTCAAAGTAGCAGACCAAAGTTTTTCGAGATCTCATTAGGTAAGACCATGGCCTTTCTAATACATATGTGTTTAATAGTTGTATTAATATGAAATAATGGCTAATGTTCTCTTTCTCTCATTTGTTTTTTTTTAAAATCATTTTTTGTTTTTCTGAACACATTGTGTGGAAGTGTTTACGTGAAGCATGCATTGTGTCCCTTGCATGTGTGTGTAGTTCTGTTTAGAATATCACTCATAATTTTTGTAAAGTCATTTGAGTCACTTTAATATTAATTCTGAATTTATTTATATATATATATATATACACACACACACACACACGTATACACACATTTAGAATTACTAATAAAATTGATAATGTATGTCAAGCTCTGCATATTTAACAATTAATAAATCATAAACGTTTTGTTTTACCAGTGACTGGTATTGTTCAAACACCATATATTTTTATTATGTTGCCTATCTCATTTACTTCTACTTTTTAACATAGGCTTTTTGTTTTAATAAATTTTATTCTGATGTTAAGAATATAAACTGAGTTAGAGAGAAGTATTGAGTCTTGTTTTAATTTTATCTTTAATATAAGAGCTTGAAAATGAGTTAATTTTTTATTTTTGTTTCTGAGTCTGTTCATGTGATGTTACTAGACAAATTTAAAAATAATAAATAAACAAAACTTTATTCAATTGTAAATATTTTATAGATTTGTTTTTGATTTTTTTTTTTATTTTTTTTTTTTTTATCACCATTGAAATAAAACTGAGAAGTACTTTTGTAATTATGCAAAATTTATTCATACTTTTATTTGCCGTCCTTTTCTTCATTTTAAAATACTCAGGATGTGTAAAGTTTTGTTGCCAAATAGAAAAAGTTTTCATATTTTAAATTAGTTTTGTTATGTAAGTTTGTTGAGTAACACATTTTGTTATTTTATATAAAAACTGGTTTTAATAATTAACACATACTGCAAATTTGAGAAGTTAGATGCATCATTTAATTAATATTTATTTTAATTTGTTTTAACCAGTCTTTTGGTTCAGATTTATTCTAGAATAAAATAATAATTACCAGTATTGATGATATTGTTTTGGGTTTTGGAGTTTGTTTTGTGTTATTATTATTATATTTTTTTTAATGCAACCTAAATATTTTTAGAATTATATTTTATTCAGTTATAAATTCTATGTTAATGTATATTGTTTATTATCTTCGGTTTGTTAGCTGTCACTGAAACGAATTTAGCTTACTTTCGATGTAAATAAATGGTTAACAAAAGTAGGTATAAAAATAAATCACGTTATTTTTAGAATTTATCACTGCCATTTCCTTTCATCAGTTTTGTATCATGTTTAATACTCATTTAAATTCTGCAATTTAATTAGCATAATTAATTATTGTAATAATTAAATAACCCAGTAGTTCGCTAAACGATTGCAGACTTCATTTTACCAATGTGTAAGAGAGTTATCTCGCTTGAATTAATTTTGTTTTTCTCTCGAACATTTTAGCTGTTAAAAAACCTGTTTAGATAATAAATAAATAAACAAATAAATACGTTAATAGGTAATTGCTACCTGCTGACATTTTTATCATTATAACTTTCGAAATCGGGATATTTCTGGATTCGAAACGTAAAACTATATTTAATTTATATATTTAGGCTATAGCGAAATGATATTCTTAAATCGTTACAAATAAATAAATAAATAAATAAATAAATAAATAAAAAAACGGTTTTATATTACATACGTTCAGTTGTGCTATAGACATTGTCTAAAAACCGACTTTTTTTTCTCGTTTTAGCCAGCATTGTTACTACCAAAAGTCTGCAAAAGAGTTCACAGCCCTCTAAACTTACCTCATAGTCATAATGTACACTAGTCATATTTACAGTATTAGAACTGTATCTCGTTGTCATGACAACTAGCAATATTTCTGAATGCTTTTTTTATGATTGTGTTCATCACGTACCTTGAGAACAAATATATCAGGGAAAGTGTTCTGCCTGTTGTTTGTCTTCAGTTATCAGTGTTCATTAATTTTGTCATTCGTATAATTGTAGAAAGTATTTTAGCTTTAATATCCAGACATTAATTTGATTTGACTGTTTATAGACAAGTAGTTGAATGTTACTTTATTTACTGATTTTTTAATTACTTTTTTTTTAATTAGGAAATTAAATGTTGATGTGGCGTAAGTAAAAAAAAAAACACAAAAAAAACACAAAAAAAAAGTTTAGAGAGCACAAATAAAATATTTCATACAAAAAATTAATGTGGTTTGTTTTTATTATTATTATTTTTGTTTACATGGTAGCAAGTAATACGCCTTTTTAAAACCTGTCTCTAGCGAGTAATGTGAAAAATTATTCGTGGAGGAATTTAACATTGTCAGAAAATCGAATGTAAATTGTTCCTATGACTGAAACAGATAAGGAGTTTGTTCACAGCGTTTTAGTATCGTGTGCATCCCTGGTGAAGTGAACAACAAATAAACGGGTTAAGTTTCCCAAGCGGTTGTTTTAATTAAACTGGTTAATTAAACATAAACGGCAGTTCAGGCTGTTTTATGTTGTTTGTTCTCGTATACTCCAGAGATCACGCTTTAAACAAATAAATCAGTTGCTTCAAAGTAAGAAGCTTATTTAAATTTAAAAGCAATTACTTCGACAAGGTCACGTTAGTCTTGTTCTTTCGAAAGAAACTTTTGCAAACGGTTATCTGTCGTGTATTAACACAACTTAAAATACCAAACTGAGAACTGCGCTACCACAGAATCTAGACCTTTGTGAGATAAATGGACGAGCCGTTATTATTTACATTTCTGACAAGGATATCACAAAAGACATTGATATATGAAATTTATTTATTTGATAAAGCGAAGAAAAGAAATAAATACAGGAAGTTTATAAAAATTTAAAATAATAATTAAAAATTAACACTTAAGGTGTCATACATCTATAGTATCATCATTTCCTGAATCGCCTTTCAGAATACAAAAACAAAAATAACAACGACATATATATACATATTTATTTATTTATTTTTTATTATTATTTTTTTTTTTTTTTTTTTTCATTTAACATTTTATTCACCCTCTCAAACCACTCGTAAAATAATATTAATAATAATTATACCTACAACAACGACTATAAATGTAGTTACAAATCCAAACTTGAGATACGACCAGTAACTAAACTGATATTGCAGACACATTTTAGACTTCTGTGCAACAATTAGGTTAGCTACGCTGCCGAACAGTGTCAAGTTTCCAGCAACCGTTGAACACCAGGCCAAATACAACACCAGGGGGAGCTGCTCGGCGCAAGGCTGCAGTTGCTCGAGAACTATTATCGTCAGCGGGACGTTGCTGAAGACGTTGGAACAGATGGTGATGAAGACACAAAGCACAGTCAAGCTTGTGACATTGTCGAAATTAGAGCCCGACAGTCCCATATTGTACCAGATCCATCGAGGGATTCGTGTAGCGTTGAGTCCTGCCATCCACACAAACAGACCTAAAAACATGACAATGACGCTCCAGTCCACGCGTTTGATGACGTGAATAGCATTTCGTCTATTCCACAGAGCGTCTGCTAACATGACGACAGTTGCTGCGGCTACCGGAAGAAGGCCTGTTTGATAGAAAAATAGCTGTTATACAATAGATGAACAATGCCAGTTAGTTTAGCGTGTGTAAATGTTAGCTACATCTTCTTTTATTTATATTACTTCTTCCGCTATAGTAGTAAACAGTAACAGTAATAATCCTGAAGATGATTATAATGATGATGACGATAATAATAATAATAATAATAATAATAATAATAATAATAATAATAATAATAATAATAATAATAATAATAACAATAACAATAATAATAATAATGAAACATAAAATACATACCCATATCAAAGTGAAGGTTGTCTGTATGAACAAAGAGTAAAGCGAGCAGAAGCAACAGGCACATCCACAAACAGACATGAAAAACCTTTGATTCACTTGCACTAAATTCTATTTCTTCTAGATGTTGAGAATCTATATCTGAAGTTAGTTGTTTGGAGACGTGTTCAAATGGAACAGAAATACTTTGCACAGATCTAGATATTCCCAGCTTCTCCGAAAGCGCGAGACCCGATGAAACGAAAGGTGTCGTCTTCTTTATTTTCCTTCTGTCAGTTTTGTCGGTCTTCCCTTCTGATCCTGCTGACCTCTCAGACGTTACAGAGGTTCTGCTGCTTGTGACAGGATAATACAATTTAATTTTATCTCCTGGTCGTTTGCTGAAAGGAATGAATTTCTTCTGATAAATATCTACTTCTAGATCTGACAGAGACTTGGAAAGTTGAGTCACATTTTGGAGGTTTGTTTGATTGATGAGTCTTGCTCCTGTTTCAGAAACGTCTAAGAATGACGTAAAACAGTTCATATTGGTATTACGACATTTCTCGTCTAACGGATGTCCACGACGATTTGTACCCGTTTCGTTTCTTACTGTACATTCATCGTGAAGCTGCTTTGGAAAATCTGAGCCTCCATCAGTTTTTAGAGGTTTTGTTTTGTCATTGACGTTAATACTATTATTAACAGGAGATTGTTTAACTGTTAACATTTTTATACATTCTCCGTCAAGGCCAACTGTCTTGTTTTTATCTTTGCTGCAAAATCTTCTTATTTTCCAATGAAGGATGAGAAAACCCACGTTAAGCACTGATCCAAGAAGAGTGGGTAGACCAAGAAATATAATACAGGCTAACAGATCAAGTCTGCTTTTTTCATGATGGGGAACATTTGTTTTGGACGCTATTAGAGCCATCTGTGGATTACCAAATATCGTGGCCGCACTTCCTATGTTTGCAGACGTGGATATTGCTAACAGCAGTGTCTCCAGCTCCACCCGGTGTCGGTTCTGACTGCTCCAATTATCAAGCCACAGCGGAGTAAGAGCAACGCAGGCCGCATCGTTAGTGATGAATGCAGACGTGACACTGGTTGCAAGACAGACGCGCCACAGATAGCTGGGAAAAGATATATTGGGTTTCAGCATTCTGGTTATTAGCCTTTTTATTATCCCCTCTCTCTCGAAGTACTGGGCCAGAAGCATCATTCCAAAAAGAAGAGCAATTGTCCGGACATTGCCAGGTTCACCAAGGTTTCTGTACGCGTCTTCCTGCGACAGAACCGTGCTGGCGACCATCAGGACGGCTCCGAGAAGAACCGCGGGCGTCGTTCCAAGCGGAAATACACGAAATTCAAACAGCACGAATGGAAGGATGAACAGGAATATAAGAAGTCCTGCTACGACTTTTCCAGTTTCAGCCATGGTGTAGTCTAACTGTGAGACGTTACTGTGGTTCAGGCCGCTACATACAAACGGTTCTAATTCCATGGTGCTGAAAGAAAGGAGCTCAAACTGTTATAAAAATGAAGGAGAATGGTAAATCGAGCTATTGGTATTTCACCAATTTATAATAAAAGGCAAAATATAAACAAACAAACAACAACAACAAAATCGAAACAAATAAAAAAAAAAAGAAAACAAAACATAGCTAATAAATAAATAAATGAATCAACAAACTGATTATATTGATGATGATGACGAAAATAATAATAATAATATAAGGAAACAAAAAAATAATAATAAAAAGAAAAAAAAATTATTATTAGTAAAAACCAAAAGAATAATTATTATAAAAAATAAAAGAATAATGAATAATAATAATAATAATAATAATAATAATAATAATAATATTATTATTATTATTATTATTATTATTATTATTATTATTAAATAAATAAAAATTATTAAAAATAAAATAAAATAAAATAACAAAAATAACAACAAACAACAACAAAAAAAACACAAAAACCACTCAACATCCATCCATCCATCCATCCATCCATCCATCCATCCATCTTTGCATGGGTCGTCTAACGCAGTCGCATGCGACCCGTAATTAACACAATCGTCACGTAACCAGATTAGAACCCTGCAACGGATGTAACCCTCTCTCTCCAAAGCAACTCCACCTATACATTCAGACCTCCCTGTATCGGGTAGATAGCTACCCGATTTGGCACTAAGGCTATTCTGGGATCAAGGTCATATATGTATTTATATTTAGCCAATATTAAATCAGTCGAAACACAATAATACAAGTT